>CM060967.1:154308750-154828750 GCA_030765045.1 Tenodera sinensis | reverse complement strand
CGCTCTGTCATCACAAATCTCGTTTTAACAAGGTCACTTCTTTGGTTCAGATGTAAGAGTGCCTCAAACATATTATTAGAGTATCGCTTTAGGCGCTGCAAATCATTTGCTAACCTTGTATGTACTTCCACAGTTTTGCCCTATACGGGTCTTCATACCGGAGTTCCATAGGCTTGTTAAATCGTGGACTTGCTTTCTCTATAAAATTATTTGTAGTCAGAGTTGAATAAAATACAGTGTGCTCATCTTTTACTTCCTATGCCGTGTAAATATTGGTTGAAAATCGCTAACGCGGGCGTTTTCCTAAAAATTATTTTTGGGGGATTTTTAAAATTGTTTATATTTACGACAAAACCTCGGTATCGAACTCTTGGTTGGATTGTAATATTTTGTCTAATCACTATAGATAAACAGCAGTTAAAGTAAAAAACAATTTCTAATGTGCTTGCCCATCATCCACTCGGATTTCGGGTAACGCAATGCTCCATTTCAACAGGTGTAAGTAACACGACAATTTAGAAGATACTTTATTTAGAGGTTTTGAGTCAATTGTTTGATGGTTGATACTGCAACTCAGTGCAGGTTGTATGAAAATAATAATATAGACGATAATAGAGATTCAATGTTAGAAGTGGAAATGTGGATCATGAAGACGCAGATATTGAAGAGACATGGTGAAAAATGGTACCGAATTTTCGGACGGAATCCAGTATTTCGTCTACTGCCTTACCGTGTGCACTGCAGAGAAAGTAAAACGGTAAAGGGGGAGGGTATCAAATACAAAACTTATGCAACTTCTTCTGCCCATTACAATTTAAAGTATATTTTTATATACTATATGATTAAGATAAAAAGTGATACCTTTATTCATATTACGTTGTTCGCGAAAATATTTACCCAGAAATTATTTCGCTTATACCTGTGTAGTGAAGGGGTGGTTAGGTAGTCGTAAGGGTGAACAGAAAGCAGCGTGCTCGCCCAACTTAAACACCTTATGTGCTGTCGCCAGATAACTATGATTTTCTGGAAGTTTCTCCAACTCAAAAGTTCTGAAATTCTGTGGAAATTTTCTAGGCTATATAAGCGAGCGCTCTCACAAAGAAAATCAAGCTCGCGGATTCAGTGGGTCAGTCAGTGTGAGGGAGTGCATTTCTGCTGCGACGAAGAGCGCTGTTTCCTGAGCGAGGTCGTGCAAAAGATTAAAGTTGTCTTTTGTTCAACTCCCCAATGAGTGAACTGTGTGGAAGAAAAAACTTGCATCGTACTGTGTATTGCACCAACACAGGATAGAAGACAATTATAACCGCTCACAAAAGTTAAAGGCATGTGAACGCTGGCCAATGCTCAAGCAGAGCGCTGTTGCCAAGCGTAGTGCGTGTACCGGCAGAGGTTCTGTACATAACAGTGTGTGAGATGCATGCACCACATTCGGCAGCGCTGGTAGAAGGGGTAAGCGTAGGATTCGCTGGAGTCCGAGGTATGCCCCGCCTCCATATGCCTTTAAGTTTTGCGAAGATTATAGCAAATTCATCTTGTGAATGACTAAAACGATTTGCAACATTTGGTTATTAAAATAGAATGCTGCACTCACGCTTATTGTGAATGCTTTTATTTATCAAGTTTTTAGTTAACACAGAATGCGAGCCAAAGCAAGACGCGATTACATTTTATTCCAAGCAATAAACAAAGATGGCCGCGATGTAACAGCTAAGCCTTGGAGGAATAGTAAGCAAACAGAAGACAGAAGACAGACGCTTATACCCCTATGTGTTATTAATAATCCATTAATTGACATTTTAGCAAATTCTGCAGCTGTATATAATGAAGCCTTATCAAAACTTAGGAACAAGGCAGAGATAAAATTCACAGGGGGGTTAATCAGGGCAACGAGGGAACATACACAAGCCCACACACTTATGAACTTAAGAATAACAATTGTCAAGAAATTGCTGCAGGAACTGCAGAGTGTAATGTGCAGTCTCTTAAGTGGGTGCCAGAAATCAAACAACAAATGGAGGCAGTTCCAAAATCTCCTTGTTTGCCTTACGTGAGTAATTTATTTCTGCTTTTAACTTATTTATGTTATGTGCATTAGAAATAACTAACGCGACAAACTATGCTATGTTTATTGCGGACTTCCTGTAAGCAGCCTCGCCGGACGGCCGGCCGAACACGCGTGCCGCGAAATAAGTCCCACCAAGGTTTGCTCACCCGGTATATGTATATGCATATCGAAGACGGCATTTGTCTTGAGCAAAACGAGGTCTGCAGACGCCAGCAAGACCGGTAACTTGTCTTGGAGGTCATTCCTTGTGTGAGCACTGTTTTCCTTATTGGCCGCAAGCATTGTGTGTTGACTCCACTTAACAGTAGCTCAGATAAACAGATAAGCGACCCGTCCATTCTGAAACGTTTTATTTCTCTTATTTATTTTTATTTTGTTTTTATTTTTTGTTGCCGGCACATGCGCAGAAGACTTGTTAGATATCTGTTCTGCTTGCTTTTCTAATCCGTTTTTACTTCCTCTACCACGTACATAGTAGGCAGAGGAAGTATTGCATTGCATCCAAAGTATTGCTTTCGATACCTAGATTTCACTGGAAATACACGTTTTGAGATCTTCTGGATCTAAAAAATAATTTTTAGAAAAAGATCCATGCGTATGTCTGTGAACAGCACAACTCAAAAACGAAACTCAAAAGGTCGGTTCAATACCAAACTTATGTAGTATTTACTTTCAGCATCTTTCAAAGATGTGACACGAAGACTTCAGAACTTCCGCTATCCCAGACTACCTTTTATAGTGAAAAATTTTAGGACTATTTTAGTCCTATGATTTTGATTAAAATACCACGTTTAACATATGTTCATGACAAAGTAAATGCCCACCTTGAATATTCTGGGAATAGCCCTTATTCTAGATGATCTCTCCATAACCATTAGGCCGTAAGAGATAGACATCTTACTACACAAAAACATAGATATCCTTAAAGTAACTAACTGTTTGTGTGAGGCTAAACATTTTCGAGATATTCCTTGTTATTGGTATGAATTTTCAAATACTTACACTTGTCTCAAATAAGCAGTCGCAATTCGTATTTTTAAATTTTAGGCATGGGGCTGTCGACCTGGGCCGGATTTGAACGTGCGTCCTTGGGATTAGTAGACCAGCGTCTAAGTGAGTCACCCAGATCGACCCAATATACCGTAAACACCTCGCATAAAAATGTTAAAAAAAACCTATTTAATTTTCGGATCTAACAAAATATTAATACGCAAAAATAAAACGAATTAAATGAGCAATGCTGAAAGGCGCCAGTACGTATAAACTATAATATCGTTTGTTGTTTACGAAAATTAAAAATCTGATGTGTTGCACTCACATGACCTTCTCTTCTCTTGTACTGGTCATTCTTACAAACTCTTATTTTTCTATTTTCCTCCTGTTAGTTGAGATAAACATTTTTAGAAATTATCTAATTGTTTATTTCTTTGTAGGTACAAGGGAAATATAGGAATACAACAGGCTTTGAGTAGTCAAATCTTTTAACTCTTTCACATTCCGTTCTCTTTGCACGGCTAACATATAAAAGAACGAATAGCGATGTTCCATTTGACAGAAGTGTAAGTTCTCCAAAACTTATACAAATATCAAGGAATATATCCGAAATGGTTCACTCTAGAAAAAATATGTATTTGGACATAAACTGCGTGTTTTAGGAAGATCTACATTTTTTGTATAGTAAGATTTAGTCTTATCTCTTACGGTTTACCAACTATAGAAAAGTCTTCCAGAGTAAATAGGACTTCGTGGGCTATAGCCAGAAAATTCAAGATATACATTTCATTTGCCATAAAAATATCTCTAACATAGGCCATTTTAATCAAAATCGTTAGTCATTTTCAATAAAATCTAAATTTTCGAAACATTTTCCATGTAAAGGGCAGTTTAGGGTGGGGCTATGTTCTTCAAAATCTTCATGTCGCATCCTTAAAAGACATTAAACTTAAATACAAACTTTGGTTTTTAAACGACTTTTCGTTTCTGAGTTATGCTGTCCACAGACACACAGACATACATCACACACGGACCTTTTTCTAAAAATGCTTTTTTTATGGATTCAGGGGACATCCGGTGAAATATCGACATCAAATTTTTGGATGGAATAAAATACTTCCTCTACTTATGTAGTGGAGAAAGAAGAAATGGAGTATTGTCTTCTTTACTCCGACAGTTGAAAATGGAGACGAATATTATCTGGGTAAAAAGAATACGCGCACGCACTCTTACGCACATTCAAATCCGCTTGTAAAAGTCAGTAACCATTTATTAAAATAGTTTTTAAGGCCAATCAATCTGATTTTGAGAAATGTTAGTTTCCATTAGTATTTTCTTAGTCATATGATTTTACAGTATTTACTGCTAAGTTGATGCATTACTTTTCTGTTTTGCTTGCAATGGTGGCGATACTTGATATAGGTAATGCCTATACCGCAATCCGCCATACAGAATTACAATGTGGTGCAGCTTTCTCCATTTCTTGTTCTTACTTTGTATGACTCGTATAACAACTTGTGAAGCAAGGTGGCTTCGCGGTAATGTGTGCGACTCCCTTGTGGCAGATCCCGCGTTCAAATCTCCGGACAGACCAACCTGACCGAAGGTTTCTTCGCTCTTTTCCTTGGCGCCAGGACGAATGATGGGTTGGGTATGCTATGATCCAAAGATTGCTTGCTCCTTGACAGACTACTGACACAAGGCATTGGCTTGCAAGTTCTTGGGAGTACAAGTCCTACAGAGAGGAGGGTAAGGCAAGGTAAGGTTAGGTAAACGGACGGGGCTTCGGTACCGTGGCCATGCGGTCTTTTGTACCCCAGGTGGAAGAAGAGAAGCGAGAGGAGACGGAGGGCGGCCAATTCGGGAGTCTCGACGTAGCAAAGGCTGGGTTCCTACCATTTCCAGATTGAAACTTCCCGGTGACGTCTGGTAAAGTTTGTTTAGTGAATGCGAGCGCCCTAACCACAATTAATGAATACTCCACGCTTATAAATAGGAAAACCTCTATCCCTGCCCTCGAAGACCAATAGTAACCCTGATTTTAAGGAAATGACAGTCACATGTTGACTCCACGGGGAGCCTCAGGTGAAACAGTATCTTGTGTAAGACGTCCCAAATCATTCTGTAAAACAGAGGCAACAGAGGCTGACTTCACTTGTTTAATAATAAACAACTAAGGAAAAAATGGTAATTGATTAATGGCACTGCGATTGGAGATATAAATGCACACACCGTGATGTAAAACAGTTCAGGATTTAAATGTAATGCTTTAAATAAAACAGTTTCAATCAGAAGTCACGACAGAACAGAGAGCAGGGTTCCTACCTATTCCAGTTTGAAACTCCCTGATGGCGTCTAGTAGAATCAGCTCCCCTCCGGCCTGCATATCCCTCTGGGTGGGGGGGACTGAAGATGGCCCCGCCGCAGGATGGAGGTTATACTGAGAGCATCCTTTTTACCTGCCATGCAATGCTGAGACTCCTGCTACTTACAACCCTGAAACAAATACGTATGAACGGTGAAGTGAAATGAGGGAAAATGGAGGGATGTTATTAACCTTTCCAGCATTCGGCTAGCAACCCGGGGAATCCTCTGATAGAAAAGCATGGGTCAGGAAGGTCACTCACGGAAATCAAACCCATCACCTTTGGAATGCGGACTACAGACGTTACCGCCTGAACTATAGGTTTCGGTTTCTTGTGAGGTAAGGGTTTTTATTCTATCTCTTGTTACAAAAGACATTCAGCATGAAAAAGAATATATTTTTAGACAGTTGATAGTAAAAGTCGGACTTTTAGCAGTTCACGCGTCGTTTTACTATTTCTACTGCCCCCCTTATGTAGAATATTATGGTTTTGTAAAAGTCATGTTGCCATCACTGATGCAACGCAAGGCAAATTAACATCGCAACCTATCATGGCTGTGAGAATTGTAAAACAATATCATATATTTATATATAAAGCATAATATATCTATAAATATTCAGGACTGTCTAAAAATAGTGTATGATGCACGGGTTAAAATGATTTTATTTTGTAAGTGGGTCCTTTTAACCCTTGTATCATAAATAACTATTTTGTTGTTTAACGACGCTGTCAAATGCCAGGATCTCATTAGCGTCGCCGGTGTGCCGGAATTTTGTCCCTCAGTTCTTTTACATGCCAGTAAATCTACTGACATGGAGCTGTCGCTTTTAAGCACACTTAAAAACCATCGGTCTGGGCCGGATTTGAACCCGCGACCTTGAAACCAGTAGGCCAGCGTCAAAGCAACTGACTTCACAGATTATTTTCAGAAAATTGAAGTTATACATTTTATTTTTCTTGCAAATATTTTTAAAAATTGATATTTTGGTCGAAAACGTTAGCGTTAATTTTGAGAAAATAAAAAACAATGAAAATGTTCCATATAGTCCGGATTGGGTGTATTTTCAAAACCTTAGTGCCACTTTTTTTGAAGATGCTGAACTTAATACCCAACTGGTATTCAACCGACTTTTCATTTTTGAGTAACGCCCGCACCTACCTTTTTCTAAATTGAGCGAGATGGTCCCGCAGTAACATGTGAGGCTTGCATTCAGGAGTCGTGGGTTCGATTTACCGTGGCTCACCACACACGTGTGTTGTGTGTGTGTTGTGTGTGTATGTGTGTGTGTTGTGTGTTTTGCTCGTTGGTTTGTGTTGCATCGTGCTGTGTTGTGTTGTGCCAGAGGTGTAGCGTCAATGAATATGAGAGATGTGTTAAATATCCTGTAATTTTCTTCAAACTGACTGCCAAATTGGTGTTCATTATAATTTTGTGGTGCATAATCGTTTGAATGACATTAACAATCAACCTTTCAAAAACATGATTTGAATTCGTGCCACTCTGCCGCACAGGGTTGCCAACCCGTACGATAATTATGGGGGGTACGATAATTTCAATACCGGCGAAATATCATTTTCACTGGTTTGTCACACTATAGAAATGAAATTAATTACAAATAGCGACACCTGTTTTACTCTCATGGCCTGTCTCTAACCCTCTGAGACAACCATTTAATATCCTACTAATCCCATTATCCTCTTGTTGCCAGAGTGCCCAGATCTGGTAATCTCAATGAAGGCACTGTTCAGGAAATTGATGATCAATGGAGAAAACTCGGAATAAGTGATACTCCATGTGAAATAAATAACATGCCTGAACCTGGCAGTTTCTGGAGTGCTGTTAAACACGTTACCTTGGTGGAAATACTGATTTCAAAGAACTAGCGGCCTTTGCATTATTGTCACTGATTTCGTTGTCCCACAGAAGCGCTTCTTGTGAAAGAGTTTTTTCTTAACTGGGTTTAATAAAAATCAAAGTTAGAAACAGATTGGCTCTAGGTACGGTAAATGGACTTATTCGGTCATCTCACCTTATGAAAGAATGTGGTAGGTCCGAAAATCTGCAAGCCACCAAGAAGATGTTACAGTTTAAATCAACAAATTTGTAATGGTGCAACAGTTAAGGAAGATGATAAACTTTCAGATGAATAGTGCGAGAAGCGTAAGTGCTGAAGTTGTAATACTGGTTGAGGTCATGGATACCATAAACATCATTACTATTACATTTTCATAAGTGTTATACTGGTATTTTTATTGTTATAGCATTTTGGTTTATGATGTACGATAATTTTGAATCCAAATCTATAATTTTGAGTGGCTGGTACGATAATTTTACTTTTAAATGTTGGCAACCCTGCTGCAGCAGTATGATTAGAAATAAAGCTTGGATCAACGGCATCTGTCGTCAGGTGCAGGCAACTGGTGCTATGCGCCTTATCCACGGATGTAATGTGAAACTGCACATTTCATGTTAAGATCCGCGCTAACATTATTGCATATAGTCCTCAGTTGGGAGTAATTCGCCATTTGTTTTGCTTCTTGTATGCGTGCTCTTCAATTATGGAATTTTGAGCATGATTTGCACACTTGGTTACTTACTATTAAAGCAAAATGTAAGTTAAGATTTGCACGGATTCTAGAACGAAGGTATGTACACTGGCATTGTACATCCGAGAGGTCATGCAATGAATCAGCTAGAGCAGTAAACAAAACTTCTTTCCGTACTGTTGTGTGATCGACAAACTCACCGTAAGAAGGTTCCAAACATAAAAATCTGATGTGTTGCACTCACATGACTTTCTCTACTCTTGTACTAACCATTCTTACAAACTCTTATTCCTATATCTTCTTCGTGTTAGTTAAGATAAACATTTGTACAAATTATCTTATTGCTTATTTCCTTGTAGATACAAGGGGAATATTAGAATACAGTAGGCTTTGTGCGATAGTCAAATCTTTTAAAGCTTTGAGATTCCGTACACGTAACATATAAAAAAATGAACAACGATGACCCATTTCACGAAAGTTCCAAGTTTTCCGAAACTCACACACATAACAAGGTATATCTCCGAAATGGTTTACCCTACAAGAAACTTTATTGAGACATAAATTGTGTATTTTAGCAAGATCTACATTTTTTGTATAGTATAATTTGGTCTATCTCTAACGGTTTACCAGTTATGCAAAAGTCGTCCAGAGTAAATACGACTACAGGGGCTATAACCAGAAAATTCAAGCTATACATTTAATTTGTCATAAAAATATCTCAAACATATGACATTTTAATCAAAATCGTTAGAGCCATTTTCAAGAAAATCAAAATTTTCGAAAAATTTTCCATGTAAAGGGTAGTTTAGGGTGGGGCTATTTTCTTCAAAATCTTCGTGTCACATCCTTGAACGACATTAAACTTAAATACCAACTTTGGTTTTTAACCGACTTTTCGTTTTTGAGCTATGCTGTCCACAGACTGACAGACTGACAGACACACAGACACACACGGACCTTTTTCTAAAAATGCTTTTTTTTTTTGGATTCAGGGGGCCTCAAAACATGTATTTCCTGTGAAATCTCGACATCGAATTTTTGGGTGGAATACAATACTTCCCCTACTTACCAGTAGAGAAAGTAAAAATATCTCCAAAAAGCAATGTGTAATTAATCCTCCAAACCTCGCACTGAGTATCACGACGAACATTAAGAAATATATGGCATTTCAACGTTAACATTTTATGAAAGCGAGTCCTGGCACTTTAAACACAAGTTTTGTTGATCTATTTTGAAAATAGATCAACAAAACTTGTGTTTAAAGTGAGTTTGGAATTACAGTGATTGTGAAGATTTAAATAACATTTATAAGGCAGCCATAAAGCACAACTGTTTTTGTAATCACATAATGTGCAAAAAAGAACTAAAATGTTCGAGAATATAATTAGTTAAATAGCATGGCAATCAAATGGGAAAGAACAGAGCTTTTTCTCATTTGTAGGGGCTGTATGTTTTCTGAGAAAACAGGCACATGCTTTTCATAGTCACAGTGAGAATAGAGGATCTTCAAACAGAAGTAATTATATTGAATATTTAAATGAACTAGCAATATATGACACCACTTTGAAAATACGTCTGTTTTTCGTTCAACTTCACCTGATATTCAGAATGACTTAATTTCAAGTGAGAGAGCCGTCGTGACATTTCTAATGGCTTCTTTGTTTCATTATTATTAGATGAAACTCCTGAAATTAATTGTGAAGAATAACTCTATCGTTCGTTACATAAATGTTGAGGGAAATGTTGAAGAGAGGTTTATTTGATTTACAGATGTAAGTTCTGGCAAAAATGAAGGTTCTCTTTTTAATCACGCTCGCAGTATTATCGAATATTTCTTTCAGACAATCATAAAAGATGAAAACTCCGAAGAGCAATTGTGTTTAGGTTGGGTCTTATTTTATCGAATTTTACAGTATTCGTTGGGTTACATACTCGAGTCTAGGTCAGACTAGGCCACTGTGTTGTGTGGTGCTATGTTGTGTTGAAAAGCCAAGAACACAAGAATGGAAAAAGGGAAGCTATCTGAAAGAATCCAGGAAAATTGAGTTAAAAGAGGATGCTATAGTACAAGTAAATACCTTAACATAGAGGAATAGGTATGTAAGTGTATCCTTAAAGAGTACCTGCCTCGTGAAGTGAATTCACACACCAACAAAAGAACATTACACAATTACTCCGAAGCAGCATTATCGCGTTCATTAAAATATCCGGGAAGTAAGCGAACTTGTTTTATTGCACATTTTACATTTCCACCACTTTCTGTTATCACAAGCAATTACTGTAGTTTAAATTGACCTATATTTAAATACACTCTTATTTGACCCAACAGGTCTAATTCAGAATAAGTGACATCTGTGACTTGTACTCCGTGGCTAACGAAATAGAGAGGCTCCGGGGCGAATCGGAGTTACGTAGTAATAGTAGTACCAACGTAGTAATGTCGGGACCCTGCCACCTGCTGTGTTGCAGCAACGTTCCGGCCGCCCTTAAGATTCATTCATCTCATCCATCATCCCTGGGGGCGCCCCGTTAGAGGCATAGACACAAATGATCGCCTTCCGGTCGAGATGCTAAGTCCCCCTCCGCAAGGGGGCTTCAACGGCAATTCCCAGAAAGTTCAAGATATACATTTATTTGTCGTGAATATATCTTAAACATAGTTTAATCAAAATCGTTTCATGATTATTGAGAAAATCGGACTTTTCGAAGCGTTTTCCATGTATTTTACGTAAATATTCTTCCAGCTTAGTAGTTTGGGAAAGAAAAATATTCTTTAACTGGCTGACTGACTTTGATACACCAAAAAAATAATTATTAGGAAGGGAAACGTGGCAGACTTCAATACCTCTCCAGCATACTCGTATTCGTATGCCAATTATGAGGACTGAAGAAAACTTGAAAAGATCCAGGAAGAATAATTCTTTTCGGGTTTGAACCAAGGAGCTCCTGCTCGGGAGTTCGTACTCGGCCCACCGTGCCCACGCACGCACTGATCAATTATAGAAATAAACGCACTTTCCATGCTTACAAACTATATTCTTAATTATTATTTTAAAAAATAACCCCCAGCTCAACAGCCCAAGGACCAAGGCTTGCCGCCCGGCCGCTGCGTCCCCCACCTTTGCCCACTGCAGGCGTCATTGGTGAAGTGCAGTACTGGAGGGTGGGACGTGGTCAGCGCCCCGAGCCCTCCCGGCCAGTTATGCGGTCTTCTCGACCTGAGACCGCTACTTCTCCGTCAAGTAGCTCCTTAATGCCAAAAAAATCGTAATGCCTTTAAAAGGGAGAGAATATAATTAAATCAACAGCAGAAAGTGCATAAGCAATTCATGCCAAAAGTACAATTAGTGTGAATAGTGTGAATGTGAATTGGAAGGATTTGCGGTTAATTAACTTGAGGTTTAATATTATAAGTATTTAATTCGTTTTGGGAAATTACGTGCGTGGTTTGAAAACAACTGAGAAGGAAAACGTGACGGAATTAAAACAATAACACTGTGTGTGGGTTTGTTTGTTTGTTTGCTTGCTTTTTCCTTTTTTGACGTCTTTGTTGTTGTAATCTAAATGCTCCAAGTAATTTCTACAGCTGCTGAAACTAAGAGCTGATATAGGTTTTTAAATTGCATATTTATGGTTCGTCTAGTCTCCGGACTACACTGGTGTGCACCGACTCAAGGTCATTCTGCGGAATCCCCTCTTCCTTCTTTTTCTCTTCCTTTTTTCTTTCTTTTTCTTTTTCTCTCTGTTATTACTGGCTGCACTGTAAACAACTTCCTTAGTGAAACTAACATGCGAGAATGCGAAGAATTAAATGCAGTGCGTAACCTTATGCCCTTGAGAAGGACTTTTCTCCGAAACTTCCCACTTCACACTCGATTTCTTTTGTTTCTTGTATGTGCGTATCCAATTATTGTCACTTGCTCGGCATCTTACGATATTTTAAGTCTCGAATAACGATCCCCTTTATTTCATTTCCCTTCTGCTCCGTGTATCCCAGGAAATTATCGTAAAATCACTTAAAGAGGCTTTATCTGCCTTAGATTTGTGTTCCTTATAACTAGAATTTAATATTCAATTATACTCTGGATTTCTTTGTATGTTCGTGTGTTCTTTCGTGGCGTAATAACTTAGAGAGTTTGTATGTGGCAAGATGCCTTTTTGTTTTTATCTTAATTTCTAGGGCAGGATCTCAGTTCCTTACCTTTTTACTGCTTGTTGTTCCCGGTTCTAACTAAATCGATATTCGCATGAAACTCTGGTCTGCAGGCGTTGGCGACGGAAAAGCTAGTTACCTTATGGACAATAACAGGACTTAATCCTTGAACACTTTGACCTTTCTAAGTTCTTTATTCCGATTTATGATTTATGACCTCTTGAAATACAGATTGCACTGGATATTTTGCAATTTGCTTCTCTCATGCAGATTCGGAAGGGTTGTTATTTTTCCGAAACACAAGACGATCACCTGCCCTAAAGCTCTATACTTCACATTTTCTTGTGAGGGCTTTCAAAGGGAAATTGTCTCACTTAACTACTGATGGGACGATAGCACAATTTCTCGATACTCGATACCGATATTGATTTTAAGCAGCAATACTAGATACTTTGTAAAAAGCTTTAAGGGCAATAGTTTGTTCCCTAAATTATGTTCTACTCTGTGCATAAATGCATGTAATCAATTGAAAAGTTCATTCGTCAAGAACTAACGCGCGACTAGTACGCTTTGTACAGGTTTCTTCCCGGCCATTCTAGGTACCGCGTCCGGGTGCTCTGGGGCAGACTCTCAAGGTACCCCGTGGGGACCGAGGATTGTTGGTGGGTTTCAGCGGCGTCGGATGCGTTCGAACTGGACAGGTTAGGCATCCCTTCCATGTTTGGCCATGTCACAAGCTGGGTCTAGTCGCCCTCAACTCTACCTTCCAGAGGTCATCGCAGAAGCACAAGGACTACATGGTCTACATCCCTTGCTCTGCCCCGGTTGAGAGGGCCCTCCATAATATGTTCCTTTACCTCTCAAGGTATTAAGGTACTTCAGATTAGAATACAGGGTATATGGGGACACCACATGCACTTCGACCTTTACAGCAATCTTCGACCAGCCTTGCAGCTGCCACACTTCAAAGGAAGGGATGAAGTGAAGGAACCACTGGAGGCTACAAGCTGCAGGCAGGCAGGCAGGCAGTCCACAGGAACGTACAAAAGTCCCTAAAATATCCCTAGTTCGAACACCCGATTTACTACGAGTTTAACGTACATACACGTAGCTTACGAGTACGATACATATAGTATGTTTCACTGTAAGTAGAATTGCTCTCGTATGTTTACCTAAGTTTTAGTCAAGAGAAGTGGCCGCGGTTTGCTTCATGGAGAGTCGCTCAAGCGTAATAGCACACATTTTCTATGTACAGCCGCTTCCAAATGTTTTTCGAAGCACATGGGACTCGCTATGGAGAGGTAAGGGGTAAAGCTTATCGAGTAGTCCGTCCAGACCAGAGCCGTCTCAAGTTGTTTATCTGTCTCATGAGTTTGATAGCTGTAATGCTAACGTTTTCCTGTTTCAACAAAAGAAACTATCACGACGAATGGCTTGTTTGGGACTTTTCTATAAAACAGCGAAGACTATTAATTGGGTTCTATAGAAGAGTGAATATAGAAGAGGGGCACAATAAACACCACACACACACACACACACACACACACACACACACACACACACACACACACACACACAAACACACACATTATTATAAACGATGTCTTACACGATATTAGGCACACACAAACACACACGCACACACATAATTATTATCCTTTCCACCAAGTTTCTGGGCGTTTCCTAATATCACAGTTTATAACAATAATAATCAGCCTCATTAGATCCCCGGACCGGTCTCCCAGCGGAAGAAAATCCCCACACGGTATCCAGAATCGAACCCGGGTCTTCCACTAGGTAAACAGCAGCTATAACACCGCGTTCAGGAGACGACCATATGATTTAACTACATTAATAGTTATCTGGCTGAAAATAAAATCTATGCCGAAGATAAACTGTATATTTGCAGGAAGCGATTCCTTCACTCGGCCCGAGTCACTTGCGTTCTTCATTCTTTCCTATAACTATTCTCCGTTTCCGTATACGAAACACTTTCGCCCCAGACTTAAAATGTTTATATTTTTGTAACTTTTATGTACTCTTATATTTCCTTACAAGTAATTGTTTCTTGGGTAAACAAAGGCGAAGTTTGTAAGACAGTAACGAAAAATATTGACATTCACATTCAGGGACGACCTGTAAGAAAGTACGTCAGTCGTTGCAAATTCCAATGGTTTAGCGAGCTTGACGCCATGGCGCCACTATAGCTTTGTCGGTGTCTGCAAGAGGTCGTGAAAGAAGACAGATGTAATTTAATGGAAGGATTTCCAGTTCGTTATGCAACTTCTTATTGCGGAAAGAGAAGAAAAAGCACAAGCACTGGTGGCTATACAAAACAATTTATTCTGCAGGACCTGCAAATTATAAACGTTGGTGGTCGAACCACAGGAACTGCGCCTATTGCTGCATGATTTGTGTAGCAAGCAATGGCCTTTGCAACCTCCAGTGTATGGACTATCTCTGACTAGGATGATAATTTAATAGAGAAAACCCTGTTTATAAACATGAATATATTTTGTACCATATAGACGTTAAAGTGGTGGTGACATATTTCTTATAGGTACTGTGTAAGTTATACAATGAAGGGGTACAACGCGCACGCTGGGAACTAATAGAGAAAGGGATGATGTGAAAGAAGTACAGGAGGCTACAGGTCGTATGTAGATAGGCTACAGAGACGCGCGGAAGCTCCCATCACTAGGCTCGGATTTCGCAAGCACTTTGCTTGAGGTTGTCTACACAAAATGTAAACAGCCGTGGCTATGTGTCACAGATATGGAAGGGGGGATGACCACGTGACCACTACAAGGATACAGTCGGGTGAATAAACAACTACAACATGCAATGCTGTTGACAGCAGAACTGCCTATGTTTACATATTTCCTATTATCTTATGCAATATATACCGTACAAACAATGTATATTACACGGATCTAATATATGCAATATTTATTGTATTTTTACAATATATAAAATACAATTTTGGTACAGTATGAACATAATTATCGTTTTAATATTCAATGCCTTTATACATTTTAATATGCATGCTATACATTTTCAACAGTATAGCTCGTATCTTTAGTGATACAACATTCCATAAGACGTACAATTTTATTGTTAGTTACTCCTGTGCTTGCACCAATTGCAGTGAATCACCATATACATTTTAAAGGTGAATCTCTTACGATATGCAGTAAGATATTCCTTATGCCGTGAAAAAGTGCGTTCTACGCCGCAAATTGAATTATCAGCCACAGAATCTCTTATATAATCAAGTACCTTTCCATATGCATATTTTAAGCACCCCTTCCATATTGTTCTTGCACTTGTTACAGTTCGTTTTGTGTACTTTTCCTTGAAACTTTTAAGACATGGATTCTGTAATTTGTTAAATGGGATCATCATGTTGCATAAATCTGCAAAAAAGGTCAGATTGTGTGCTTGGATATGAGGTAGAGGATATAATTTCACCCTGTTCATTTGAACCCACCAAATGCCCCTGTTGGCAATATTTTCCGACGACAATATTGCACATTGTTAAAGTGTTTGTTCCCTTCTATTTCTGAATGACATAGTTTTCATTTTATTATATCACCATTAATAGTAAATTAATGTGAACCAAATTTTTTAAGATATTTCTGTATTTTGTATATGCGTGTTTTTCACAGATTGTATTTTTGCATATAATTACGTATGAACCTATTACTGTGATCACAGAAAGTGACACGGAATCGGCACTTGAAGACCGCAGGACAAGGTGCAATATATGTGCACAGACAGTACACAGAGTGGGAGTAGGGGTGGAACTGCCTAAAGTCCAGTTGCAGCGCAACCTATTTCTGTTCGTTCTGGCATTAGCGCTTAAGAAATCCTCAGCCTGCCCATCACTAAAGCTAGGACAAACATGCTTCTGCTTATAATGTGTGCTCGCTGTAGGTATGTATGGATAGTACGGAGAGGGGAAGGGGGTGACACAGGTGTTCTGTAGCTGTAAACATCATAGTCACTCATTATTCTAATTTAAAAATAGACATTACATGTACACACATGTGTTTTGCCAAAAATATAAACATTTAGTGTTGTATTATCTTCTCATTCGCCTGTTTGAGATACCTTTTATGATAAATGAAATGTATATCTTGAATTTTCTGGCTATAGCCCATGTAGTCCTATTTACTCTGGAAGACGTTTGCCTAACTGATAAACTGTAAGTGATAGACGAAATCTTACTATGTATTAAAAAATATAGATTTTGCTAAAATGCACAGTTTATGCCTAAATCATTTTTTTTTTTTTTTTGTAGAGTGAACCATTTCGGAGATATTTCTTGTTATTTGTGTGAATTTTGGAGAACTTGTACTTCTGTCAAATGGAACATCGTTATTCATTTTTTATATGTTAACAGTGCAAAGAGAACGGAATTTGAAAGCTTTAAAAGATTTGACTATTACTCAAAGCCTACTGTATATTCCCCTTGCATCTACAAGGAAATAAACAATAAGATAATTTCTGCAAATGTTTATCTCAACTAACAGGAAGAAGACGTAGAAGAGTTTGTAAGAATGGTTAGTACAAGAGTAGAAATCTGATGAGTACATAACTACAGATTTTGTTTACTATTATGCCTTTTTATGTTTATTAATTTTGATTTATTTCAATTGGATTTTCAATTTCTCTACCATCTACCTATATATTGTAGGATTTCAGCACTGTTGAAAAGGCTAGGTCAGGGCCTCTCAGGGCGCATGCACCAGTGCATTGCATGGTGCAAGGTACAAAATGTGACTACGAGAAGTTGACCTCGGTGCGAACAACCACTCCCTTTCTCCTAAAGCTTGTCTCTGTGGTTCACTTTGCCATTTCCCTCTTTCACACTTTCAACGCTGCTTCTTCCTCACTGTGTGATGTTCACATACGGTGCGTAGAGTTAAACTGTTTAATTTGTGTTCTTATGACCAAATCTGACCGCCTTCGTAGCGCAGTTGATAGCGCGCCTGCCTCTGACACAGAGGATCCCGGTACCAGCATGGGGATTTTTTTCCCCCCCACTGGGAGGTCTGGCACGGGGTGCACTCAGCCAGGGTCCCGGGGGCCGATTGAGGAGCTACTTGATGGAAAAGTGGCAACCCCAGGTCCAGAAGGCCGCATAACCTGCCAGGAGATCTCGGGGCGCTGACCACGTCCCACCCTCCAGTACTGCACCTCACCAATGACACCTGTAGTGGACAGAGGTGGGGGACGCAGCGGCTGGGCGGCAAGCTTTGACCCTTCATGGGCTGTTGCACTGGGATTTACTTTTACTTTTATGATCAAATCTGGTCTTTTGTTTTAATGATCTAGAAAACACTGGTACAAACCTCATTTTTGCTACAGAATGCGCTTCTGCAAGATATAGCACCCTCTTAATTGTTCCTCTGCACCATATGTCTCTGCGTTCGCATTGTGTCTTTCAACAGAAAATTTTCTCATACATTTAATTATTGTACCGTAGATTAGGCATTTGACTCTATCTTCACGGCCTTCAAAAAATAAGAAAGTTCACACAGTGATTTAAATGGACTTTCACATTCTTTGCTTTCTTTGGAGAAAGTTGCTCCATTATTAGATAATTGTATTGCACCGATCTATTTCACAGATAAAATCAAGCTGTCAATCAACACACGCTTCCTCGCTTCTTCGCTTTGCAGCGCGCAAGTTGAGCCGAGTTTAATCGGGTCGCTATGATACGCAATGCAAGGAGCCTCTGCGCACTAGATTGCTCCCGGTGCGATTTTAAGCTCTGAGAGGCCCTGGGGCAGGTTTGCGCAGCCTACAAAACCTCCGGAGTACGAAAGACTTTAGATCTGACTCAGAGCATTGGGGTCCTATCTTTTCAGAATCGAAGTCCTCAAGCTCCGTTTCGATGCCCCCATCCTCATTTTCACATGCAGGGAAGAAACAGTTCTCTCCTCAAAGCATAACTACTGCCAGGCTTAATTCTGCAAGATGCAAGAAAACTAATCAGAAAAAAAAAAAAAAAAAGACAGGAAAATCCCAGATTGTACTTATACGTATAGTCCATCCCAACATTCATGTAAAAACCCAAGATCAGGATAAGCGGTCATATCTCTTCATTCGGAAGGCATTTTGTATAACCTTTCGTAACTAGTAAAGGTTAAGCGATAGACAGACAACTTACTAAACAGATCATATATCTAGATTTCTTCAAAACACAGTTTTACTTCAAACAAGTTGTTGCGTCATAAGCTATACCCGGTATATCGGATATTAATTTGTTCAATATTTGTTATTCTTTTAAGTCCTATCATTTTCAGTTGTTTCTCGTGATTATATGAAAGCATAAAGCATAAGGTCAGCATCTAGCACCCAATTCTTAAATATCTCATGTGTTGCATCCATTTACTTTCTCTACTCAATCCTATACAAACTATTGTTAGAAACGCTTATTCTTTTACTTCATGTTATCGAGATAAATATTTTTAGAAATTGTTATATTTCCCTTTAGGTAAAATAGGTTAAGGAGAATACATTAGGTTTAAGTGATAGTCAAATGTCATAAGAGCTGGTCGATATATGACAGTTCCTTGAAATTACATTTTTTTTTTTTTTTTTTTTTTTGCATGACCAGGAGTTAAAAAGCGAATAACCACTTTGCAACTGAGAAAAGTACAAATATTAGAAGTATGTTTAAAAAAAGCAAATGTATTCGTCATAAACCACACACTTTATTGAAATCTACATATTTGAGCAGAAAGGTTGTATCTATCTGTTACGGTTTACCCCTCATGCAAAAGTCATTCAGCAGGAGGAGGACTTCCAATGACATTCCCAGAAAGTTCAACATATACATTTCATTTGGCAAAAAAATATCTGGAGCGACGGTATCTTAATCAAAATTCTTAGGAGCCATTAATGAGAAAATCGAAGTTTTCCATACGCAGGGTAGTATGGTGTGGGAGATTTACATAGAAGTCCTTGTGTCTAAAGGACAAGACAGTAGAACATCACAGGATCAGACAGAGTACAGGACAAGCTATGAAAAGATAGAAACCAACGTTCTTCTAAAAATGATTTTTTGGCTAGCGAGTCTCAAAAACGTGTATTGCCGTTGGAATTTTGGTATCGAAGTTTTGGTTAAGATACAATACTTTTTCTACCTACTCTAAGTCCCTATTTTGATTGAATTACCATTGTTTAAGATAGTTTAATAACAAATGAAATATACATGCTCAATTTATTGAGAATGCCCTTAAGATCCTCTTCATTCTGAAATATTTTGTATAACTGTCAACCTTCAGGGATAGAATTAATAAATGTAGATATTGTTGGCGCACAATTTAAGTCAAATAACAGTTTTTGCGGAATTAACCATTTCTGATTTATTCCTTCTTATTGGTTTGAATTTTCAAATGGTTACATCTTTCTTAAGTAGGAAGAGTTATTGGGCTTTTTTCCGTCCTGGTTGGGCAAAGAGAACGAATTTCAAGGCCATCACATGGCGACCAGTTCTTAAAAGATTTGACTATCGTTTAAGCATACCTACTGTATTCTGCTATCCCCCTTGTACCTACAAGGATATATGTAATAAATTCATTTCTACAAATGTCTATCTCGGTTAGCATGAAAAAGATAAAAGAAATAGGTTTTAACAATTGTTTGTATATGAGTGAGTAGAAAAAATATGAGTATAACACTTCAGACTTCATTTTCTTTACCACATATAGTAAGTAGGGGAAGTATTCTATTTCATCCAAAGTTCGATGTCGAGATTTCACCGGATATGTATGCTTCGAGGCCTCCTGACTCTAAAAATAAGCATTTTTAGAAAAAAAGGGCTCTGTGTCACTTTGAAGAGCATAACTCGGAAACAAAAGATCTGTTAATCTTGGTGTTTAAGTTTAACTTCTTTCAAGTATACAACACGAAGATTTTCAAGAAAATTCCTCCACACCAAACTACCCTTTACATGGAATATTTTTCGAAACTTTGATTTTCTCAAAAATGGCTGTAACGAGTTTGATTAAAGTACCATATGTTTAACACATTTCCATGAAAAGTTAAATGTAACCTTGAATTTCCTAAGAATAGCTACTGAAGTCCTCTTCATTTTGAATGAATTTTGCTTGACTTGCAAACAGTAAGAGCAAGACAAACTCTTATTACTGCACAAAAATAAAGATATCGTTAAACCCTACAATTCATGTGAAATATACTTTTTATAGAGTTAACAATTTCCGATATATTATTGGTTTGAATTTTCAAATATTCATACGTTTCCTCAAATGGGAAATCATTATTCGTTTTCTTCCCATGTCATACAAAGATAATGGAGTTTTGAGCCATCACATAGACACGCACTCTTTAAAAATCTAACTATCGCTTTATCTTTATCGTACAAAGAGATGTATACATTTGAATTCAAATTTTATTTGGATTAAAACGAAGCAGCCAATCTAGAGCTTTTGAAAGAGTTGTGGAAGAGTGAGTAGAGAAGATCATGTGAATATAACAAATATGACATGTTTTATGAAAGTATAACAAGGTCTTTGATACACTTGGTTTTCCTTGCATCCCAAAGGGCCTGAAAAGAAATATTCTGTCAGAATTGTAGGCCTTCAGACCGAGCGCGAGCGAAGGAATGCCCTCTTGTACGGGCACGCGGCAACCAATAAAGCACTTCCAGCAATCCTGCAAATGAAGCCTAGAGACAATATGTCCCTAAGTTGGTTATCGTGCCCACATGAAGATCATTCCACACTTTGGCATAAGTCGAAAAAAGAAGGAACTATAGTCGTCGCAGATGTAAACAAACACGACCTTGGGAGGTGTAATATGTATCGCGGGTTGAATGAGCTACACTTTGTTTACTGTTTACTTATGTTTGTATAGGCAGAAGGTCAACGTTACTTAAAGGAAGTGTAGAAGCAGAAACTTGCGGTACAGAGCGAATGCTGTAGGTCAGGGATCGGCAAATCTGCACCGACAGATGACAGGACGTAATATCACCATCACGGGGAGTCGAATGACTATATCGTCAGAATTTGTGTATGAGAGACAGTGAAAGGAGTGAGTCAAGGCCACGAGAAGAAAACAATTGTGAGTTATAATATTACGAAAGACTGTTGATTGTATAGCCCTCAGTAGAAGAGAACCGTGATTTGTGCAAAAGTTTAAAAGGAAAATAAAGTGATAGTAACATAACCGATTTGTCATTATTTTACAATATTTTCTCGGCATTTTCAACCATTTTTCTGTCATAAGCTTGTATCTGCGATCTACATCCGCATCTTGTATTGTTAAGGTCCTAGGAGGCGCTATTACCAGTCATAAAGCGGATTCAGGTGGCTATGAGAATATGTCAACAAATGACTAAGGCTTTTATATATTTACAGTATTTATATTTATTTTATTTAATAGCTACAATTTGCGGATCGTTTCCTAAAAACTACTGCATGCGTCAAGTATGCAAGAACTTTAGAGAATTCATACAATATTTCGGACTTGGATTAATTCGTCCACTACAGGTTTATTTTACGTGCTTGATACATAGATAGCTATTTAATTTCTTTAATTACCACTTACTTGTAGTGCTCAGTAATAGAGATCTAATTAAAAGGCCAATCTTAATGACTCAATCAATGACATGAAAAAAAAGAATAATGCAGCTGTCGTGTTTGTGAACATGTCACATTCCACTTGGAAAGGAAATGAAAAAAGGGAAATTCTTTAAGACCAGTAAACAGTTCCTAGGCAATTCCACATCCATTGACTCATTGTACATAGTGCAAAAGATACAGTATGTATGAACAGAACATACCCTGCATTAGATCAAGCAACCTCTATAGGAAAAGCAAACAACTAAATAACGATAGCAATTTAATTCATAATATGGCATGTCACCAAAATCGTCTTCGCTTGCCATCTGTTGTTGGGTCCAGACCTCCTGATGCTTGAGGCGTGTCCACTAATATGGTACTAGCGAATAGCAGCTTGTCGCTTGTAAAACTCGAAACACAATGTCATGTGCGCGCATTAGTATTTCATAATATAGAAAAGCAATAATTACTCCCCAACCGTTGTAGGTCTGTGCGACTCTGTGCTTCGATGGCTCTGTCCTCTGACACGCCTGCGGTCTCCCTTCGCTTCATCCCTCCCCCCTGGGGCGTGGTAGATTTCTGTGGGGTCGCGATGGTTCGAGGTATCCCCTCTCGGTTTCTTCAGTCGCAATCAATCAGAAATCAATTAGCAAGGATGATAGATGATGTGTTTCTGAACAAGTACAAAAAGGAAATGCATGTTTGCACCTAATGGTTCAAGTTTAATGTCTTAGAAGACGCATTTTTAAAGTAAGTACTGGTGGTTTTTTTAAAAAAAAATAACGGAACATTTTCCAATTACTTTAGTACCATCCATTACCTTACACTCTACACTGCTTTTCCACATAGTCTCCTCAGTTATTCAGGCACTTGTAATGGAAACCAGCCTTTGTATCCCTTTGTCAAAGAATGATGCCGCCTGTGATAAAAGCCAAATGTATACTTGTTGTTTCATATCACTGTTCAAATGTTTTCTACCAAGGAATTCTTCAGATGAAGAAACAGATGTACATAATTTGGTGCCAAATCGGAACTGTAAGGAGGGAGGTCGATCTGGCGGTGGCCAACCGACTACAGCGCCTCGCCTCAGGCGAACACTGTATTTCCAGAGCGCAAGCTCCAACGTAATGCATCCTACCGGCAACCCCGCTGACTCTTACAACCTGGAAAGGCCGCAGAGAGAGAGAGAGAGAGAGAGAGAGAGAGAGAGAGAGAGAGAGAGAGAGAGAGAGAGAGAGAGAGAGAATGAAATTAAAAGGGAGTGATTCTGGAGATGTAAGGTAAACATCCTACCCAGCATTCGCCTAAGTGACCCGGGAAAAACCCTCGAAAAACACAAGGTCAGGAATACCGGCCGCGGAAATCGGACCCATGACCTCCCAGATGCGGGCTACGGTCGTTACCGCCTGAGCCATCTCTCTCGGTTTACTCTCTCTTACTCGGTACACAAATCCGCGTATTTATCTTGTCACCTATTCACTACTTATCATGCATCTTAGCGATTTATGAGCGCCGTGTTTTACCAGCTTGGCTTTTAGTAACTTCTCAGTTTCGTGTTTTATCGAACCAGCAACCTCTGTCCTGCGCGGTGTTTTAGTACATGTGTATTCTTCAATCTTTGTCTCCCTAAATGGAAATTTTGCAGCCGTCTACTTTAATAGTATATGACCTATAACGTGTTTCCTATTGGCCATTTTCTAAAGTTCTACTTAGAATTTCATACTTGCAAAGACTTCATGCCTGTAAAGGAGCGATGAACTTTGCATTCATGTACCGTTCGGTTTTACCGAGTAACAGGAATTTTCCTTGTCCCTAGGACTTGTGCTAACCAGGATATAAGCTTAATAAAATAAAAATATAAATGTGTAACATATTACCCTGGCATCTTGATGTATTATTCACTTATTCGCATTCAATGATTATTGTACATATTAAATACTAATCTAATTAGGTAATCAAAATACACTAATACACATCTTCTCTAGTATTGTATTATTTCTACTCTAAACCAGCAGTCTCGCCAACTGGTTATCAGTTGGTGTATACATATTTGCCATTCACTTATATTAACTTAACTCCTAACCACAGGCACCCAGAAGTATGAACACTGATAGCCAGAATTCGATCGTATCCATTTTTAAACCTTATTTGTGTATAATATTTCTTTATTTTTATTATATACTTAGTGAAGTGCAATTATATAGCATATTATTTAAACTTAATTTAATATCCACATATTTACGTAATTATTGGGATATAAGTATCTTAAATATAGCCTTTACTTAATTACTTCATCATTTATGAAATTTTTATCAATTCTTCACACTATAACCTTCCACTTCAACAACGTTTTATCACTTTAAGAACCTTCACAATTAATCACATAAAAACTTTTATGCTTTTGTTACTTTCTATAAACTAAAATTTTACACTCTTAATCCTTTATTTTTCATGAATAACTTTAATCAGCAAATGTTACCATCCCTTTACTCACACTTATCACTTAACATAAACATTTTGCTTCCCCATCCTCAAAACTGAACACCAGAAATATAACGGGCACCAGTAACAAAAGCTACACGTACACTGTCCTGCCCTCTGTACCCTTTCGCGTCTACCTCGGTCTTCTTTAGAAATAAATTTTCAGTTTGTAATGTAATATATTCGTCAATATGTTATTTACAGTATTCACCCATATTAAGCGACCGCGCTGTATATATTATATTTCTTCATATTCTTCTGTTTACCCATCCTGTATGGAGGACCTACACCCCCTAGACTTAAAAGCCAATGCCTCGGGTCAGGTGTCTGTCAGGGAGCAAAGGAAGCTATAGATCGAACAGAGTGAAGACCTGCAAGCGGCTGATCAGCCAAGCATCAGGTATGAGGAAGAGGACGATATGAAATGCAGGCGAAATTGAAAAGTGATGATGGAGCAATTGGTGCAATGAATGACGGGGGAAACTGAGGGATCCGGAGAAACTCAACCTGATGCCGGTTCGTCTACCACGAATATCAGATACGGATCCCTGGGATCGAACCCGGGTCGCCTGTGCTAGGCGAACGGTCTAGGATACATAAAAAGTATATTTACTGCAAGTATATTTATGTGCATTACGTATATTTCTACTGTTGTGTCTCTTATTGTTTTCTTATTGTTTTTAAGCGAAAATTGTGTTACCACAAAGCCGAAGCGAGTTGTAGTTCGGCGATGAGCAGTTGCATCGTATTGGTTCTCGTCAAAAGTCAGGAGGTTTGAACCGCGCAATGGCGACACTTTTGTCATAAGTTTGTCACATCTGTGGGAAGTAAGACCAGACAGTTCCCCTCCGTTCCATCTGAGAAGTAATAGGCTACAAGTCTCTATTTCGTGTTTGGCACACATACATTAAAGGGACATGACCATCAATATGTACAAATGCGCTTATCTCGAGCACTACTGGAAGATTTTCTTTATTGAAGTTTAACGCCATTGTTCCCCGAGCTCATACGTATCCATTGCATACTTTCATTCTTCGTCCACTTTGTTTAAACGGCATCGAACTAACAAGAAAAAAATATGTGTTACGCTCACATGACTTTCTCTACTCTTGTACTAACCATCCTTACAAACTCTTATTCCTATATCTTCCTCGTGTTAGTTGAAATAAACATTCGTACAAATTATCTTATTGCTTATTCCCTTGCAGGCACAAGGGGAATATTAGAATAAAGTAAGTTTCAGTGATAGATCTTTCAAAGCTTTGAGATCCCGCTCTCTTTCCACGCTTAACATGTAAAAAATGAACAACGATGTCCTATTTCACGAAAGTTTTGTTTTCCGAAATTGACACAAATAACAAGGAATATCTGCGAAATGGTTCACTCTACAAAAAAAAAAAAAAAAAAAAAAAAAAAAAAAAAAAAAAAAAATTAGACATAAATTGTGTGTTTTAGCAAGACATACATTTTTATAGTAAGATTTTGTCTATCTCATACGGTTTACGAGTTGTTCAAAAGTCATCCACAGTAAACAGGACTAGCAAATAAAGGACTGGTTAATAAAGCTCTGGTGAGTGAAAAAGGGCAAACAGCGCCCGCGACTTTTGTTGACATAAGGGCACGACTGTAGAGGTCGCCCCGGAAGTTATTAAGACATTTGTCGCAGGAGACGGAGCACACCTACTCAATTGTGCCGGAGAACTGTGAAAAGTGCAGGCATAAATTCATGGCCAACAATAAGACAAAATACAAAAATAAAGAATATATAGCTATATGTGTATCTGTAGTGTGGTCTAAATGTTTGCCTATAGACTTCTTATAAAACTATAGCAAAACTGATAAAACTTTGCCTACAGTAAAGTGAACAAACTATTCAAAAGAGTCCTCACTGCAGAGAGGCAGAGAGGAAGGAGGGCCTGTAGATGCTCTTAAGTTCTTTTCAAGCGTATAAACTCAGATATGGGTTGTTTTAACAATATTTCTAAAATCGATTTTCTCGGGTTCATATTTGTCGGTGCATTCTCATTTTCAAATTGTTCTGCACAAGCACCTTTCGGTATAAATAGCTACTTCATTGTAAACAGCAGGATAACTCAAATAGGATGAAATGTTATTCACATACCTGGTTGTTATGTTACTAAGGATGTTCATATTGTGCAAATTTTAAACAAAATATTGAACCCTCCTATTTTACATTTATTTTCTCTCAAATCGGTAGGATAATTAAAAATATTTACAATATATTAATATGTTACTAAATTGTTTAATTATAAAATAATAGATGTTGAGAAATAATATGTCGCGTTGGAAAATATTTTCAAAATAGTAAAAATATTAATTGAAAAAATGCATATGAAATTTGGCGTATATATTATACTCTAAATTCTGGTTGCTGTATTATAATTTCAAATAAATCAAGCTGAAATTGTGGATTTTAGAAATGTTACAGGCCACCTTAGTACCATCGGTTTCTGCATTTTTTCCTACCTGTTGTCTTGTTCCTCATTTCTTCCTGCACTACATGCTACTTTAGCTGTGTAAGTCGACAGTGTTTGTTTTACTGTATCATTTGGTGGTTGTTGTTCCAAATTTTGTAATCATGAAGGGTAACCTGATCGAGATTAGCTTTGTGCTAATTTCTGTCTAATTTCCATTGGAAATCAGCCTTTGCGCGAGCCAGATTATCTCTTTGGTGGCAAAAAATGCAGTACAATAAATATACAAATAAGCTGTAGGTTAATAATATAATAGGTTTTCAAAATCTGACATTGCACACGAACATCTGAATATAGAACTAATATTGTCAAGTGTAAAATTTTCATATAAAGCTGGGTAACACAGAAATATAATGAGCAATCGGAACACATAAAGCAGCCAGATATTAGACTAAATAAATAATTGACGAGCACAGGGGTTAAGATAAATAGTGCCGCGAGCGTGTACGATAGATAACCTTAGATAACTCGCAATTCTCAGAGTAATCAACTTTTTTGCCAGAAAAAATGACTGAATTTGTTTTCATAAGACGCTAGAGTAGATAATAAGAATGTATGTCATATATTACAGCGGGAAAGTGGATCTATCTGGAAGATAATAAAAGCTGGGCAATTAGGAAAACCGTTATTTCAAGTCTGATCTTGAAGAGGTCCACTTGGCGACGGTCTATGTGGTGGGTATGATTGAGCAATCCTTGGTGGGATAGGCTAGGCCGCTTGCCGCCGGCCGACGAGGCTGGTTAATCGTCGGCGGAGCGGTTGACAGGATGTCCGCAGTAAATATAGTACGTTTTGTTGTGCAAGTTATATCTAATACACATAACAAATATTTAAAAGAAAAGCAAATTACTCACCTATATCAAGCAGGGAGATGTTGGAACTGCCGCCCTTCGAGGCAGGAGGTTAAATCAAGAGACCGAGGAGAATTAAAAGAGAAAGTTTACAAAATAAACCCACAAATTTACATGGACCTAAAACAGCATTCGCCAAGAAATTTCTACAGAGAACTACAGTATGCAATGGGCAATTTTCTAAGCAAATGCCAGAAATGTTCCGCCGCGTAGTCCGAACCGTAAACAAGATAAGCGGCGCGCTGGCCCTAAGTAAATATAAGTGTTATCGCCAGAGAACTAGAATTTCCGGATGTTTCGACAGCGCGAACATCCTGGAAAGTTCTTACGGCTGGCGTTTTCGTTAACCGTTATTTTTTCAGTAATTGCAACATAGATTTTGATTAAGTTCCATGTGTTTAAGATATTTGCATGAGAAAATGTATATTTTGAATTTTCTGGAAATAGCCTGTCAAGTATCTCTAAGCAAGTTTTGTACAGTTGGTAAAATGTACCCGGAGATAAAGATTAATAGTTCTTTGCTGGAGCACCTGACAGTAGATTCTTCGGAAAACAACAATGGTGACGGCGTCGGAAAATGCCGTACATTCATCTTCTTCATCAATACATAAGCTTAAATTTCGGATGTCTTCGTTCTGTAGCTATTATATTTAAAAGTCATAAGTAGGGATATTTTGGAAAATAATCCTAATAATTGCACAGCTTTTGAGACTTTCAATATAAATTACCCTTAATTTTGTACCGAATTTAAATCATTTTTGCAAAGTGTCGACAATTTTCCAAACTCTCATGTCTGATTTATGAAGTCCAAATCAAGTTTATCCAAAGAATGGTAAACTTTGGCAGGCTCTATATATTAACTGCCTTTAATTTTGCACGGATTTCAAACTAACTTTTCGAAAACTTTATAATAGCAATATGTATCCGCGAGTTCATTAGCTCTCTTGTAGTGTCTCAAATTGAGAAGTTGAATATTACATCCATTCGTTAAGGTGCTGGGTATGATAACATTCTGTTTATGTGTTAACAGAATTAATATATGATATTTCGATTTTGTACGGGCAGCGATTCATTAGTAACTTCTTACGTACAGACGGACAGACAGTAAATGTTCCGCTAGTGCCTAAGAATGGTTAGCGTCATAGTTCCAAACTTCGATATTAGTTTCCACGAGAAATAAAATGAATAAGCATAAAACTAACATAAAAAGGAGGTTAGATGCCTCTGATCCAATAAAAGAAAGAATCCAAGATTTTATATACTAGAGTTGCTAATGCTCTTCGTTGTATCCTTTTTTCTTTGAAATTAAACATTAAGGGCTACCCTATACCTGCCTTTAGATACAGACTCATCTATTTAACTACTGCTTCATGGATATAAATTATACAGCAGAAGGGGGCGGGATTCCTCAACCATCAACGCAGACGTCGCCGGTGTTAATGCAGAATAGGCCAGCAAGGCAGTCAGACAAGTGCTATAAGAATTGGCGTTGCCTTTTACCTTTTTTGTGAATCCAGCAGTGAGAGCAACGAACCGAGAAGCCTTGAACTACGAAGCACATGCTTCCTTCAGATCTGGGTCCCAAGAAAGAATTCTCAGAATTAAATACGTTTTCCTGGTAGTGCCAATAGGAGTAGGGGTAGCAATGGTAGTGACTACAAGCAGTAGATAGTATTTTCTTTTTGGTGTGCAGGGGAAAAATCTTACAAAGACCCTTTGGTGAATTTAACTCTGACCAGCTATAAAACCTCTGCAAGAATCACATAGAACTTCTGTCAATCCGTCAATTTCTTCAACAGCAGCTTCATTTTAACGCTCACCACGACGACGATACACATGCAGACCAATCGAGGGACCTTACAAGGTCTTTGTGGTCATAATCCCACCTCTCGAAGCCATTTCGTACTGTCTGGACATTGACAATAACATCAGCTGCCGCCCTCAGGTTATTTAGATGATCTCTAGTAGCGACATTGCGTTGCCGAAGAACACAATTGACCACGTATCGGTCATCTCTAGCCGACGTTTTACGTTTTGGTACCTGACTTGGTCTTCTAAATGTTCAATAAATCTTTTCCAGGCTCTTCCAACAATAAATGAAGCCACATTGATCTCTCTAGCCACTGCGCGAACTGCCCCACCTTCCTGTATCAATGTGACCGCTTGAACGACTTCAGCTTCGAATAGGTATCTCATTTTAAACTTATTGAATGTAAGAAGCTGTAGAACGATGCGGTACTCCGTAAATGACAGGAAAAAGACACTTCATCAATACGCGAATCATTACATTCTATACACAATCCACTTCAGGCCGATTTGAGCCCCAGCACACTTTAATGTAAATGTGTGGAATCACCTCAACGTCGCATATTCAAATCGATGGATTGATAGAGGTGAGCCAGGTTATGGCCAAATCTGACACCTCTCGAATATTTTCTGTGGAGTTATGTAAATAGTATGACGTGTGGCACTCGTGTAACCAGCGGAGGGCCTTATTGCTCGAGTCCACGGAGCGATTGAAAATCTCCAAAGAGAATCGAACGTATTGGTTCATGTGCATGAAGCTCACCGCCGTCGATGTAGGCTCTGCAATGGCGTAGGAGATACATAGTTCGAAGCCCATTTGTAATGTAAACACTTCGATGTTGGGTAGGTATATTGAAGAAATGTGAACGCAAATCTCACACTTCGATGCGCCACAGCGTCCAAACCGTGCATTTCTGGACAGCGGTTCCTATTTGAAAATCGATCACTTTGCCATCCCGCGCAATATACTAAGCGTTGTCGGTGTTTTTCTTTTTTTTTTTTTTTCTTTTTTTCCTGGGGGGCATCCTGTATATATGTAAGTCTTTCTCTAATCACCTTCGTCGTACGGAGGACTTACAAGTCAGTGCCTGGAGTGAGACGCCTGTCGAGGAGTAGACTGACTCTGGATCAGAGAGAGTATTCAAGGTGGGTGATCAGCCTCATGCCTGGGAAGAAGGTGAAGGAGAAGATATGAGACAGTGAAATGGATGATAGGAAATATGATTATGGAGCACTTGAATGAACGGCGCGGGAAACAGGAGAACATAAATTGCAGATGATTTTATATTTTATTGGATCTTCTTTGGCTTTCAAACACAGTAGATTTGCTCTTTTGGGATACTCTTTACAAGGTGCCCACAACTTTGCACGAGAATATTGTTCTAGAATTCGGATAATGCCTCTCGAAGTTCTGAGAGCAGCTACAATCTGAGATTTACCTTCTCAGGTCCAAAAAAGAAAGGCCTACAACTTTGTTTCAAGTCTGAAAATGTTCCGCTTTTCCTGTATTTTTTTTAATTGTCTGTGCCACACAGGTTTTACTTATCCCCGATTGAAGTGCAATATCTCTGTATTTCTTGCTGCACTTATGCCAACCAATCACTAGCCGTCTAGTATCCGTTTTAGCCTTTTTTGCCCATTTTCGTGTCAGAACCAATTGGAAGCTACAGTGTAGTTGAATGTCGTGGTATCATAACAATGTCAACACAGCAGCATTTAGTGGTGCGATTTGCAGTGGGCAAGATACATTATAAACAGACATCGCTCCAATTTTTCTGGCTCATTCATCATGCGATTGAATTACCAAATAGTGCTAATTTAAACTCTTTTTTCCAACATATTTTAAAGTCATACACATTATACCAATTGCTGATAAACAGTATATAGCAATATCATATTTGTAAATATTCCTCACATATGTGCCTTTCCCTTCAGAGAAAAATAAAATTGACATCCCAAATATTTTCATAGTCACATCTCCAAAAAGATTTAGAAATGAGATTTTTTCTGTTTTTCTAAAGGTGAAAGACAATCATAACTCCTTAAAAATAATGACATCTATATAATTGTTTTTTTAATGTACCCTTTAATAAGAGGATTTCTTAAGAAACTGGACAAAATAATTTAAGGGCAGAGTGTATTTCGGTGAAATATGCAGGCGTCAAACTTTTGGTAGGTACTGTGACGTACATTTCTTAAAGCGCTGGAAAATATTTTTCAACATGGGAATTACTGTGTAAATAGCTTCAGCACTGACTGAAACAAAGGCGAAGCAAGGTATATGTGGCTCATATTATTACTAGGCCCCGGAACCTCATGCATTTACTTATTTGTTCCTTTGTTATAATTACAATTCTAGTAATTTATGTTGAGTTTATGAGCTCATTAATCCCAATTTCATGTTGCATATAAATGCATATTTTGGCTTTTCTGATAAACACACCATATTTCTATCTATGTTAGTGTTTTTGTGGCATAAAACCGACCTTTTTTGCATGGAAGGCTGGAAATGTTGCAAGTCAGAACGGAGCCGCTTGTAAACACGTCGGGGAAATCCCAAGCTAGCTTCTTAGAAATTACCTTCTTAGAAACAGCTGACTCGGACGATACACTCGCTAAAAACTGGCTTCTATTAACACTACAGTCGCTTACATCGCCAAGAATGACACAACACGGATTTTTATCGAAATATATCTTTTCGTAAACAAGCCCGGCACGTGAGCAGTTTCTCGAAGTGTTGAATCGCTTTGTTCTGCCGCGCCATTGCCGTTGGACCGCGTATTTACAAGCAGGGTGTGAGGTCGCTTGAACTTTGAGTGTCTCTTTGAAGGCAGTGACAAGTGCAGTTGTTTTTTCTGTCACTTTATTTCCCTTATCTAAAATTAAATCACAAAAAACAGCTCTCTTTTATCGTTAACACAATCTACAATAAACGTGACTTGTGACTCACAGCTAATCTATCCGATCGTAACCTTGACACACTTCACTGTCTTTCTACTCTCTCTGGGTCAAAAACTGCTGCTTCCGACAATAGACTCATTAAAAGCTGCTTCACACAACGAACAATTCGAAGTGGGATTAAATGTCCAAAACTTTTCTGACAATACTCAAACTTTCTCAACACTAACTGCACACAAAACATTAAAAAGTAATTCAATACTCAGCTCTAAAAAACTGCCCCAATATTGGCTCGCTCTTGAATTACCGAAAAGCTATTTGCATCCGTGGCATTATCGAAAATAGTCTGGATTTGTCTGGTGTTATTATTCACACATTAAATTGCTTTTAAACCCTATATATCTGCACTTGAAGTGCTCACTTAACACCTACAGCTTCTCCTTTTGCCGAGAACATACGTCTTCCTCGTGCTGTTGTCTTGTGGAAATCCTTTTCTGCATGCATGCGTCATTACATGTTCACAAACAAATAAGCTTTCAGTTGTCCTTCACGTGGTTACGGAAATATCAGTGCCAATTAAATTTAAATGAAAACGCTTCGTCAACAAAACTTTCCATAGCTAAAGGAAAAGTCTGATATGATACACCCATTATTCAAATGACTACAGTTTCACACAATCCCTTAATATATGGCATAACATTCATTTAAAAGTAATAATTCTATTTTCATGACGATACATGTTGATAGACATTGCCTCAAATTAAGCAACTACGACTTGAAGGCACGTACAATACCGAAAAGACTGTCAGTTTTTTACGGTCTTGTGATAAGGAATGATGCACCGGAGCCGAGTTCCAACGCTTCTGGAAGGTCAATGTCCTCACACTACCTAATCCAGTTGGTTACGCTTCGAGGTGTATAAATACAGATATATTGATAATTGGTACCTTAATACGTACCCACTTCTGTATGTTAGTTGTTTTTTTTTCTCTTTTCTCACAGGTGTGCCACAAATCAATCACAAAGTTTATTACCTGATTGTTTTTGCATGATCGCGAAATGAACTCTAACAGCCGTGTATGCAAGTATGTATGTGTGTGAGTGTGTGTGTGTGTGTTTGTGTGTGTAAGCGTGTTCATGTATGCGTGTGTTAACAGCACAACTAAAGCAAAATTTGCGATAAATACTAAACGTATTATTTAAGTTTCCAAACATGCGAGCCGAACATTTCCAAAAAAGTCACCTATCCCAATTATCCCTTTTTTTATGTTCCATGTATATGCTGCCTTTAACAGCAGGTCAAATCGGTGGCTTTTAACCTTTGTAACAATTGCTCAACAGCAATGATGTTCATTCGCTTTATAGTGGCTTTTAGTCTTTATGTTGGTATTACTCGTACTTTGGATTGTTGTATTAAATTCACACACGCACACACACACACACACACACAAACACACACACACACGCGCGCACACGCACGCACACCTTTTTCCAAAAAATCATTTTTTAAAATCCAATAGGTCCCAAAACATGTATTTCCGGTGAAATGTAATTTTTGGGTGGAATGCAACACTTTCCCTTCTTGAAGAAGTAGAAGTTTAAAGTAAACATACAGCAATCTTATCGATAGGTGCTAAACGTGCAGGTTTGGATTGACAATCGCGGATGGTTGTGGGTGAGCGTTGCTCCTAGCAACAAAGAAACAGCTTGTGTGGTTCACCTTGGAGCTGTGATCAGGCCCCTTCTCCACTTGCCATCTAAGCTTTTGGAACCGTGCTGTCATTTGGAGACCTTTAAGGGCACATAAAGGTAAAAACTGAATCAAATTCTTCAAAAAGTTCGTTTTTACTTTCTCTAACACGTGCAAGGTAGCTAGAGAAGATTTGCACTCTACCCAGAAATTCGAGGCCGATTCCAGTTTTGAGGCCCCCTGAATAAAAACAAGAATTTTAGTGTATGTGTGTTAGTGTCTCAAACGTAATTAAAAAACCGAAAGGTACAAATGGTGAACTTGGTATTTAGCACTTTCAGAACATCCGACACAAGATTTTTAAAGAAAATGTCCTCACCTAAAACTCCCTTCATATGGAACATTTTTCGAAGTGTTTGATTTTCTCAAAACTGGTTATAGCGATTTTTCATTAAAATTCTATATCATTTGCTTATGCCAACAAACTTAGTGCTGGTGTTTTTAAACACATAGGCCGTGTCTGGGCAATGTTTGAGAGGTAGAATCGGAACTGAAAACCCAGTTGTGGCATTGGGTTTTTCAGTTCCGTTCTACCTCTAAAAAATTCTATGTTTAAGATATTCTCAAATGAAATGTATATCGATAACGGATAGGGACCCTCATTTGAGACAGCCCTATTACAGAGAGTAGCGACCCTGCCGACATGAGCTCCAGGTTCCTGTGGCCCGGAGAATATTTCCTATTTCGGGGTCACTGGCTCAGGGTTACGGGCGAGGCCCACAACGTCGGACAAAGCGAATGTATCTGCTAAATGGGCGGAAGTGGCGTTGGGGTTAATAAACATCACTCCCAGGGTGTGAAGAGAGGAGTCCACCCCTCCTTAACTGCAGTAGCACGCGCTAGTAGAACCGGTTTTCGCTTTGTTTTCTCGTTCTCCGATTTGAAGGGAGGGAAAACAGGGGAATATTTTCACACCTGGCGAGTGCTGTTTGACACGCCTGGGTTAATACAACTGGGGCATGGAGGAGCTCCAAGCCTTGGTAAAGGCAATACCCCTACAGAAAAATACTACACTGTTGGTAACTCCTTCACAGGTAATTTAACTTACTCAGTCTTATCACAATGAACAGTCGGTTGGATTTATTGGTCAACAATTGGCAAGAAAAAAGGATAAACGGCTTGGAATTTCCAACAGATTAAATTTAGCTACATGAGACGTAAGAGGTCTTGGAAATTCCATAAAACAATGGCGGTTCCTACACTACTATATACAAGTGTGACATGGGTTCCCAAGAAGAAAATGAAACGCCAAATACAAAGTGCAGAGATGAGGGAAATAAAGGAACACACTAGGTAAAAAGAATAAACAAAGACACAAGAAAGGAACTCAATATAGACTCAATAAATAGCAAAGTTGAAAAATATCAAAAGTAATGGATGCAACACGTACAAAGAATGTCCGAAACTAGACTGCCTAAGATTACATTCCAGTATCAACCAAAAGGAGAGAGATGTTGGCACACCAAAAAATGGTGGAAAGAGCAATTATTGTGGGACGGAACAGTCCTCTGCTACACCGAGAAGTGGAGAAGAAGAAGAAGAAGAAGAAGAAGAAGAAGAAGAAGAAGAAGAAGAATGAAATTCATGGGACAATGACATGGTTCGGACGAGGCAATTAGCACCTCGACCTTGAAATAGTTTGTACTCCGGGGTAAAGGGGTAAGGTGAGAGGATACTAAGGGTGGCTGAACGAAGGGCGATCTCGGAGGGTAGCTATAGGTTGAAACTTCCCAGTGGTGGGTTGTGGAACTGTTTCCCCCCTATGGACTTACACATCCCTTGGAGGTACGGGAGCCAATGACTCCTCCAAATCCAGTGGACGGGCATTTGGGCCCGACGGAGGGACAGGAAACTCAGAGATGTAATTATTCTTGCCAACATTCACCTAGCGACCCGGAAACCCCCCCCCCCCTAAAAAAAACATGAATCAGGAAGGTCGGCCACAGGAATTAAACCGATAACCTCCCGAATGCGAGCCATATGCACTACCACCTGAACCATCCCATCCCGCTTTGTAAATGAAATGTGTATTCCATACGATTTGCGTAAGCTCCAGAAAGAAGATGAAAAGTGTGCTCTTCATTTTAAATGATCTTTGCATAACGAATAAACCGAAGAAATCTATGCAAAAAGTAATGTCGCTAAAGCACACAATATCCTGTTTTGTAATTAACGAACTTTAAGATATCCTTGTTATTTGAGTTTTCAGATATTTATTTTCTTTTTTACTTTCTCTACTGGTAAGTACCTACAGGAAGTATTGTATTCCACCCAAAAATTCGATGTCGAGATTTCACCGGAAATCTATGTTTTGAGACCCCTGAATTAAAAAAAAAAAAAAGGTCCGTGTATATGTCTGTCGGTCTCTGTCTGTGTGTCTGTCAGTCTGTGGACAGCATAACCCAAAAACGGAAAGTCGGTTAAAAACCAAAGTTGGTATTTATGTTTAGTGTCTTTCAAGGATGCGACACGAAGATTTTGAAGAAAATTGTTTCACCCTAAACTATCCTTTACATGAAAAATTTTGATTTTCTTGAAAATGGCTCAAAGCCTACTGTAAGCAATAAGATAATTTCTGCAAATGTTTATCTCGACTTACACGAAGAAGATAGGAATAAGTTTGTAAGAATGGTTAGTACAAGAGTGGAGAAAGTCATGTGAGTGCAACACATTTTTTTAAATGGCAAATCATAATTACTATTACTATTGTTGTTGTTATTATTATTGTTTATTATTATTATTATTATTATTATTATTATTATTATTATTATTATTATTATTATTATTATTATTATTATTATTATTATTATTATTAAATGAATAAACACGCATGTTCAAGAAAAGGAGTTCATTTAACGTGTGCCCGTGTTCTTTGAATCCATTCCTTATTAGAATATACCAACTCTGACTGTTAGCGATGCGCAGAATATTGGTACCCACATTTAAACCGAATTATGCCCCTTTCATGCTGGAGGTAGGGCAGAGTTAGCACTCACATGTAGAAGGATGGCAGTTGCAAAACTCTCATTCAGGCAACAAGGCCTCTGTTTTTTGAAAGAAGTAGGCTTTGACGTTTACATCAAACGAACGCCTCTTCTGATTTACCCAGACAAGTTAATTTCACACACTTCCGTCTTGACCTCGGTGACATCAGTACACATGTAAGCAAACTATATAATCCAAAAAGGAAAAAACACTTGCAATGACCATGTGGCTGAAAATAATTCACTCGCAGAATATCCATGCATTCCCTAAGCAGTATAAAAAGTTCTTAGCTCTTTTATGGGAAGCCCCGGACAAACTAGCATGCCACTAAAGAACTAACAGCGGCTCTACCAGAACTGTGATAACAACCTCCAAACCGATACTCGATGCAGCCGAGAACCTTAACCCAAAATTTAAAGAAAATCATTAAGGAGTCAACCTTCGATTTGTTAAAGACCAAAGCTGTTACAAAGGATAGCTCAGTACACGGGGCTGAAACATAGACGTCTCAAGTTCTCCTAGTTAAGTTGGTCCAACTGATCCACAGGCTGGAATAAAGGTCGTTGCTATCCCAGTTCCATCCAGTAGGAATCGATTCATATGTAGTTTTCGCCAATCAGAGACATCAGACATGAGTTGATTCCGCTAATACTGTGAACACCTTAGTTGCGATATAAGTCTATTTCTAAACTGCACCATATATCGTGCAGTTCATCTTCATAAGCAAAAGTCGAGAGAACTGAAATCAGGCAAGCTTTCAGGCGAAATTTCCTCCTTTCGACACATCCGTCTTCCGGAGAAGCTGCAGTTCGAATGGGTGACCGAATGAGGTGGCGCAAGTTTTGGGGCATTTGAGTCGCATTCAGGAATTGGCGAATTCGATCCCCGACCGACCTTCCCATGGCTTTTTCTCGGTGGTTTCTCCAGGTTGCTAGGCTGAATGCCGGCAGACTGCTTACATCCCCCGAGTTTCAGACAGTTGTTCAGAGGGGTATAGACCTAAGATTCATAGGACCCCAGCCCTTCTTCAGAGTGTCCGCCAGAAGAATCAGTGTAAGAATGCCCTGTTTACAGCTCGGACACATCTTAAGATCTAGAGTAAAGAAACTGCTGCCAAGCCAGATCATTAATTTATTAGGGGATCTGGTGGTAACTGAGCATGTTTCTCCCGAACGTAACTAAATGTAGGGTTAGAAGATTGTTCGCCGTTACATTCTGCGCAGACAGAGAATCCTGTGTACACGAAATGTGGGATGGATTTTGAATACTCCCAATGAACTCTTTCTTTTTATCATCTGTTGATATAAAAGGTCAGATATCAAGAATGTCATCCATATTATTCGGAATGTCGGACTTGAATAATTGCCCAGTATAAGTGACACAAAGGGCTATTAGAGCCTACTCGCAGACTTCTAGGCAGGTCACTCAGTTGTTCATCATAATCGTTGTCGTCTTCGTCATCAAACCCGAATTTCCTGTATCTCCACTTCACTTCTCAGTCCACTTCGCATATCATCTACTTGGTTGCTTCAGGGTTATAAATGTCAGCGGAGAGAAAGCATGCTCTCTGTAACTCTCCGTCCTCCGGAAAGGGTTCGTCTCGAAGTTCCAGGTGCCCCAGAAGGATTTGTAAGTCTCCCCTCCACATCTGGTCCTACCCTATAGACGAGGCGAACATATACGAATACGAATATTCATTGTTTCACTCTGGGTGAACTACCATATCACAGATATCTCTCATGCATCACCCAGAGTTGCCAATTATTGTGAAAACAGAGCTGTTGCTGACGCATGTTCAAAAAATCCTTATTGTGGCAGCAAACTTCCTCCGAGCTTTGTGCTAAGAATTTAACTTTAATACGGTGTACATATGCAAACGTAATATGTTAATAATATTATATTATATGACCTGTTGACCGTTGCGTTGTTGGACTTTGTTCCTGTCTTTGTCGAGGGATCAGTCAAGCTCCTGAGCAATCTACGCTCTCTAAGCATCAGTTGCTAGCAGTTGAAATTTGTGACTAAATTGTTAGAATTGCAGTAATAATGCTAATATTAACAAAATTCGGGTGAAAACCTCTTCACCTACTTCACTTGAATAACCGCAACTGAGAGTCACAATCAAAAACACAATCTATGACTACTACAACCAGAAAAATCAGCAATAGCACAGCATAGTCTCGACAGTGATTACAGAATTTTATTTGGCAAGATCGCGGTTTTACACCGCAGTAACCCACATGACGACAGACTCATAAAAGAGGCAAATGAAATTAAATTAGAGCCAAATAATTTTAATAGGGGCAACTCCCTGCGACTGACCACAGCTTGGACAGGAATACTTAAACGAAGATTATGATTTTGAGACGGCCGTTTATTTCTCATGCACTTCCCGATGAAGACCACGAGTTTGAGATGGCCATTTATTGATTATTCATTTCCTAATGATGGCAATGAAGTTTAATATGGCCGAAAGTTCGAACACATATAAATATGACACGGCTGGTAAGAAGCTCTAACATTACACTGTTCTGCATGGATTTTTTTTTTTAATGAATGAAAGTTTCTGAATCAAATTCTCACACTGATTGCAAAACTGAAATCCGTTTTCGCGTACCACGTCTGAATTATTTGCAATTCAAATTTTATGTTTTGAATATTTTTCATAATGCACGTACTGTAGTAATATTACTGCGTGCTTATCGTTTGTTAAAAAGGCTCAACAGCTTATAATTTCAACTTTAGCACTTAAAATGTGAAATAATATAAGTATTACTATGTTTATATTTTATATTTTTATACATATATATTTTATATTTATTAAAATCTACTAATTATATCCGCCCTAGGGGATGTATAAAAATTTGTCATGGCGATAAGACATGCAATGTTTATTCTTGGATATGTTTATCTACAATATCAGATACATTGTCATCTGTATATAGTAGCACTGAAACTGAATCTCCAGTGGATAATACTTATGAACCAGACAATTCTGATGAGGATAGATCTTTTAATCAAAGTGAGCGTAATGATTTACTTAGAGATTGCCTAAAAATCAGCAGAACTTTTAGGCTCTAGGTTAAAAAATAAAGAAAAGGAAGTATTGGCTAAGGGTACATATTTTTCATGGTATAGACATAATGCGAAGGAGCTTGTCCCTTGTTTTGCTGAAGAAGAAAATTTGTTGTATTGCCAAGACACGCCTACTATCTTCAAATGTAACAAAAGTTTTAATCCCAAAAAGTGGAGGTTCTTCATAGATTATTCTCAAAAACTCTTAAAGGTGTTTTGCTTCATAATGGAAATATTCACCCTTCCATTCCTGTAGCCCACTCTTTTCTTTTAAAGGAGACATATGACGATGTTAATTTTTTGTTACAAAATCTACAATATGGAAACCATCAATGGCTAGCCTGTGGAGATTTAAATATTGTTGGACTATTATTGGATCAGCAGGCTGATTTCACAAAATATCCTTGTTTCTTATTTGAAAGGAATAGCAGAGCTAGGAAAGGGAACAGTGGACAGTAGGACTAATTTAACACCGATCAAAAAAAAAAAAAAAAAAAGATAAAAAGTGAACCTCTTATTGATCCCTCAAAAGTATTGTTGCTACTTCTCCATGTGAAATTAGGTTTAATGAAACAATTTGTAGATAAGGAAAGTAAGTACTTTAAATACCTTTACGTTACATTTCCTTCATTATTCAATGAGAAAATTAAAGCTGGTGTAGGTTGGCCCACAAATTCGAAAACTGATGGACAGTCAGTTCGAGAATACTGTGAGTCGAGAAGTGAAGTATGCCTGGAATGCTTTCAGAAATGTTGTTTTTAATGTCCTTGGAAATCAAAAAGACCCAAATTATGTTAACATTGTGAAAGTGAGGCTACAAAATTTCAAACAATTTGGTCGCAACACGAGTGTCAAAACGCATTTTCTTTATTCTCATCTAAATTATTTCCTTGATAATTTAGGAGATTTTAGTGAGGAATAGGGCGAAAGATTTCACTAGGATATAAAAATTTGGAAATGAGGTATCGAGGTAAGTGGAGTGTTTACATGATGGCGGGCTATTGTAAAAAAGGGACTGCTCTGAACAATATGCGAGAAGGTCGAAGAGGAGAAAATTTGTAGTGTAATATTGCGGTAAGGTTATGAATGTGCTTATAATTATTATTAATTAGTGATTAATTAGTGGCAGAAACACATAATTATGGCCTAGTTTTTCATACAAAATTCTTGTTGAAAGTAATTTTGATTACATTTCACAAATTTGTAATTTCATTTCAATTATTTATGAATATTTTGAAAACTGACGTGGTGGGAGAAAATGAAGATTATTTTCGAATTCAGCACAAAAAATCCCTTTAGGATCTATATCAGATTAAGAAAGAAAACAAAAAATAAGTTTTGAAATGCAGAACGGTGTTTATTATTATTATTATTATTATTATTATTATTATTATTATTATTATTATTATTATTATTATTATTATTATTATTATTATTATTATTATTATTATTATTATTATTATTATTATAATGGTTGTTGTTGTATTAATGCTATTCACTTGATATTAGTTCCAAAGTTAGTAGGAAGTTCCGAAATTAATTTTCGATGGTCTTTAGTGTACCAAAGCCTAGTCACGTGGGCGCCCCTGGACGTTACTCAGAAGTTGCTACCTTCAAATTAAACACACAAGAACGCACAGTCTTCATATCACCATTAAGGAGGTGCGGGCATACCACTGAGTCTATCATTTTGTTGCAACTAACCTCGAACAAGGTGATCATGGAATTTTTTTCCAGACAGAGAAAGCTACGCAGTTCTCAGGAAATCCCCGGAGAAGTTGACCTCCTGAACCACCTGAGTCACCACGCATATTAATTTCTGTCCACGGTACCTGAATCTCGTTAGCTCTGCCTTTGTCAAATTAATGTGATGGCATAAGTTTTCTCTTTTCCTGGTTTGCCTTGGACTATCCTCGTATTGCTGCATGTCTCTGCAATATTTGTCTTTACCAAGGTATAGTGGAAATACCAATAAGAAGTTATTTTTGCTTTGATTGAAATGTAAGTGTTAATGGGCTTCCCCCAAAAAATGCGACATCACCAACATGCAAGCAGGTTTCTTTCAGGATTGGAAGCGTCGGCGAGCGTCGTGGCAGTGCAAGCCTGGGGAACAAATGCGCTCTGGAAACCTCATCCCCGGATTTGAAGGCGAACATTCTGGTTGGGTTGATACAAGTACGAAGGGAGGGGGGGGGGGAGGAAGGGAGTCAGTTCCAGAATCCCGTACCCTCCCTACGAGTACGAGCCCGTAGGGGTGTGGGAGGAACTGGGCTGAGCCAGCCTCCGTCAGGGTGTTTCTAACTGGAAAAATGTAGGGCTCTGCTACCTGCTCTGTCGTGGCGACGTTCCGGCCACCTTTCGGATCCATTCGCCTCATCCATCCTCCCGAGGGTCATAGGCACTAAAGACCGCCTTTCGGTCGAGGTGCTAAGTCCTCTCCGCCTGTTGTCATTAAATCATTGAATCAATGATACAAGCACTACGTTTCATAGGGAATTCAAACCGATTTGAGTTTTCATTCCGGATTGAATGCTGCATGGAAACGCAGATTCAGATCGAACTGAATAATTGGATCCGATCCTTTTAGAATTGGGAATGGATCGCAATTTTGTTGCATGGAAACAAGGCCACTTTTATTGTTTCTATATTCTTCCAATATATTCTTCTAAAAACATTCACTAACTAGCTATTAAAATATTACGAAAACAAATTTTTTAGGGGTTCGCCAACATAAACCAAGTGACCAAAGCTTGAAATACTTATGCTTGAGCCTTACATTCCAAATTGATCTCATTCCAGATTGAATTCAGCATGGAAACACGGATCGTATTGACAATGGGATTGAACTCAAATCAATTACAATTCCCCATGGAGACGTAGTTTATTTTATTTTGTTATTTTATTTTTCATAGTATGGGCCTATGCTTTGGCGTTATTTTTTTAAGATAAAACACACAAGTATGGCCCTGTGCTGTTAGCACCCTAAACAATCTTAAGTCCCGATATTATAAACTAGTTTGACTGGAATTTGGTTAAAATAAGCCGAAAGTTAAAACAAACAACCCGGAACGTTGACCTGTTTTGCAGAAACACATCAACGAAGTTACATTAAATTTCTGCGTTTAGATCTATCTTCAGCTGATACTTCTGAACAAAATTTCCAATTAAGGAAAATGAAATACCAATTACATGTAATTGTTGTTATGTTGCTTTAACACAAAATTCAGGGGACCAAGAAAAATCTTCGAATTAAAGACAATTTTGAATTATAAACGTTTGAGTTATCCGAATTCCACGTAATAATTGTCGGTCTGGATGACTCAGTTGGTCAAGTATTGGACCGCTGAGTCCAAGGTCGCGGATGCCTGACGGAGAGAGGGGCGAAACGTCAGGTGCTTCTACTACTGGCCCACGGCCAATCAGTCCGGAAAACTCTTTGTACTGCAAGTTCCAGTATACAAGTTAATTTGAGATTCAACCAAGATTAACATTTATAAGACAAAAAGTTAAATCCACGGTTTAAACATAACCGGGAGTTTAAACCTCCTTTATTTACTACTGTTGTAGTTCGTAGTTACTAGGCGACTAACGCTCTTTTTACTTTCTCTACTGGTAAGTAGGGGAAGTATTGTATTCCACCCAAAAATTTGATAACGAGATTTCAGCGGAAATATGTTTTGGGAACCCTGAATCCAAAAAAGAAGCATTTTTAGAAAAAGGCGCGCGCGCGTGTGTATATGTGTGTGTGTGTGCGTGCGCGTGCGTGTGTGTGTGTGTGTGTCTGAGTCTGTCAGTCTGTGGACAGCATAACTCAAAAACGAAAAGTCGGTTAAAAACCAAAGTTGGCATTTAAGTTTAATGTCTTTCAAGGATGCGACATGGAAAATTTTTCGAAAATTTTAATTTTCTTGAAAATGGCACTAACGATTTTGATTAAAGTGTCATATGTTTAAGATATTTTGATGACAAATGAAATGATTATATTTTGAATTTTCTGGCTATAGCCCCTGTAGTCGTATTTACTCTGGAGGACTTTTGAATAACTCGTAAGCCGTAAGAGATAGACAAATTCTTAATATACAAAAACTGCAGATCTCACTAAAACACAGAATTTATGTCTGAATAAATTTTCTGGTGAAGTGAACCATTTCGGAGATATTCCTTGTTATTTGTGTCAGTTTCGGAAAACAAAGCTTTCGTGAAATGGATCATCGTTGTTCATTTTTTTATATGTTAGATGTGCAAAGAGAACGGAATCTCAAAGGTTTAAAAGATTTGACTATCGCTTCCAGCCTACTGTATTCTAATATTCCCCTTGTACCTACAAGGAAATAAACAATAAGATAATTTGTACAAATGTTTATCTCAACTAACACGAAGATATAGGTATAAGAGTTTGTAAGAATGGTTAGTACAAGAGTAGAGAAAGTCATGTGAGTGCAACACATCAGATTTTTTATACTCTAACAAAACACAGAACACGTTATCAAACCGTAGAACAAGTGTAAACAAAACGTAAAGTGTACCTTAATGATGATCATCTATAATTTATTTTCTTGATAATAATATGCACTGAAAGGAAAAAGTTTCTCACAAATTTGCCTGTAATTGAGCCTTCGCCCCTAAGTATTAGATCAGCAATTTTCCTCCTGCCCTCCAAACTTTCTTTTACGCATCCTTCTGCAACCTTGTTCAATCATTTTTACTTTAAATTCGCATATAAAACTGTATCCAAAATTGGAAGGTACACTTGTTAAGAATCGGCGGCAAAAGAATAGTAAAAGCAGCATATTGGCATAGGCCAGTGGCAAGTAAAAATATGGGCAAGCTGGAGAAGACATGAAACTGAGGTTCGTAACAGATCTGCTGGCCTAATCCTTGGACGTCTGAAAAAAGAAGAGATAAGACAGCCGTTAAACATGACCCTTGTCGCTATGAAATTCAAATTCCTCCAGGCTGCAAAATCCTCATCAATTGACGAACGCAGCTCTTCATTGGAAGAAATCTTTCTACTTAAGAAGCTTTCTCAGTTTGGAGAACAGGATGGAGGTCTGTTGGTGCTAAGTCAGGGAAATAGGTAGTGATAACAAAGCATACAGCGTCTCATATATTCTTGCAATTGCAACACACGTATAAAGTGAAGCGTTACCTTGACGGAACTTGACTTCCTTCTTTGCCAAATTAGTATTTTTTAGCGCATTTTGTTCTTTTTTGGACCAGAATGTTAGCATAACACGTTTTGGTGATAAATGTTCCACAGGAGGAAGTCCATCAATTTGCAGACAATTCAGAAAACAGACACCATAACCTTTCCGGTCAACTTCACACACTTTGCCTTCTTTTATGGAGGATCTTAGCACTTCCATTACTTAGATTGTTGTTTTAATTTAGGTGTAACAGTGCACCTATGTTTCATCATTTATTACACATCACGCATAGATTCGGTGGTAGCTGTGGGAAAAAAGAAAAAAAAAAAAAAAAAAAATGCGCTCGGAGTTCTGCTTTTTAATTCGCTTTTGATCCGCAGTTAGCAGTAGTGACACCCATCTTGCAAAACGTTTTCATATTCGACTCTTTTCTCAAAATATAAACAGAGAATTAGCAATTTCGGATACTTCATTCGTCGATTCTGCGCAGCCATGTTTATACTTTATTGATGATTCCTGTTGTCGTGGTATATTTTGCTCTTTCTCTGCTTCCGTCACTTTCCAGGCTGTCATGGCCGCATTTGAATTCCATGGTCTGCTTGGAAATGGTTGAAAATAATGGTGTGGGGTCCCATACGGTGCTTGCTGCATTGCAACAACCTCTGCCTGCTATCATTCTTGAACACGTTCTACGTTACTGCACATGTTTTTCCATTAAAGATAGCTCATTCTGAATCCAAAACCTCTTCGTAAATGCTGCTGCAATGTGTAGCCTTTATCTCGCAGTTTTGCTTATGGATGATTTGAAATTAAGCAAGACGTCCTTAGTGATAACATTCCAAAACAGCATTCAAGTGTTTATTTGTGGTAACGAGCTGTTGCTATGGAAAGAAATAAAAACTTAGAAGGACTTCAGGGTATTCGCAGAAAAGTTAATATACCTACACATTTCCCATGTTGGTATGGGCAACATCTTTACCACGGGAAGTATTGGTAAGCAGTACAAGAAATAAGTATCATTTCATTTCTTTACCACCAATGTCCACTGGCTGCGGTGCCGTATGTAGTAAGAAGGGGGTTAAACTCTCTTAAAAATAAAACAGACACGCATATACAGGGACCTTTTTCTAAAACAAAAAAAAGCTTTGTTTTTGGGTTCAGGAATCTCAAAACTTACATTTCTGTTGAATTGTAAATAATTTTATGCGGAATGCAACACCTCCACTATTTCTTATTCCTGAACTAGAAAACCCTGTCCAAGAAAAGGCCAATAATTCTAACTCATACATGAATTCATTTAGGCAAATGAGCAACAAAGAAACACCAAGGCGATCCACTACACAAATCGTCAATCCACGGTCACTGAGGGTACTTCAGGTATACTTTGTTCAGTCTTTTGAGACAGAATAGAAATATGGCGTTATAAATACCTGGTTATTGACGACGGAAGTAAATGTAGCCTCTCTGATAACACAGGACCCTGTCATCCCGTTCGTATGAAGACACTAACCTAGGTGTCGTAGTGTACGCGACAGGATCATCTGCGAAAAGACACATAGGATAAAATGTAACACTTCTTCAGAATTTGTTTATCTTTATACATGTAGCCTTAGCTTGCACTTACCCAATAGCCTTGTGTTTCTTTGAAGGCATTTAAAAATATTTCATGCTCAGTTAAAGGGTTAATTAAAACCCTCAGGACACTATAAAGACACCCTTGTACCAGTTATATTAGTTTAGAGGTAACAAATTATCTATAAATCTATACAAAACAGAAGTTGTTAAATTTATATCCCATCGAACACCACACATTGAGGGTTAATGACTTGTTAGTAGAACAAACAGGCAACATTAATATCGGGACCTTCAAGTAGATAATAGATAGGTATTTAGATTGGAAAGCTCACATTATGTGCATTTTTGCATCTTACCAAATTCAGCTCTGCCTGTTATGCTATCCGAGCACTGGTAAATGTTAGTTCTATAGATGTACTTAAATTAATGTACTATCCATAATTTAAATCTACCGCAGAATATCCCAGTGCAAAACTTTCTTAAAATCCAGAAACCACTGAATGGCTGATAACTCAGCAAGTAGTATCTAGCTGTTTTATTGACAAACCATTGCCAAGTACATTTAACACTGCTCCAAGGAGACTACCTGTTTATTATGTTACCAGCCCTTAAACAATGAAGGTAACTACAATTATGCTTTTATTACCATAAGTATTGAGAAAACAGACCTATTCATTCTAAAAAGCACAAAATGTTATTGCTTTCGAATATTTTACACCTCTTTTTTGTGATTTCATCTCTAAATTATTGTTACCCTTATTCTAAGGAATATATTATGTATGTGCCAAGCTTGCTTGGAATAGGTGCATTGTTGTAAGAACCTATAAGGAACACACACACATTGACTTTATATACCTAATATATATACTGCAATTGCTGACAAACAAAACTCTTAAATATTTTTAAGAGTCAACAAGTAAATTCCAAGTCTTTATTGCCATATAGATGCTCTAACCGAATGACTACATGAAAATGCGTGAATAACCTGCTATATTAAATTTCTAACTTATGACGATATGGTTTACAACCATTCTTGTGATGTATTGTATGGATTTAAGTCAGACATTTGTTTTTGTTTCTCAAAGAAGTGCTTAAGAAAGGCTGTTTTTTTTAATTTCCGAGGAAACAAACCGCATCAAATTTTCATTAATGATGTTTTAACATTTCTTAAATTAAAGCATATTAAATTAATTATTTATAGCTACACTGTGAATTAAAATAATGTTTATTGTAAAGTTATACTACAATATTATGCATTGGTAATGCACCAAGCGAAGAGAGAAAGAAACAGGGATGTCACATGGCTACCTATACCTACTACAGAGCGGCAGAATGGAACCAAAATGGCGGACGCGCATACTTGGTATTTAGAGTGCTCTTGTTCCAGCTACCTCGTCACTGTTTATAGAGGAAAGCTCACCAGGAAGAAATAATACAGTTTAATTAACGTATTTAACCTTGTTTATTTTCAGTAAACTAAGAACACAAGAAATTTAAAACAAAAAAAAGACCAAACTTGACTGTTACTCTTCATGATCGATATCAGAAATATCAACGAATATTGGAAACGAACTCTCTGTTCGTTTGTTATTTTATGAGACCGTAGAATCGTAATTATTCTTTGTTGGCATAATTGTATATGATTATGTTGATAGACACAGATGGTCTTGCGGGCTTTTATAGATATTACTTACATAAAATGGAATAATCAATTGCGGAAATAGAGTGGAATTTCGAATTCTAAGCAAGATAGTTATTTTTGCCTTGTGTCAAAGATTATATGTTTAGTCGAAGTCGGTGCAACGGTTTAGAATTCTTTAAAGGAGCCGCCGAAAATGGTCACACTAAAGGTTCCTTCCGGTCGGTGGCTAGCAGGGTTGCCAATGTTTAAAAGTAAAATTATCGTACCGGCCACTCAAAATTATAGACTTTGATTCAAAATTATCGTACATCATAAACCAAATGCTACAACAATAAATGTATCAGCATAACACTTATGAAAATGTAATAGTATTGATGTTTATGGTATCCACTTACAAGATTGATAACCTCAACCAGTATTACAATTTTAGCACTTATGTTTCTCCCACTATTCATCTGAAAGTGCATCATCTTCCTCAACTGTTGCAGCATTATACAAATTTGCTGTCGCGATAAACTTTAATATCTCCGTGGCTTGCGGATTTTCGGACCCACCACATTCTTTCATAAGCTGAGACGACCAAATAAGTCCATTCACCGTATCTAGCGCCAATGTGTTTCTAATTTTGGTTTTTTCTAAACCTAGTTTGGAAAAAACTCTTTCACAAGAAGTGTTTCTGTGGGACAATGAAATCACTGATAATGCAACCTCCGCCAGTTCTTTTAAATCAGTATTTCCACCAAAGTGACCTGTGTTTAGCAGCACTCCAGAAACTGTCAGGTTCAGACATGTTCTTTATTTCACACGGAGTGTCACTTATTCCGAATTTTCTCCATTGATCATCAATTTTCTGAACAGTGCCTTCTTCATTGAGATTACGAGATCTGGGCACACTGGTAACAAGAGGATAAAGGGTAGAAGGAGTAGTAGGATATGAAACAGTTGCCTTAGAAGGGTGGAGACAAGCCATGAGGGCAAACGTAGTGTCACTATTTGTAATTAATTTCATTTCGCTGGTGTGACAAACCAGTGAAAATGATATTTCGCCGGTATCGAAATTATCGTACACCCCCATAATTATCGTACGGGTTCGCAACCATGGTGGCTAGTGAGTGAAATAGAGTCAAGTAAACTAGTTCTGTTTTTGAAGTGAAAGATACTTCCTATATGTAAGCTTCAGTAAAAGTAATATATTAAAAAATATATATTTGAATTCTCAGGAAGACGAGAGCTGCAATAAATGTTTAACATATATGTTAATTAGCGACTATTTTTATTGTTTATAGCTGTTATTGTTGTCACTGTTAATCACCGAGCAATTTCTATTTGAACGCCTATACTTCCATTGTTTTTGCGTTACAGGAAAAGTTGGCTATACTGCAGCAGCTAGGTATAGGAAGGGGAATACCAATATAAAGCAAAGTGGTGAGTCACCTACTCTCTGGTCTGTCATATGCTCGCTGCTGACGATTAACCTTTCCTTAATATTTAGGTAACAACTATTTTTATAGTCTTTTTAGATGATTCTTTTTAAAACAAATACTGCGGTAAAATCTTGACATCGAACTTTTATTAGGGAAGCAATACTTCCTCTTCTTAAGTCACTGAGAAAAGTAAAATGTGTATTATGTATGATTATGCATTTTATATATGTTATATCAAGAGATGCGAAAATTACCATTCCCAAGAATCAGATGTTATATTCCACTAACGTTCTATACAATGTTAATATGCTTTTTTGGGGCACCAGGACCCGGGTTCGATCCCGGCTACCAGCATAGGGATTTTATCCCCTCTGGGAGGTCTGGCACAGGGTGCACTCAGCCTCGTTAGGTCCCGGGGGGGGGGCAATTGAGGAGCTACTTGATAGAAAAGTAGCGGCCCCAGGTCGTGAAGACCGCATAACTGGCCGGGAGGGATCGGGACGCTGACCACGTACCACCCTCCAATACTGCACCCCACAAATGACACCTGTAGTGGACCGAGGTAGGGGATGCAGCGGCTGGGCGGTAAGGCTTGGCTCTTCATGGACTGTAGTACCGGGGCTTAGTCATTATATATATTATACTGGTGTCCCAAAAAAAAACCGACAACGCTTAGTGTGTTGTGCGGGATGGCAAACTGGTCGGTTTTCAAATTTCCCTGTCCGGAAATGCACGGCTTGGACGCTGGAGAGCGTCTAAGCTTGAGAATGAACGGTTGTGACAATTTAACATTCGTTTTGATATCTTAATACGGAATGTGTGCAACCTTTTAGTCACCTGTGTAGTGGGATGAACGACCTGCGCATGATAACATTCCTGCACATGCGCTACATTACTCCATAGGTTCCCTTGTGCGCATCCTACTGCGTTACTTGTGTAGTTTCCAGTTCAGTAACGTTTCTACAGCACTGCGATGCGTACCTGTACACAGCTACAGAAATGGCCGACTTGAGCTCCAGCACACTTTGATGTAATTGTGCGGAATCCCTCGACGTCGCATATTCAAATTAATCGATTGGTAAAGGTAGACCAGTTGCATGGCCAGCACGGTCGCCAGATCTGACACCTCTTGACTATTTTCTGTGGACCTGTATGAAGAGTATGGGTAAGGCACCCCTGTAACGTCAGCGGAGGACCTTATGGCTCGAGTCCACGGAGCGATTGGAAATCTTCAAAGACAACCGCACGTATTGGGTCAAGTGCATGAGGCTCACTACCGCCAATATAGGCTCTGCAATGACGCAGAAGGTACACTGTTCGAAGCCCGTTTGTAATGTAGACAATTCTATGTTAGGTTTATTGATGAAATGTGAACGTACAACTATCTCACACTCCAATGCGGTGCAGCTCCAAACCGTGCATTTCCGGACAGGGGTTCCAATTGAGAACCCATCGGTTTATCGTCCCGCACAACATACTAAGCGTTGTCGGCGGTTTGTGTGTGTGTGTGTGCGTGTGTGTGCGTGCGCGCGTGTGTGCGCGTGTGTGCGTGCGTGTGCGTGCGTGTGTATGTGTGTGTGTGTGTGTTAACCGTGCAAACAGAACGGAATCTCAACGCTTGGGAAGATTTGAATATTGCCTACTGTATTCCCACATTCTCCTTGCACCTACAAGGAAATAAAGATAATTTTTGCAAATGTTTATCTCAACTAACACGAAGAAGATATAGGAATAAGAGCTTGATGCTAAATTCCATTCTTCCGGTTTTCCAGCACATGTTTATCAGGTCTAATAATTTTACTAACAATGTGAATGTCGGATATTTTAGAATTTCCATATCAGTATAATCCGAGGCTGGCGATTTTTTGTTTTTGAACTGTTTCAGACATAAGAGCAATTCATCTAAGGTGATGGGGTCTATGTTTTCATCATTTGCTATCCATACAAATGAATCTCGTTCATCGGTTGTTCATAAGGCCGTAAAGAAGTTACTCCATTCATGAATAGATATCGGGTTCAATAATTGTACATTATCTTTTACTTCTTTGTTTAAATGTTTTAGTGCTTTAATTTGGTTAGTTAATTTCGGCTTCATGTTGATACTAGCTACGTATTTTTAATCTGTGCAGTTTCATTTAGATGCTAAATATATTGATTTTCAGTTGCATACTTTTAAGCAATGAAGATATTTTAGCTTTATAAAGGGTGCGCAACCGAAACCATTCAGACTATACCCTCTATGCTTCACATTCGGTAGATAATGGGTTCAAATCTCGTATACAGACCATAGTTACGTCCACAGATGAAATAATATAAATAAGGAAGATGTTACAGGATATGTCCTCTGTAATTGAGACCAACTGTTTGTTATACTACTGATTATGTGTAGTGTGGATGTTGAACCTAAATATCTGGTATTTAACTGACTTTTCGTTTTTGAGTCAGGCTGTTCACAAACATACACGCACGCGCTCGCGCGCGCACACACACACACACACACATACACATACACACACACATACACAACCACCACGTGGACTACAATATTTGCTCTATCTACCGCAGGTATATAGTAAGGAATGTAAATATTGAAGAGGTCATAAAACAAAATAGGAACGCTATTAGACACAAACGAAATGTTTTTAGGGTGCAGTTACCACAATCTGATAATCCACTTATCATCCTAGGATTCTGGTTTTAATTCCCGGATAATCACTTTACTGTTTTTCTGGACCGAGCGTTCAGGAGGTCACGGGTTAAAATCCCGTGTACTAGACAATTTCATTGGAGCATATTCGTGGTTTCTTTCTGTCACCAGGTAAACAACGAGTTCGATATTTCAATAACACGACGCTAAGTTACGGCAATACATAAAATAAACAGAAACAAAATACTTGGGTACAGAAAGCCGACTGCGTAACTGACATCTTTTTGGAATTTCAGTGATATTGTTCCAAAAACACACCGAGCAGTAATTCTACAATTCCAGTTATTCATATAAGGATTAAATCATTAACAAATAACAATATCACACTGGAAGTGGTCTGTACGATTACATTTATGTATATCCACATTAACCAAGCAGACTACAAAAGTTAACTGTACAACTAGGGCCATCTGTTTAGCACACTCACACAATAGACTCTATAAGCAGCGATATGACCGAGCATTAGAAGTAAAGAACTCTTCTGTGCTCTAACTTTAGTCCCTCTTGTGCAAATCATTGCGAAAAGATTGTTCTTCTATCTACTTCATGTTGATCGAGGTAAATGTTGGTAGACATGGTTTAGTTACATATTTCCTTATAGGGGAGAATACAATCGGCTTTCTATATGATATAGTAATCAGTTTTTTCGTGCTAACACATATCGAAACGTTAATTAAAAATGTTCATATTGCGTATTGTACGTCCGCAATGTACGTATAGTTTCCTGCTGGTAATGACGTGATTTGCATGCCGATTTCCTATGTTTCTGACGCACTTGATTGCACGTATTATTGCTTCTTGGTCTTCTTGGTTTCTATGTTGTTGATAAATTCATCGAATTCAAATCCAGAAGTTAATGAATCGATTTTCAGCTGAAGGGTGGGATTTGTGTCTTTTCTTTTGGTGGGAGGAGGGAGGGAAGCGGGTTAGCCCAGGGTGTAGAACCATAATGGGAGTGTGAATGTGCGTGTGAATTTAATGTAACAATCCAAACTAGTATCAACCCATATATTAAAACAGCTGTAAAACGAGTGAACCTCATTGCTGTGAAGCAATCATACCAAAGGTAAAAATCTGATGTGTTGCACTCACATGACTTTCTCTACTCTTGTACTAACCATTCTTACAAACTCTTATTCCTATATCTTCTTTGTGTTAGTTGAGATAAACATTTGTACAAATTATCTTATTGTTTATTTCTTTGTAGGTATAAGAGGAATATTAGAATACAGTAGGCTTTGAGCGATAGTCAAATCTTTTAAAGCTTTGAGATTCCGTTCTCTTTGCACGCTTAACATATAAAAAAAATGAACAACGATGTTCCATTTCACGAAAGTTTTAAGTTTTCTGAAACTGACACAAATAAGCAATATCTCCGAAATGGTTCACTCGACAAAAATTTTATTTCGGCATAAATTGAGTGTTTTAGCAAGATCTACATTTTTGTATAGTAAGATTTTGTCTAGCTCTTATGGTTTACGATTTATTCAAAAGTCATCCAGAGTAAACAGAACTACATAGGCTATAGCCAGAAAATTTAAAATACACATTTCATTTGTCATACAAATATCTTAGACATATGACATTTTAATCAAAATCATTAGAGCCATTTTCAAGAAAATAAAAATTTTTCCATGTAAAGCGTAGTTTAGGGTGGGGCTAATTTCTTCAAAATCTTCGTGTCGCATCCTTAATTAAGTCCAACTTGGTTTTTAACCGACCTTTGGTTCTTGAGTTATGCTGTCCACAGACACATTCAGGGGATCTCAAAAGATATTTCCAGTGAAATCTCGACATTTTTGCGTCGAATACAATACTTCTATTTACTATGCATAGAAAGTGAGAAATTAAAAGAGGAAGTAGAGAAATTAAAAAGAACGGTAGAAAGAAGGAAGAAAGGAAAGAGAGAAAGGAAAAAGGAAAGAACGAGTGAGTGAAAGGAAAAGGACGAAAGAAAGAAAGAAAGAAAGAGAGAGAGAGAAACAAAGCAAGAGAGAGAAAAAGAAAGAGGGAGGAAGAAAGCAAGAACGAAAGATGGAAGGAACGAAAGAAAGAAAGAAAGAAAGAAAGAAAGAAAGAAAGAAAGAAAGAAAGAAAGAAAGAAAGAAAGAAAGAAAGAAAGAAAGAAAGAAAGAAAGAAAGAAAGAAAGAAAGAAAGAAAGAAAGAAAGAAAGAAAGAAAGAAAGAAAGAAAGAAAGAAAGAAAGAAAGAAAGAAAGAAAGAAAGAAAGAAAGAAAGAAAGAAAGAAAGAAAGAAAGAAAGAAAGAAAGAAAGAAAGAAAGAAAGAAAGAAAGAAAGAAAGAAAGAAAGAAAGAAAGAAAGAAAGAAAGAAAGAAAGAAAGAAAGAAAGAAAGAAAGAAAGAAAGAAAGAAAGAAAGAAAGAAAGAAAGAAAGAAAGAAAGAAAGAAAGAAAGAAAGAAAGAAAGAAAGAAAGAAAGAAAGAAAGAAAGAAAGAAAGAAAGAAAGAAAGAAAGAAAGAAAGAAAGAAAGAAAGAAAGAAAGAAAGAAAGAAAGAAAGAAAGAAAGAAAGAAAGAAAGAAAGAAAGAAAGAAAGAAGGTAGGAAGGAAAAAAGTCCGAACGAGTTAAAATAGAACTCGAAACCTCAGAGATAGTTTTAATTTTTTTTTTCGGTTTTTAGGCAACCGTATTTTTTCTTCTGATGCAGTACAATTATTTAATTCTCCTTTCTTCCATAAAATATATGCGAAATGTATCACAAGCATTAAGCTGTCTGTCACGGTTTTAGCACTGTCGATATGGCGTATAGTTATCTTATCGATGTTTGTTTTTAGGTTCAAAGGAACCGTATGTGCACTGTTGCCATCGTTCTCACAATAAAACTAAGTACAATAGACTATAAGCCTTCTGATTCGTACTCAAGAGATTCGTCCTCTTCCTTCTCTCCCTCACCATTATTTTCGCCGTCGCTATCATTAGTTTAACACCACTCAAATAGGCCTACAAATTATTTAGGAAAGAGTGTGTTTAGAGGAAAGAGAACCCTAAGTGGTGTATATATCTGATTATCTGGGAGTAAGAATAAACATAAGTTTCGGAGTGAGAAAAGAAACTATTAACTTACTGAATACATTGTTTAAAACCAGGGGAAAATGCGGGGAAGACGAATAGAATAGTTGCTGAAAGTTTACCTGAAGGTAGCCCAGGCTAAAATGCTTTATGGACTTGAGATGTGATACTAGAGAAAGGATGGACAATCGTGTATGCAATTCTTACTAGCTTTGTGCATAAATGTTGGCTTAATAAGACCTTTGACAAGCAGGCTCAGAAATGTTATTGGTATTAAGGACATGAACTTGGATAGAATGATTTAAAATTCGAAATTTAAAGAAACAAAATATTTTGCGTCTATATTTGAAAGCATACAAATGAAGCTAATAAAGAAAATATCTGAATTACAAAGTAATGACATTTTTGGAAGAATTTGTGACTAGATAGGAAGTAAATAATTGACACATGATTTTAAATTACAAGGAATTGTATGACTCCTAGGAAGGAAATGGAATAAAAAATTACTGTTGCGTTCACATGACTTTCACTATTATTGTACTAACTATTCTTACAGACTCCTTTTCCTCTACCTTTTTAATGTTAAGATAAAATTTGCAGAAATTATCGTATTGCATATTTGCCTATAGGTGCAAGGGGAATCTGGGAATACAGTAGGCTTTGGTGATAGTGAATTCTTTTAAACCTGGTGGCCATATGAAGGCTTAGAAATTACGTTCTCTTTGCACGTTCAAGAGATAAAAAAGTGAATAACGAAAACAATTTAAGTATTGCAAAATTCATACAAATGATAAGGAATAAGCCCGAAATAGTTCACCCACAAAAAATGCATTTGGACATTACTTTTGTATTTTAACGAGATCTACATTTCATGTACACAAGATTTGGTCTATCTGTTACGGTTGACCAGTTATGCAAAAGTCATCAAGAGCAAACAGGACTACATGGGCTATGGCTAAAAAATTCAAAATTTATATTTTGTTTGCACATAAAAATATCTTAAACATATGGCATTTTAGTCAAAATCGTTGGAGACACTTTGGAGAAAATCAAAATTTCCGAAAAAGTTTCCATGTAAAAGGTACTTTATGGTGGAGGACTTTTCTTCGAAAACTTCGTGTCGTACACTTGACAGATATTAAACTTCAATACCAACTTTGGCTTTTAATCGACTTTTCGTTTTTGAGTTATGCTGCACAGACACGCGCGCGCACACACACACACACACACACACACACACACACACACACACACACCACGGGCCTTTTTTACTTTCTCCATTGGTAAGTAGGGGAAGTATTGTATTCCACCCAAAAATTCGATGTCGAGATTTCACCGGAAATATGTTTTGAGACCCCCTGAATCCAAAAACAGCCTTTTTAGAAAAAGGTCTGTGTGTGTCTGTCAGACTGTGGACAGCATAACTCCATAGATTATTGTAACAATAGAAAGGTGGATGTGCTAAAGAAGCAGTCATTTAGACATGTGGGTGCCAGCATTAAATTTTATTTTCCTCATGTTGAAAACAAAATTTTTCCTCCATAAAAGTCCCTTGCGATACAGTGCTAATCAGATTTTTATGAACTTTGGAATATAATTATAATATAAGGACACTAAGGATTTTATATTCCAAAATCCTTAGTGTCATATTATAATTTGGGTTTAGGATGAAGTATGATTTTAACTGTCAGAAATGGTGGAGTTATATTGTTTTGAAAAATAGAAAACAAATTCCTGTGTATTTTGCTTTCGCAGCAACATTCAGACCAAACCTTATTTACACATGAATTAAGAACAAGCTTATCAAATATTAGACCTAAAAGATGCAAACTGCTCCGTAAGGAACATTTTGTATGGCACTATAGCTTTCTAGATTAAAAAATTAAATAAACTGAGAACTAAGCTTCTAAGTATGAATATGAGAAAAAAAAACACTCAAAATTAAAGTAAAAATGTACTATTTGGGATTTTCCTTAGAAAAATTATATCAAGGCAGTTTTACTTGCTTTGCGCTCATAGAAGTATAAACCTGATGCAGAAAAGGTTTGCAAACTATCCTAGAAGGACATTAGAGATTGCCAAAAAATGGTAGTTTAGTAATGGCATTAATTAAAACAAAATTATGAAGTAAGCTGACGTTTAGAAGCAATTAAAACATGTCTTAAACCATCGTAATAAAATATATTATTTGTTTTTACAGTAATCTTTTCTTGTTCTTTTTTTCACTGTAATAACCAAGTAAATCATTATTGTTATGATATTATTGTTATGATTATGGCATTATGATGATTATTATTATTGTTGTTGTTAAGGAACCTTTTAATAATCTGAGATGAAATATTTTCCTAACTCCTAACAAAGTAATGTTGACAGTTGACGCAACATTTTGCAACAAAATATTATATCTGTAATTGCAGCTTTATCCTACCAAATTAATCTTTGATTTACTACATCCCGTTCTTGTTCTGTTTCGTTATGCTGAAACAGTATAACATCATTTTGGTTTACTGTCATATAATTGGAAACAGAAGAAACTATACGTAAAAGGGTTTTCGTTTTGTTTTTGTTTTTCTTTCTTGGAAACTATTTTGGAAAGGTTATTTTTCCTATTTTTTAAAAAAGAATATGTCATATTTTGTGACACTTTTCTTAATACAGTTTCTACCTCTAGTCTTGAAAAATATCTAGAAATTGAAACTATTTGATGAAACTTCAGTTTATATTCATATGCAATTACTTTTTCGTGTTATGAAACTGCACTTAGAGAAAAGTAATTGTTGTGTTACTTCAGAATGTACTAGAAGAAAATTCTTGTTCTTTTTATATGCTTTTTTTTAATAAGGTCAACGCTGTCTATTATACTGCTTGACAATTTGGTGTTTACCATAATTTATCTGCTGCAAGGTAAAGGAATGGAATACAATGGAGGATATATTTAGAGTACAAATATAAATTATCACTTATTTATTAACAAATATAAAACCAAATTGAATAACTTACAACATGAAGGACACAAATAAATATTTTGCAACATAGTAAAAAATTCTTTCGTAATACATTATCACAGCCTAACAGCTTTTACATCGCACTTCCTTGTAGGAAGCTTTGCATTAAGTTAGAAAATAAATAATTTATTTTGTTTAGTGAGCAATGGAAATATATTTCGATTTTAGCCCCGTAAGAATACTTATTTTGTGATTAATACTGGCCAGGCACATCTTAATATTATTGTAAAAAGTAGTTCTATGAAATATACAACTACTCACGTTTGATTTGGGCAATGAACAGCAATACTAACCAGTTGGAGATATATGCCTAATTTTCACATCTATAAATATCGTATTGCATATGAAACATAGGCTGTATTCACTATCTCTTTCAAACATAAGTTAAAAACAAGCGGAAAAAACAAAACACTGGCTGGACAATAACTGAACCGTGAAGACACATACAAGATGTAAATGGTATAAATAAATTATATCGCGCTTTATCTTTAATGTCAGGAGATAGGTCGCTTGCTTGAACCATGTTTTTCTTAAAGTTCGTGGTACATGCTTCAGAAAATGTCAAACCGCTGAGACTGAAGGAAGCAAGTGTTGTGATAACACACGTCACACGGTGAAGCATTCTTTGGTTGATGTGAGCCTTTTCAGTTGTGGAATGCACAGTGCTGCTGACTAGAGGTAGGAAGAGCCTGAGCCTGATGCACGTGGCTGCTGTCACTTGATGATGTTGACATTTGGAGCCTGGCAGCCGCATCTCACGTGCTGTGTGACGTTGATCTTCTTGTAGTGCGTGTGCCTGTTGCAGCTGTGTTGACTGCGTTGACCCACAGAGCAGACTCTGAAGACCAGCTCCACCTCCTCCGTTTCGACGGGGGCACAGAAGTGATGCCCCGTCTCGCAGTAGCCGGTGTCGGCGCCGCACTGCCACAGCACCGTCGAGGGTGGGTAGTAGAGGGTCCTGGTAGAGACGGTCTCGTCGAACAGCGTATGTGCAGGTATGGCTCGCCTCTGAGGTTCCTGGCACGTGAAGTTCCTTACTCGCATCATGTGCTCGTGGTACATATCCTTGAGCCTCTGCTTGGAGATGCTCGCGGTGTCCACACAAGATATCGCGGCTATTGCGCCGAGGATCACAACCGCGAACCCCATCATCATCATCTCGACTGATAGCCAAGCCGGCATGCTCTGCCACTTTTATGCAGCGCGCTGACGTCACGCCTTCCTCCCGCTACTGATGCTGTTTCCTCAACCCGCCCACTTCCAGTCGACTCCAACCTCTTCTTCACCTTTTCCTCATTTCTGAACTGCTTTATCATTTTATTCTATATTGTTGTATCATCTTTCATATTTTCGGATACTTTATCTTGTTATTCTTTTCCTTTTTCTTTATTGCCCTTTCTTTTTCTCTCCTCACATCCCCTCATTTTCTTATAGTGTTTTATTCATTATTCTTCGTCATTTTCATTCTTTACTTCTTCTACTTCTACTTTACTTTGCTAATTTACTATCTTTAGATTCCCTTTCTTCCTTCTCATCTTTGTCTCCTTCCTTTACTTCATGGTCCTTTCTTTCCTTAACACTATCAGAGTCCACAACACCACTCGCAATATTGCATTCGTAGAGTTCATAGTGAAAGTCAAAACAAAAGTTTTGGGTTTAATATTGCGCAATCTTACAACAAAACGGAAACATAAGCAATCAGAGCTAATATGTAACAATACATCTGGCATCCGGAAGCTTTATATGGCTAATAAAAGTTGTTTGGACAACAATGTTTATAAACTTTTTTCGGAGAAATCAATAAGTGACACTTAATTTTTACTTCCTCTATCGCGTGCATAATAGGTAGAGACGGAACCGTAATCCACCCAAAATTTCGATGCCGAGATTTCATTGGAACAACAGTTTTGAAATCCCCTAAATCCAAAGAAATCCATTTTAGAGAAGGGTTCTTGTGTATGGACGTCTATGTCTGTGAATAGCATAATTCAAAAATAAAAAAATCGGTTAAATAGGAAGCTTGGTATTTAAGTTGAGCATATTTCAAGGATGCGACACGCACGTTAAAAAAAAAAAAAAAAAAAAAAAAAAAAAAAAAAAAAAAAAAAAATCCCCCACACCAAACTGCCATTTACATACAAAAGTTTTCCAAAATGTTGATTTTCTCAAAAACAGTTCTAACGGTTTTAATTAAAATACCGTATATATATAAGATATTTTCATTACAAAATGTAAATCTTGAATTTTCTATGAATTCCCTCTGAAGTCATCATCATTCTAAATGACGTTTATATAACCCGCGAACCTTGTAAGAGACAGGCACAAACTTACCACTAAAAATGTAGATCTCGTTAAAGTACAGAGTTTATGTCCTTTTTTGTGTAGGTGCTATTTGTTGTATCTCTCATTACTTTTTACGTCCTGGTCATGCAAGGAGAATGGAACTTTAAAGTCATCGCATAGAGACCAGCTCTTAAAAGAGTTGACTATCGCTTGTGTACCTACAAGAAAAATGTAATAAAACCATTTATATAAATGTCTAACTCCATTAACTTGAAATAAAATATAAGAATTTTTAAGAATGGTTTATACCAAAGTGAGTTGAGAAAGTCATGCGAATGCAACACATCCGATGTTTTTTTACTCATGTCTCATTGCGGAAGGTTCTCTTATGTCTAAGCGAGAATGGTGTTTGTTGTAATTACATAGAAAATGTCATAGTAATAAGCTCTCAGTTATGACACAATATATTACAACAGAATTTGCAAATGCGATTTCCTAGACCGTTATAAATGTCAATTATTTGTATTATATGGAAAATTATCAAACATATTATAAGCTAATTTGTCAAGTACTTTTTCTTACAATTCTTCACTGAACTCCTTTTATAACTGTTGTTTTTTGTGTATGCGTGTAAAATTTCTTCTTAATGTTTGTTATTTAATTAGCCCTTTATTGCTTTTATTATTTGTGTTATTTTCTTTTGATGATCTGACTACTTAAAGATCTTGGAGCTTCTATTCTGTCATCAACCTAATACCCCAAACAAAACAATTGAAGTAATTTCTCTTCTTAAAGAATAAAGAAGCACTTGGCAAATGTGGCATCCTAGATTTTCTAAAAACAGAATGAAGCGTTATTTGAATTATATTTCGTTTGCTATTTTATTTTAGTTCACGAAAATACTTCATAGTCAAGATGGACTTACACCGAACAAGAGAAGCTGTCGGAACAAATATCCATAGCATGTACATAAATAGAAATAAATCAATCAAATTGCTGCATCTATGATCCACAAATAGCCTTAGTATTACCCTCCTGTCTGTACGCCGAGTATTGGCTATGTCGGACTGTGCGGTTGGAATTGTTACTTAGAATTTCTTTAGTCTTCAGGATGTTTACCATCGAATTCATTTCATTCGTTCATTTATCATATGATATAATCTATTCGATTAAAGGACACTAAGCTTAAAGAAAGAGCACTGAGAAAGAAAGAAATAAATAACAAAGGAAGAAAGAAGGTGAAATGAAAAGAAAGACGTAGAGAAAGAAAGAAAGAAAGAGAGAGAGAGAGAGAGAGAGAGAGAGAGAAAGCAAGAGAGAGAAAAAGAAAGAGGGAGGAAGAAAGCAAGAACGAAAGATGGAAGGAAGGAAGGAAGGAACGAACGAACGAACGAAAGAAAGAAAGAAAGGAAGAATGAAAGAAAGAAAGAGAGAAAGAAAGAAAGAAAGAAAGAAGGAGCGAACGAACGAAAGAAAGAAAGAGAGAGAAAGTAACCAAGAAAGAAAGAAAGAAAGAAAGAAAGAAAGAAAGAAAGAAAGAAAGAAAGAAAGAAAGAAAGAAAGAAAGAAAGAACGAAAGAAAGAAAGAAAGAAAGAAAGAAAGAAAGAAAGAAAGAAAGAAAGAAAGAAAGAAAGAAAGAAAGAAAGAAAGAAAGAAAAAATTAGAACATTAGAAAATAAATTAACATTAACTCATACTTGAATATCTGTTTCCTACTTGCTCTAAATAAAAATATTTTCTTTCATTTAATAATATATTCTTCAATTGTTGCGTATTTCATTTTAAATACATATACTAAAAGCATTATATTTTACACTCATTCTCTACACGTTATCGTTAATTTTCTTACCTATTCTGTAATTTGTTATGAAACTTTTATTTTTATCTATTTAAGATAATCTATATAACGTTTGCAGAAATGCGTTTCATTACAAATTTCGTTGTAGACACAAAGAGGATATAGGAGACGTAGTAGTCAAATAAAAGTGTTCCATGGAGGAAGTTTCTTTAAAATCTTCCTGTCGCATTATTGAAAGTTATTAAACTTAAATAGCAGGTAGTCTTAATCGACTTTTGGTTTTTGAGTTATGCTTTTCACAGACAGATAGACAGACACAGACACACACACACACACACACACACACACACACACACACACACACACACACACTACACACACACACACTACACACACACACATGGATATTTTTCTGGGGCTATTCAGGGACCTTAAAACAGATCTTATTATTATCCCTTAGAATACGAAACTTCCTCAATCATTGCATTTACCACCCACTTGTTTACGCCATCAAGTGCAAGGTGGTTGCATCAAACACCTGCAGCTCTGACGTCTGGAACAGGTTCTTCACCTCAGCGACCTTAACTCACAGAGTAATTCACCCACGTCAAACCATTATGACCTTAGCTATTAATTCAAGCAATCACAGAGGATTTCGCTTGTCCCGTGTCCCACTGATCTTGAACTGGCAATCCGCTGCCATACTTGCGCGAATTAACACAAGAGTTCGTTGGTGTCTAGAATATGCTCTGCGGATGTATTATTCATGGGAAGGAAAACTCAATGGCAATGGACTCACTCCAATGAGAGTGGAGGGGATCCGCGGAAAGCGCGGGAACAGACCTGTTAATGTTTCTCCTGAATTGTAGCTTCAGCTGACTCATAGAGCTTTATTTTATACTTAGTGCATGTCATAACATGTTATTAAATTGAGGTTAAGGTTTTCGGCGCCATAAACATACATTCCGACAAATTTTCTCTCGAAATAATAATAATTATTGTAATACAATAAAATTAACGGGCTGAAAAATAAATGAAAGTTATGAAATTTACCATTTTTAGGTTTATACATATAAAATTTCCCTAACCTGCAATCACTGGTTGGCAGTGAAATTAAAAAGATTCCGCCATTTTTAAAGGTCTAGCGCAGGCTTTTAACTGCCACGTGCGCTACAATTAAACGCCTCCTTTCTGTTTTAACCGACGGCAATATTTTAATAAAATACGGGCCAAACAGGACTCAAAAACAAACAAATTCAGTGGAAAGAAACGGTTAAGCATGAAAGTGAGGAAAATGAAAGACTACTAGAAAAAAGAGGGAAAGTGAAACATATGCACCAGGGCAGTTTTAGGCCAAACAGATAACCTGACTCATGTGTAGAAAAATTGATTTTTCTCGACCTCACATTTTTAATACACTATCTGTGCTATGCTCCTAGAATTTTTCTTGCATATGCTCCATTTATGTGACCTCAACATCAGTCTTTGGTTTCAAAATCTAAACATTTGTTTAGTTTTAAAAAAATTAAGTGCACAAAAAAGTATTTTCAATGTCCATCAAAGCAAATATATTAATTACTTTAAAAGTAATTATATTTTCTTCCTGACAGAGACTGCTGGTGTTTGTTGGGCAATGAGAATTTATAAAATAATAAAACTGGAGCACTTTGAATATTACGATAAGTTCGTATTGTGCATACATTGAATAATTAGTGTATATAAAAAGATTGTGCTGGAAGTTTGTGTGGTAGTTTATAACATAAACAACCTTAAGTGTGCAAAGTATTGATTTCATTCCTATGAAAAATAGAGAATTCGAAATTTAGTCCCAGAGTCCCTTAAAAGGCCCAAGGAAAGAAGCAAATTCTAAGGAATATATAACAAGAAATTTAGAAAAAGCTGTACTTCATACACTTATTAGAAGAGCCACGGCCCTAATTCTTTTTAAAGAGATATAATTTCTAGTGACCTAAATGTATGTAATTTATTGAAATTATTGCATAGAAAGTGACAAATTAATTTATATATGGGTATGGTGTGTTTCTATTCAGACAGCGATGGGCATAAAATCAGAAATGCATTAAACATGTAGATATAGATATTTGCTAGGTGTTCTTATTTGAATAATCTGAAAAGAAACTTGTTTTTGAAGCAGGTCTTACTCTTTTGAATTCTCAGATTATATAATATTCAAAACGAAAGAAGGGGGTTTCAGAGCCTGCGACAGGAATAAAAGCAAATCTGACTATATGCACTTATTAATGCAATAAAGGGTAAAGTAATTTGTCCTACCCCTAGTCTGGGAATGAGTTCATATAATGATACCTCCTACCCTGACAAAAGACAGCACTCCTTCCACAAGCAACCTTTTCCAGATTAACCATTAATAGGAATTTTATTTTGCCCCAAGAATGCAAGTAAATTAGTGAGTGAGTGAGTGAGTGAATAGTGAGTGAGTGAGTGAGTGGAGTTTAAGGGCCAGTTGACAGCGGGGTCACTTGGCCCCGTGCAGGTAAATGATGTGCCAAGTTACATTTTTTTTTTTTTGTAAATATTTATTTAAGGTCGTTTTGACAGCACGGTCTTATCACGACCATACATAGTAATACATTGTGGATATTAACTTACAATTATACATACACATATTACATTATGTTGACATTTACAGTAAATTTGAAAGTTTTATGTTCTTCATAAACTGTAGAGTCTTGCTGATCATATTCGGTGTATTGACTGCATGATGAAGACTGGAAATGCCGGCTTGCTGTCTATCTGCTGTATTGTGGGCAATCTATAAGGATGTGGTGGATGGTTAGAGGAATATCACAGTTGGCACAATTTGGAGGTTGGTCCTTGGTGAGAAGATGACTGTGTGTTAGTTTGGAGTGTCCAATTCTAAGCCGAGTGATGTTAACTTGATCTCTTCTTTTCAGTCTTTGGAGATGCAGAAAAGGTTTTGTACAGCCTGAGCGAGCTTCATGGAGTTTACTGCTAACTGATGACCAAGTCTGTATCCGTTTTTGCATGTACATATGTTTAGTACCGTTGATGATGTCTTGATGTGGAGAAGCGATCGAGGCATCACTGACGGGATGTTTAGCTGCCTCTTTTGCAGCTTCATCTGCAGTTTCATTGCCTGTTATGCCAACATGAGAGGGAGTCCATACAAAGGATACCTTTTTATCGGTCTTATTTATATTGTGACACAAAAGTCGAATTTCATGGATTAGTGCATGGTTTGGCTCGGAGTTTTGTATGGCAAGTAGTACACTTAAGGAATCAGTGAATATGGTACAGTGACTTTTAACGGATGAATTGGTTGTATATAGAAGCGCTACCTTAATAGCGAATGCTTCACAGGAGAAAATGCTAAACAGGCGAGGTAAACTGTAGAGCATTGTTTGATCAGGATACACAATTGCACATCCTCTTCCCTCTTTAGATGCTGATCCATCAGTGAAAATTTTCGTGTTAGAGTTATATTCATCCAGTAAAGAACTCCACGTTTGTTTAAGTATACAAGAAGGAGTTTGAAGCTTCAAATGAGATGAAAGACTGGTATCAACTGGAGGACTTTGTATCTGCCAGTAGGGTGTGGAGCAATTAATATAGCTGGGTTGGATCATAGAAATTTTTAAATCTATTTCTTTCAAGTATTGGAGAATTCTAATGTGAAACGGACTTCTGTGTTCTGTTTGCATCTGACAAGCTTTGTGTAGTGGAAAAACATAGTTATGCATTTTATGACATGGATGTGAGGCAATCTTTATGGCATATGTTACACTTAATAATTTTCTGCGAATATTTAGAGGCGGCTCATTTGCTTCCATTTGAAGGCTTAAGATTGGACTGGTGACAAATGCCCCTAATGCCAACCTTAGGGCTGTAGACTGAATGGAGTTCAGGGTTTTGAGAGTTGAACGGTTTGCGGAGTTGTAAACAATAGCACCATAGACCAAGTTACTCTTTCTCTGTTGAATGGTGAAAATTCGAATGTCAGGAAAGTATTCTTATGTCAAATGCCAGTAATATAAAATATTTATACCTCAAAGTAAATGCAAGAAAATGACAAAATAAAGACATAAAGGGCAAGAAAGCGATAAAATGATGAATAAAACAAAACAAAAAATCCCAGAATATAAAATGTATAAAATGGCCGAAAATGACCATATAGTCTGGGATCCATCAACTAGTTTCACATACCTGTAGTAACACATATGATGCAACATTTAAACATCGGAATCTGGCCCTGCTTATTAGTAAGGGAGACGTCGGACGTGCGTCGGACCTCCAGGAACACAGAAGAGGGACCTAAATAAGTGGAACGGACTTGGAGGTTCAGTCAGTGATGATGCTAGTGTTGTATTTATTGATAACTCCTTTGAATACCTTTCAGCGGTCTACAGCAAACCCTTTACCTTTCGGGCCTGGCCGAGCCAAAGATCTCAATAAAACAGGTATATACACGATGGTCAAACAGGATTTATTTATAGTTGTTTATTTCTCGGTTTCTCTTTCCTCCTTTCCTATTTTCCTCCTTTCCTCCTTCCCTCATTCCTTCCTTTCTTTCTCTCTTTCTCTTTCTCTCTCTCTTTCTTTCTTTATTGGTAATCTACTGTATTCCTTTTTAAGAAACAAAAGTATTTATGTAATGGTTAACGATTTAGATTATATCTTTCAGGCACTTACTAAGCGTCAACTAAGGTTATGCACGAATTGCCTAAAATGTTTCATGAAATTCTGGAATAAAAAATTTAATGCATTTTAGAACTTAATTTTCAAATAGATGTGGCAGATACGTGCAATGGCAACATGTGATGTAATTTCCCAAGCCAGTTATTTAAAGGTTAACAATAGTATCAATATAAAAGGTATAAGTCTTCAATCTGCATGATCTACATTTGTACTTGGTTTTCAGCATCTTCTTTGCAGTGATTCATCACAATAAACCTGTCACGACTTTCTCTTAAAACTACGCGTTGTCTTCAATTCACCTTGAAGCAGGACCGGCTCAAGATAAAAGCTGTGCCAGCATCCGTACGGTTATATAGCAATATCAAATAAACATTATTGACTGTAAAGTAATTATTACTTTAAAAACCTAAATTGAAATTAAATATTTTAAAGTGAAATATTTATAATGGGAGGCGAGCGTGCCAACGCACAGGGTATAGTTTATAGAGGTGGCAAAATCTTAAAACATCAACAGGATATTTTAAGGTAGGACGAAATTACAAATTATGCTTAAATTGTACCGACTTTCTGGAGATTTTGTTATGAAACAGGTGACAAATGAAGCCACAGAAGTGGTCATAATAATAATAATAATAATAATAATAATAATAATAATAATAATAATAATAATAATAATAATAATAATAATAATAATTGTTATTGTTGTTATTGTACATATTATTATCATCATTGCTATTATTATCATAACTATAACACGCAACACATACTCTGCACAGGAGATAGTGATGTAATACTGCGCAATTTTCATTTGACTTCTTATGAATGGCATGCTGTTTAAATATGAGTTTTTAATAAAGTTATTGTTATACTTCAGTGCAGTGTTTCATAGCGACGCAAAGTTGTGCACTTTTATCATGACATCTTATATATAATTTAGTATTTTTGCCTCTCTCTCTCTCTACATCTTGACTGAAATGACATTAACATAAAACCTAAATCTTTTTTCTAAAGCCTCAAAATTACATCCAAAACAAAGGCATGGAAAGTCGTGCTTCACTTGTCTTATCAACAGCAACGAAGAATCAAGAACGGGAATATAAAATTGTGAGACTTTAATTGAAACTTCAATTGTGACACGACACCAAAAGTGAATAGTTTGTTGATGGTAATTCAAAAATACAAATCATTAATAGATGTAATATTCAACCGTCACGGCGACCCTTCGAAGATCTAATCAGGAAGAAATCTAGCAGCTTTTCCGACAATTTCTCCAGAATGGCCAAGATTAATACAAAAGAAGATGAACTAACATCATTTAACATTAAAATCGATATATTTCAACCCGCTATAAAAGTGCGCCTCAACGCCATTACAATAATATATTAAATACCAGCTAAAATCTTTAATTTTATTAAATACCTTAGTACGAGAGGGTCAGCTATTTAAAATAATTTTGGTGTAATTGAATACTATTAACCAATCTTTCTTAGCAGAATTAGGTGGGACAGATTTGGAATCCGATACGCTCTTTACCTGAATGTACTAATATGAACTGAAACTATCTGGATTTACAAGAAGTAGCTATAATAATGATATTTTGTAAGAAGAGCTTGTAGAAAAGTGAATGGAGAAAAGCGTATGAGTTTGACACGTAACGTTTTTGATCTGAATGGTATTTACAATGATAGAATTTTACATCCCGGCATGTAGGAGGAAACCATAAAGATACAGGAAAAAATAGCTTCTTCAGCATACTAATTGATAATACGCTGTGGAGCAGTTGATGAGACAATGGTTGCAGTAGCTGGGGCAATTAACATGTTCACAGAATACTTTGGGGACATCCCGCGGCGCAACGCGGCACTAGCAAGGTAAGTGTCATCGTTCAGTTCACCTTATGCGGGACATTGCCCAACGCGACGTGATTTCCATGATGTCATCCCAGGACAACTATTGAAAATTAGCTTCGGAATTTGCGTTACATTCATATGAAGATAAAATCTGATGTGTCGCACTCAGCTAACTTTGTCTACTCTTGTACTATTACAAACTATTATTCCTCTATCTTCTTCACGTGAGTCGAGATAAACATTTACCGAAATTATCTTATTGCTGATTTTCTTGTAGATGCAAGGGAAAATGGGAATACAGTAGTCTTTGAGGGATAGTCAAATCTTTTAAAGCTTTGAAATTCCCTTCTCTTTGCACGACCAAAAAGATAAAGAGAATTAATTACCTTCAATTTGAGAAAAGCTTAAGTACTTCAAAACTCACACAAATAACAAGGAACATCTCCGAAATGGTCCGGTCCACAAAAAATGAGAAAATAAAGATTTTCGAAAAATATTCCATGTGAAGGGTAGTTTAAGGTTGAGGAATTTACTTCAAAATCTCCGTGTCGCATCCTTGAGAGATAACTTAAATACCAACTTTGGTTTTCAACCGACTTATCGTTTTTGAGCTATGCTGTTCACAGGCAGATCGACACACAGGCACACACTCGCGCGCGCACACACACACACGCACGCACGCACACACGCGCGCACACACACACACGCACACACACACACACACACACACACACACACACACACACACACACACACACACGGAACTTTGTTCTAAAATGCGTATTTTGGATTCAGGGGGTCTCAGAACGCGTATTTCCGGTGAAATCTCGACACGAATTTTCGGGTGGAATACAATACTCTACTGTAACCGAGCGGGATGGCTCAGGCGGTAACGTCTGTGGCCCGCATTCGGGATGTCGCGAGTTCGATCCCTGTGGTCGCGCAGTCTGACAGGTTTTTCCGTGGTTTCCCCGTGTCACCTAGACGAATGCTGGGGCGCATTATTTCATACCACGGTTTTCTTTCCATAATTTCCCTTCATTTGATTCCCTTCTCATCTTCCAGGTGCACTTCCAGGCGTGTAGCGTTGGCAGTGCCGGGCAGATGGCGTGGATGACTGCGCATGGTAGGTAAGTGCTACTCTCGGCGCTAAGTGGCGTTTGGCGGTCCTTGTCCTCCGTCGGGGGGGGGGCACTCAGTGTGGGGGGGTAGCAGCTACAATAAATCTGTGTAGGTCAAAGTGAGCGAGGTGTCCCCCCTCTCTTTTTACTAGACTGTACGTGTAGAGAACGTAAAAAAGCATGTTGTGTGTGTTTCTGTGTATGTGTTTGTGTGTGTACATAATATTAAGTAGAGTGAAAACAAATAATGTAGGGTCGAGTGAGGTGACGCTGTGGTAACGTATTGGAATCAATTCGGGAGGTCCCTGGTTCGATCACAGGCAACAGTCTACACTGATCCATTGGTTTTTCGTGAGTTCGCAGAGTCTGTATGTGGTTTCTCTTCTACCTCGACTTTTCTGTACCCACATTTGCTTCATCGCCATCTGATCCAGGGTTGTAGAACCAGGCGGCAGTGCCTGGAGGGTTGCGGCTGGGCGGTGAAAGTGTGCTCTGTAAAAGTTCCTTACCCTGGCGTCTGTTGGAACTGCCCAATCAGGACCCACTAACGTGTGGGCCCCACCAGGAGGGTACCAATGGAGTTCAGGGCCCTGTGGGTGAACTCGGGCGGCTCAAATGCGTTCCAACTGGAAACATTACGGACCAGTCCATCCTTGCCTCCGTCGTCATCCATATCTGGTAGCCCTAAGGGTCTCTCTCCCGTCCCTTCCTTTTAGGGGTTACAGTAGCAGAACAAAGGGTCGGGTGTTCTATGTGCGTGCTCCGTCCTGTTTACGGGATGTAGGAATGATGTAGGAGCAGAAATTAGCATACCTTAGTAGATAGCATTACCTTATTTCCTCTAAAAAGTAATATCCGATGACACATCTAGTTCTTTTGGTGAGCTTTCAATAACCTATCCCTGCATGTGTGACTAGAATTTCTGCTTGAGTGAATTACAATCCAGGATAACCTATTCCACAATACGTGCTGTATATAAGTACATAATTTCTTGCATACCAAAGGAAGAAGGCCACACAGAAGAATACTGTTGTAATGGACTTCTAATTCAAGCAACACACGCTAGCGCTCTCTCATAACGCCCTTTTTAAACCGGTTTTTGCAAGCCTTGTAGAGATCCAGGAAATGATTATCCAATAATAACTAACTTTTTTTAACTGTTAAATTACTGTTTGATTTTTTAATTATGTGTACACTTCGTCTGCATATCCAATTATGTAACATCACATTCATTTCCTGACACGGATAAATATTTAAGTGTTTGTAATGTCTAATTTACTCCTTGTAGCATTTAATGTTATAATTTAATTAAATCATTGAAGTTAGACATGTACGAAAGCACGAAGGTTGGGTTTGCAGTACACGAACTAGGCTGAGCATACAATTAGATTGTTTGATTGATTGATTGATTGATTGATTGATTGATTGATAATAGGAGACAAATTTTAATTTTAGTTCCCTATTTACATTTGTTGACTGAATGTCTTAAAACCTCTTCTCCCAATGAATTTTAGGTTTATCATATGTATTGCGATTTCTGTTCAACACAAATCTTTACAGGAGAAAACAAGAATGGGTACATTAGTTTACACGTGTCATGCTTATCGTAGCATTCATTAAACATTTATTCTTCTATCCTGTTACGTCATTTTTTGTGTAGAAATAATTTCAATGTAAGAAAAAAAATCTGATGTGTTGCACTCACATGACTTTCTCTATTCTTGTACTAACCATTCGTACAAACTCTTATTCCTATATCTTCCACATGTTAGTTGAGATAAACATTTGTGCAAATTATCTTATTGCTTATTTCCTTGTAGGAGCAAGGGGAATATTAGAATACAGTAGGCTTTCTGCGATAGTCAAATCTCTTAAAGCTTTGAGATCCCGTTCTCTTTGCACTCTTAAAACATAAAAAAAATGAACAACGATGTTCCATTTCACTAAAGTTTAAAGTTTTCCAAAACTGACATAAATAACAAGGAATATCTCCGAAATGGTTCACTCTACAAAAAAAAAAAAAAAAAAAAAAAAAAAAAAAAAAAAAAAAAAAAAAAAATGTTCGGACATAAATTGTGTGTTTTAGCAAGATCTACATTTTTTGTATAGTAAGATTTTGTCTAACTCTTACGGTTTACGAGTTATTCAAAAGTCATCCAGAGTAAACAGGGCTACATAGGCTATAGCCAGAAAATTCAAGATATACATTTCATTTTTCATAAAAATATCTCAAACATATGACATTTTAATTAAAATCGTTAAAGCCATTTTCAAGAAAATCAAAATTTTCGAAACATTTTTTATGTAAAGGGTAGTTTAGGGTGGAGATATTTTCTTCAAAATCTTCGTGTCGTATCCTTGAAAGACATTAAACTTAAATACCAACTTTGGTTTCTAACCGACTTTTCGTTTTTGAGTTACTGTCCACAGGCAGCTATTTGTTTATTATTGCTTTATTCCATATACGGGAATCGATACTTCTGCTTTCAGTTGCAGACGGCAAAGTATTGTTTACTACCTGCGGATCTTTTGATTGGTGGATAGCAGTGTCGTTATGAACAGGTGGATATAATGAGGTCCATTACAGTGGCGTGTAAGCGCTGATCGAGTGTGAAGTAAATTTGTTTCTGCTAGTCGGTTTGTTACGCAGCATTTGTTTTGATCCTTCAGTTATTATGCGTTGTTGATAAAACAGAAGACAGACCGTTACGCTCCTTCACAATATTGCAAGGGCAGTAAAGATAATTTATGAAAGTGAGGTTAAACTAGGGAAGTTATATTACGTCACATGAACGTAACACCACACAACATTGCAGCAAGGAAGGTCATTGTGAATCAGCTATGTAAATATACTTTGTCTGCAACTCTTGCCAGCCGATTATCACAATAAACTAAGTCTGATGTGTTACACTCACATTGCTTCCACTTCTCCACGAACTACTCTTGTTCTTCCAACTTTTTTCATGTTAATCGAGATAAACTTTGCAGAAATGGTTTTATTACACATTTCGTTGCTGGGCAAGACTTAAACGATAGTCCAATCTACGTTATCTCTTTGTATGGCCACGAGAAAGAAACTAAAATCATGAAGTATTTCTTCGTTTCTTATGAATGTTATTCTGGTATGTTGTCATTGTTGTTATTTTTGTTGTCATTATTATTATTATTATTATTATTATTATTATTATTATTATTATTATTATTATTATTATTATTATTATTATTATTATTATTATTATTATTATTATTATTATTATTATTATTATGATTATGATTATGATTATGATTATGATTATGATTATGATTATGATTATGATTATGATTATGATTATGATTATGATTATTATTATTATTATTATTATTATTATTATTTATTATTTATTATTATTATTATTATTATTATTATTATTATTATTATTATTATTATTATTATTATTATTATTATTATTATTATTATTATTATTATTATTATTATTATTATTATTATTATTATTATTATTATTATTATTATTATTATTATTATTATTATTATTATTATTATTTTCAAATACCAACGAAACATTGCATACCCTCATGCTTGCACTTTACAAGCTGCAATTAAAATGTTAGTTAGACAATAGCACCGTATACAGGAGTGAGTTTATTCCCTGGAAAATGAAGATGCTGTAAGTAAAGTGAGACCTTTTCGGCTGTTTGTGCTGTTATTCTGTATATTACGTACCACGCGCTAATCCAAGTACCTCTCGCTGCACGTCTGCTGAAAGGCAGAAACACCACTGCCCTGTTTTGCGCCTGGAATTCGGCAACTTGTTTAACGCACGAAGGGTTATCTACTTTCAGCGGGGCCGGCTCTAGTGGGCCACCTGGTACATTTTTGAAATTTTTAGCACATAAAAATAAATATTTCCCAAGTCTTTAGCACCTAAACATCCGAGCCCTAGTCACTGTTTACTTTATGTTTCCTCCAAAACATTGCAGTCTTGAATATTATCCAAGAGTTACTAGGTGTGTCATCTAGACTGTGTACGTAAATCATGCTGTTAGTCCATTGCACTTGCCAGTCAAAACATATATTTGGCATCGGCCATAACCTGAGTTAGCTCTAGATATAATGTTACCTAACCTTCCCACATTCCGTGGACCAAGAGACAATAGAACGTCACAAGAGCGACCTTGTGCAGTTTGCTCAGGAAGTGAAACGAGCCTCTACACATTACTATGATATTTTTAAAGCTATGAATAGCTGCTAGACTTGACGTCATGAAGGACGCTGTCTCGTTTCGGGGAACTCCCGTAGAGACAAGTGTGATTGAACTTCTCGTTCCTCAATGAGTGGTGACGTATTATTGCGAGTTACTGTCCTAGTTAGACCCTCTTTCCTTTGTTACGCTGCACTGCTCGCTCTGTCTCTCTCTTTCACCGGCTTCGCCATTTTAGTATTACCAGGCCATAGTATTAAATTCCCAAAATCCTATGTATTTCACTCTCATGATTTTCTCTACTCACTCTTCTAAAAACAATTATTGCAAAGCTATTTTATATACTTGCAAATTAAATCTTCTTCCACATTAGCTGTGTGTAAGATAAGGTTGTAAAGTGTAGAATAAGAATGAAAAATTCAATGCCATAGCCGAGATTTCAACCACGGATCTTACGGTCCGTGCGGCTGCTCTAACCACTGAACTATCATGGCAACGTGCCGACACCACATTAAATTTTCCAAATCTCTCGCATTTTTTCCCAGTAAACCACGAGGAGATCCCAAATTCACATGAGATAACTAAATTGTTTTAGAACACCAGCCAACTTAAAAAAAAGTTAAAATATTGTGAAATAATGGCCAATCAAGATAAAAATGAATTACGTAGTCCTAGCTTTTATGTTAATGCTAATTCCAAACATGTATTGTTATTTTAACAGAAATCCAATATTAAAATATGTGGTTTTATGGCTTATACCTTCTCGTTGGTTCGTGTGTGCGGTTGCAAATTTGACAATGAGGTTAGGACTGTGATTCGTAATCTGAATCTGTTTAAAAAGTCACACCTGAAACTGATTAGGTCTGTTTAAGAAAGTAGCGGGTGCCCGAGGTCTTTCAACTTCATCATAATAGCAATTCTTCAAATACCTCCGCATGTACATCTCTTAGAGGCGGTAAGTAAAATTTTGTCTTTCTTTTTGTGTTTGATAGTTATGTAAAAGTCAGTTAGAATGAAAAGCACTTCAGAGGCTATTCCAGAAAATTCAACATATACATTAATTTGTCACAAAAACGTCTGAAACATCGTATTTTAGTCAAACTCACCAGAGCCATTTTTGAGAAAATAAAAATTTTTGAAAAATTTTCTATGTAACAGGTAGTATGGAATGGGAGGATTTTTTTTTTTTTTTTTTTTTGTAAATCTTTGTATCAAATCCTTTGAAAATGCTGAACTTAAATAGCAATTTTGGTATTAGTTTTTAACTTTTAGTTTTTGAAGCTGGAGAAACTTTTTTGCACAGGCATTACTAGGAAGTAAAGAAGTGTATGTATTAAATTTCATTCCAATATCTAATCGCATCCTTGATATATTAATTATTTACATAAATTTGATTGCGTATAAACAAAATCTATCTCTTCCAACAGGTGATGAACAGCAGAGTTGATTTTTTTAAATTGTATCTCTTAATACCTTTGCAATAAATTAGTGGAAGAAAATTTTGATTTAGTGAATAGTTTTTCCTAAAAGCAATTAAAAAGCGTAAAGTGTAAACATGTCATGAAAACAGCGAATTATTATATTAATTATCTTTTTAAAAAGGTATAAGGAATGTCAAAATTCCAAACGGACATTTTATTACCCATATTCTGAACCATATAAAAATTTAAATTTCTAGCTAGATTTTTGTGGGAGACGATAGATTTTGAATATAAGAAAGTAACAAAAAATCGTTTCCGGGAAAAATGAGTTCACAGTTGAAGTTAAAGGCAGAGGTGCATCACTTTAAAAATGGTGTCCAAAATGTGTGTTCCTCTCTTCCTAGGGGATTAAATACACTGACGGACATTCTCAACTCTATCATGACATCATTTTGACCAAATATATTATCCCGTTGCAATTAACATGACATAAGAAATCTTGCGGATGCGGTCTATTTTTTATGCAAGAGAGCGGAAAGGTGAGGAGAAACGTATAGGAAGGAGAAAAACAAAGGATCATGGATGCGGGGAAAGTGATATCAGTGCAGTAGCCAAGAAGTTTGGGGAGTCCCGCGTATTGTTGGTGATTTTACTCCATTATGGTGGCAGCAAGTATGAGCGTGTTCCCTGTCACAGCCATGATGGAAGGCTCTGATCATAACTACGGGTCGTGAGATATTGGAAGGAGAGATGCAGATGCTATATTTATCTCTGAATTGCAAAAGTACTCATAGTTGACACATATTTGCTGGTATATATATGACATTTGTAACACGTACAAAAAGCGCCAAAGTAAATCTCACTGCACCTCGCGTCTATCACATATATTGTTGTACGGGGACGTGGCTAGTTCATTGGTTGCTTCAGGGCACGTTACAACGATGTGCCACACCTTCTGGTAAATATTAGTTACGGCAATAACCATAACAAAGGTTAAACAATGGCGTAGAAACGAAATATTAAATCTAGGCAGCACGAAACATCACCCCAAATGTTCACAGGCTGGTCAACAGAAAAGTAAGCAACAAAAAGCAAAACATTTCTGTTTTATGTTTTGCTGACTAAATCACTGTACATATAGCTACACAATAATTAAATGTATCAAGCAGATAAACAGGCCGAAAGTATTCTGCTGCAAATTAAACACAAAACTGCGTATGATAAATTGTCTGACAAACTGGAATAAATAAAAAATACTTTGTACAAGTTGTAGAAAACTATTCCTGTTCGGATTTTTATGGGCACATTGCCGTAACCATCTTACTGGTGCCGAAAATCCTCAGGACATTTCGATCTTCAGCAACATGCTCTTTGCGAAGGTAACGTTTAAACGATCCGTCAAAGAACAGAGCAAACTGGTAATACGATCCCTAGACCACTTTTGCATTAAATTGAGATGTCTCGTGACCCTGGATACACGTGGCTTCCCCTCTCTCCCTCTCGCCCTCACTCATAGTTCTCTCACAACATCTTGTTATGTTAGGTTAATGTATACTTTCACGTTCAAGAGGAACAGGTTCTGAAATACAAAAGTTCTGTGATATCTCTGTGCTAACCTTGGCCTTACGTCTGCGGGAATGAAAGGCATTCTTCTGTGTTTCATTCGTTAAATATCCTTAGTCTGATTATTAAGAAGTAGCAATTATATGTAATGCGTCACTTTCTCCATCTATTACAACTCACATGCATTCTTACATACTAATATGAGGCGTTTACAACTTGTGCACTTCCCAGGGGCTTCGCGACGCTGCAGGAAAACAAAATAAATACATACTGAATGAAATTAAGGCTTAGGATTTAGGTGAAGGGACTGAGGTTTCTTCAGCACTGCAGCACGGCAACTCACGTAAACCATACTTCCAACGTGATTTCTGGGAGGAAGGGATGAAGGGGATATCGGGAGTATCAGATCTGGACGACGCGATGGTACGTGCTAGTAAGAACGGGGTCCCTAACAATTCCAAAATGACACCAATGAATATGGCACCAAGGAGTATGACAGCAATGAAATGACATCACTAAAATGCTACCAATGAAATGACACCAATGAAACGACACCACTGAAGAGAGGCCAATGAAATGACACCGGTGAAATGACACCAGTGAATATGACAGCAATGGCATGACACCAGTGAAAATGACACCAGTGAAATGACACCAGTGAAATGACACCAGTGAAGTGGCACGGGTAAATATGACATCTCTGCAAATGCGTATCTCGATTGACGTGAAATAGATACGAGAACAAGGTTTTGTGACAATACGAGGTTGTGGAAGACTGGGTAGAGGAAGTAGCGTAAATGAAAATAATGATATTATTATTATTATTATTATTATTATTATTATTATTATTATTATTATTATTATTATTATATTTATTATTATTATTATTATTATTATTATTATTATTATTATTATTATTATTATTATTATTATTATTATTATTATTATTATTATTATTATTATTATTATTATTATTATTATTATTATTATTATTATTATTATTATTATTATTATTATTATTATTATTATTATTATTATTATTATTATTATTATTCTTGGAGTTGTTATTTACTCTGTTGAGAAGGTATTGCGTTCCACCCTAAGACTTTGATACCAAGATTTCACCTAAATATATTTTGAAGCCCCCTGAACAAAAATGGTCAATATCGATTATTTGGGTGAAATTAAACACTTATCCTGCTTAATGTAATTGTTAATTAAAGAAATAGGATACACCATTTCTACCTTAGGGAGTAGATCAAGGGCTGCTCAGTTCATGGGACTTTCCAATGAGTTTAACTGCTCTTCTATGATCACAAATTAGGCCATATGGATGCCATCCGCAACTGTGTTCTTCTAAGACTTGCATAACGTCCTTAAATCGAACACTGCTTGAACCGTTAAACAACTTTTCCAGAAAGTCATCCTATTTGCATAACTGATATGAATTGAAACTGATCTGGCTGGAGAATCCAAGAGTTGGAAGTTCGTAGAATGCTGGGAATAGTTCCAATCAGACTAGAGTTCGAAGAAACGGTTCACGTGTCTGTCATGCAACAGCTTTCTCTTGATTATAGCTGAGTCTTCGAGGTCAGCGTAGCTTTTGCTACTGCCAGATTTGCGAATGGCTTTAGCTGGAAGCCCATCTTCCGAGTACAAGTCACACATCTATCGGAGGATGCCTGTGTAACATGTGGGGTAATAATCACAAGCTTTAAATGTGAAAGACACAGCCGATTCTCTCAAAAAGTATATTTAATATTTAAAATGAACAGTTTTTTTTAATGTCTCTACTATGTATAGCAAATAGGGGAAGAACTGTATTCCACCCAAAAATTCGTGCTAAAATTATATGATGCATATAAATATCTTTCTTAATTTTTCTCAAAATGTTACGAGTTTTAGTAAAAAGGGGCACGCGGGGTCGTCAAGGTATTTTAACGGTACATTAAGTAATTATTTCTGCAATGAATCATTGCTTGGTTCGCTGCGCATACTTACTTGCGCACCTATTCAAAATAAATTATTTTCTGTGGCGTGACGCGCGGTAACTCAGCGATAATTTTTCAATGTCTAGTTGAAAAACAGCAGAGGCGCGGAATGAAGAAATGCTTAATCATACTACCAGTGTTTTAGGTCTGGAAAATTTTTTCACATAAAATCAAAATTGTTATTAAAAGTACAATTAAAAACTTTTTGTCAAGTATTCAATCGCCGCTGGTCAAAATGTAATAGACATTGCAGTAGATTCTTACAAAGATATTCACGGTGCTTACATTTCCTGAAGCAATATATAAATATATAAACACAGTCACAGAAAAAATAATTGAGCGCATTAGGAGAGCAGAATATTTTTAAGTTTCACATCGTGTTGCAGCTCGATTTACACAAGTCGACATTCTAACTTGCTATTTATAGACTCTGATTCATATGTTTTCGTCTATCGGGCACCCAAATAGGCTGCGTCTTGAATCGCCAGTCGCATTTGTATTTGCAGTATGAATACAAATGCAGGGCTACTTTCGATCCTTGTTATGCTTTAAATTAGGGAATTTTACATGCATTTTAAAATAACATTATACCGTACCTTAAAAAGCTTATTTTTCCGGACCCTCAAATTTGTTGATGCTATTTTTTTTCGCACCTCAAATTCTACCACCCCTCCTAAAGTGGAGCAGTTTGTAAATAATTGTGAAATAAATGGACGGCTTTAAAATGCACCGCTTAGAATATTGAAATACGTAGACATACAATGGCGTACAGTTAAAATGATTAACCCCCCAAAAAAGTTATTTGTAACAATATTTTAATAAAAAGCATTCGAGAAATTCTTGAGAAGAGAAGATAATGCAAGCACTCATTTCCACAAAATATATTGATATTACGACAGTTGTTCACTTTTTAACGCTTTCCTAATTAGTCTGTTCATAGATGCACAGATACATGGACATTTTCTTAAAGCGTCTTCTTTTCTTTCAGGAGATCCCAGAATAATTGTTTGGCGAAATTTAAATCAATGTTTGGTTGAAATGTAATTATTCCTCTTATCTCACCCAATGGCTGGAGACTACAATTTGTTAAAAGAAGTAATTAATAGACAACTGGTAGATATAGCGCTGTTAATTCATTGCCCTAATGAATTAATTCTCTGGAATTTTGCAAAGCCATGGAACATGGAAACAAACTATTAACCCAAATGCTTTTCTTGCCATTACTGTTAACAGTTATCAGATTGGACCACCAAGGGAATACGGACATCAGAGAAAACCTTGGAGTACCAAGTCTGACTGAGGAGATAGAAAAATACCAGCGAGAATGGAAAAATCATTTGATGAGAATGTTAAGAAGTAGACTCCCAAAATTGGTATTCCAGTACGCTCCAACTGGTCACAGGGACCAAGGAAGGCCAAAACAGCGGTGGAAAGACCAAGACCATATTCGCTAGGTTTATCATTACCAGCCACATGGCCTAAAACGAACTTACTGATGATGATGATGATGATGATGATGATGATGATGATGATGATAAGGAACGAGAATAGCAATGGTCAACTATCAGCAGCCATTAAATTTTGTGCCTGCCATAATAAGTAATCACCTGTACAAATACACCATCCGCTATTCGGCCTAGAAACCTTCCCTGGAATAGAACCCATGATCTTCTCGTAGTTCGTAAGTTATTAATGTACGAGGGCTAGTCATTTTATTATCCTACAACGCGTGCATTACAATCATGGAGAATATGCCCCTGCTGGGATATACAATACTTGCAAATGCGGACATGTTGCAGGATATCGATGCTGGAAGTCGCGGTATAGCTTACGGAAGTGCAGCTTGTAAAACCAGTCCCTAGGTAACCTATACATATTGCGGAATTTTTCCTTATCCTGAGAAAGTGAAAGCGTCAAGCGAGCTGATCTCCGGGTCACTCCCATTTAATATGACGAAATGGTGTTGAAGAGATAGGAAATTACCCCCCCCCCAAAAAAAAAAAAAGTTTTAGACAAAGCACATATATACACCAGTACTGAAAAAAAAAAAAACACATTTGTGATGTGTGCACTCACATGACCTTCTCTACTCGCTCTTGTACATATAAACTATTTTTGAAAAACACTTATTGTTCTAACTCAGGATGTCCAACCATCACTCTTTGGAGAACCTTTCACAGAGAGTGGCTATACCCCACTCCACTCCTCAGTCGAATGGACAGGCAGTCAGTATCCAGGGACAGACACAAACAGGTGATTCTATCGCAGTTTCTAAGTCATATCTTGAATTTTCTGGGAAGATCCTCAGAAGACTTCATTTAGCATGATTTTTGCACAAATAGTAAAGAGTAAGAGACAGACAAAAGCTTACTAAATAAAAAACGTGGATCACGTTAACACACGCAATTTATGTCAAATACATATTTTTTTTTCTTTTGAGTCAACTATTTCCGAGATATTCTTTCTTATTTGTTTGAATTTGCCAGTACTAATAGTTTTTTTTTTTTTTTTTTTTTTTTTTTTTTTTTTTTGCATATGGGAATATATTATTCGTGTTGGCCTTGCAAATAGAACGGAATTTCAAAGGCATCGCATAGCAACCAGTTCTTAAACCATTTCACTATCGCTTAAAGCCTACTGTATTCCCCTTGCACCTACAAGCTGCAAGTTTTGATGATTGCACAATGGTGAGACGCGAACCCGTGTTCCTCAGGGTTAGAGCACAAGCTACAGTCATTATTCTCTTCAGCTATTTCGAGACTTGACCAAAAGCACGCTTAGAGTTCAATAGTACGACTTGTATCCAGCCGTTATGTCATTGCCACTTCGCGAGTTTTCATGCCTGATTTAGCCATTTGAGCCAGTTGCTGGGCATTTAAAAGTTAGTATTTAGATAGCAAAAGCTATTATGCCTGTTATTTGAGATGTAGAAGACGTAGTTTACGCGAAAATTTAAACAACCATTATTTAATATTATGTGCGTTTTGACTGTACGTGTCCATGGTGGATGAGGCGTGTCCTTAATTTGTGTCTAATTTTTGGCAGCCAATCCCCACTCTAAATACAAGTGCTCGCCATTTTCTTTTTATTTGGTGTTGTTAATGTACTCATATGATAGGTCCATTTTATCAGAGGCGTTTACTGAATTACGCTGCTATGTAAACTCTAATAAAAATTTGTAAAATCGGCTAGAAACCGGTGTTCGCTCTCAGTAAACGAGTCGTATGTTTTTGAGGTGTACTTTAGCGGGGAGTACGTTCTGTCCCTGAAGCCGCTGTTCCTTTGAGTTTTGTGCATTCCTCTTTCTAAGAATGTCAGGCAATACGTTTTAGTAAGCGCAAAACTGGACGAAAGCGCACATGGCGTTTGATGGGTGGCCTACCTTCCAAAAATAAGGGGCGGCTGATTCACCTGGTATAGCTGTAGTTTCATTAACTGCACAGTTGAGAAATCTAATGGAAGCCGTCTTAGACATTATACACCTTATATGTATGTTAGAACTGAATGTAAAAAAATCTGATGTGTTGGGCCCACATGACTTTTCTACTCTTGTACTAACCATTCTTACAAACTCATATTCCTATATATTTTTCGTGTTACTTGAGATAAAACTTTACAGAAATTATCTTATTGTTTATTTCCTTGCAGGTGCAAGGGAAATATTAAAATACAGTAGGCTTTGAGCTATAGTGAAATCTTTTAAAGCTTTGAGATCGGTTCTCTTTCCGCGCTTAACGTACAAAAAATGAATAATGATGTTGCATTTCACGAAAATTTAGGTTTTCCGAAACTGACACAAACAACAAGGAATATCTCCAAAATGGTTCACTACGAAAAAATTTATTTGGACATAAATTGTGTTTTAGCAAGATCCACATTTTTTTGCATAGTAAGATTTAGTATATGTCTTACGGTTTACCAGTTATGCAAAAGTAATCCAGAATAAACAGGCCAGAAGTATCTCAAACAAATGGCATTTTAATCAAAATTGTTAGAGCCATTTTCGAGAATGTCAAAATTTTTTAAAAATGTTCCATGTAAAGGGTAGTTTAGGGTAGAGAAACTTTCTTAAAAATCTTTTTGTCACATCTCTGAAAGACATTAAACTTAAATAACAACTTTGATTTTTAACCTACTTTTCGTTTTTGAGTTATGCATGACTGAAACGCACAGACACACACGAACCTTTTTCTACAAATGCTATTTTGGATTCAGGGGGCTTAAAACATATATTTCCGGTGAAATCTCGACATCGAATTTTTGAGTGGAATACAATACTTCTACTACTTACTACACGTAGTAGAGAAAGTAAAAATGGGATTTTTCTGCGCAAGTAGCTTTTTTTTTCTTTTTATTTATTTATTTATTTATTTATTTTTATTTTTTATTTATTTATTTATTTATTTTATTTATTTATTTATTTATTTATTTATTTTTTGCCTTAGAGATGTTTCAAAAAATACGTTTAATTTATGAAACTATTTAGCAGAATTTGAATGACTACACTATGGACACGTGTACCATCACCATGTTTGGACTGATGGAGGATAGAAAGTGATCGACCATTGTATTGTACTATCAGATCTTTATTTCGAGACGAATTTTACAAATGTTGATTCCAAATGAGAAAACAGTATCCCTAGTATTAAAAGTAATCTTGTTCCCTCTTCCCTACGAGATCCCAGCGCACTAAGACATTGTAGGCAGTAATATTGGAACCGGAATGCAAAGAAACAGAAAATGAAGGAAGATGAACAGAATGATAAAAGTACGAGAGGAGATGCAGAAAAGCATTTTCTAAGATAACAGGATTTTCCACCAGCATATGAAGAGCAGAGCAGATTAGTAAGTAAAGAAATGAAAATGGGGATAGTTGATGGAAAACCCAATCATGCCCTACTTTTTAATCTCTGTCCGGAGTCCAGGAGGAGTTTTAAGAAATTTATAATGCAATACATTCTCACTTTGAAAATTAATTACTGACTTTCCATGGCAAATGGGTAGTCCACTTATTACATCTACAAAATGCACTTAAAGAAGGAATATACGAAGTTTACTTACCTTAACATTTTTATGTATCTAAAAGTATGTCTATTTTATGTATTGTTGCAAACAGTTATAAAAAGATATATAGTATACAGTTATAAATAGCTATAAATATATGGTTACTATATAATACTACATATAATAACATATATATTGCCGGAAGAGCAAAAACTTAAGAACCGGATGAGCGGTGTTTTGTCTGCCCGCATCCTTAGCGCTCGTTGCCGTCTGCCACAATCTTTGAAAGCCGCGGATGAACCCATATAACGAGTAACTGAAATTTTAGTTACACTCAATTACGAATATAAAAAATACGCAGTGAGAAAATGAAGTACATTATATAATATTCTCCTTGCACCTATAAGGAAATAAGCAATAACTAACACGAAGAAGATATAGGTATAAGAGTTTGTAATAGTGGTTAAATACAAGAGCAGAGAAAGTCATGTGAGTGCAACACATAAGATTTTTTACATCTACGGACGTGGGGTTGTCGCTTTTAAAAACCTTTGTTTGGTATGTGTATGTGTGTGTGCGTGCGTGTGTGTGTGTGTGTGTGCGTGTGTGCGTGCGTGTGTGTGTGTGTGGGCGTGCGTGTGTGTGTGTGTGTGTGTGTGTGTGTGTGTGTGTGTGTGTGTGTGGAGTAATAACATTTCATGTGTTTCCATCGTGGTAACAAGTTATGTCCAAATGTATTTTTATGGGGCCAACCATTTTACAGACCTTCATTGTTATTTGTGTGGATTTTGCAATAATAAAGCTTTTCTCAAATTTAAAGTCATTATTGACATTTTATCTCTTGGCCGTACAAAGAGAGCGGAATTTCAAAGCCTTCATATAGCGACCAACGTTAAAAGATTTGAGTATCGCTCAAAACCTATTGTATACTATATTCTCCTTGCACCTCCAAGAGAATTAGCAATAAAATAAGTTCTGCAAATGTTTATCTCGACTGAAATGAAGGAGGAAGAAGAGTTTGCAAGAATAGTTTGTACAACAGTAGAGAAAGTCATGTGAGTGCAACACATCAGAGTTTTCATGTAAGCATTTTAAATATACGGTATTGTAATGAAAGACGCTTAAGACATTTTAGAGAAATTACAGTTTCAAAACATGTTGCATTTTAAGAATAGCTTGGGATTTTCTTGAAAATTTTCTGTCGCATACTTGGCAAGTTTGGATTTAACCACATTTTTGTTTTTAGTTATGTTGTTAACAGTCAAAGACACACACGAACGTTTCTCTAAACTTTTTTCTCCTTCCGGATTTGGGCGCCTCAAAGTGCATTTCCGGTGACATCTCGTATGGAGCTTTTGGATGGAATGCAATTCTATATCTAGTTATTATAGTTAAAGAAAGTACAGAGGTAAAAAAGGGTTAAGTGTTTCTTGCATCAGGTACTCCAATGTAGGTCGATATTTTCGAACCAGAGATTTCCATTGAACAATGACAAAGGTGCAGCAAGTCCTTTTTTTCCGCGCCGGAAGGATGTGGTAAGTAGTTAGAGAATTCTATGTTTTTCATGACGTAGTGTGCTACATTTCCTAATGCCGTATATAGAAAAACCGGAACTGCAATGACATTTTGGTCTAAAACTGAGATAATGTTAAAACAAGTACGTCCACTGACCTTATAAGAAATTAGCAGAATCATGAATCATGTGGGAAGAAAACAGTTTCATAGAAATAGACAAATGTAAGCATTCTAGGCTATTAATGAATGTCATCACTATGTGATCAGCTGGGCACGCTAAAATTTATCTATACTATTCCCCCATAGATAAAAAGATAAGCCATGTCTGGAACGCCTGGCAACCTTAACAACAGAGAACAACTCCACGAGTGGCAAGGAGTTGCAGTTTTCAATAACTAGGTATGTCAACCGACTATCTGCCATGTATGTGTGTGTGCGTCTATGTATGTAAGCACGTATGTATGTATGCGTTCAAGATATCCTGATGAAACAATCACTGAAAAGACGTAGCCGAGTGGATCAGCGCAGACGAACAATTGGAAGCCTCTCACAAGATGCTAGAGGCAGTGAATGTAGAGTCTGAAGAAAGTGAACCTGAGAATGAAGATAGTGAAATGGAGAACGAGAAAATCCGCTACAGTGGAGGATGCGAGGCAACAGAACACACCATCGAGTATCTAAAACAACAGAGATAATTTCAACAGGCTTTCTACTGTTATGACGATTACGCGGCAAAGAAGCAAGCGAGTTCCGTTAAACAGAAAACACTTATGGACTTCTTGAAGAAATAACTTCTTTTAACTGGAACATGAACATATTATATGTACGTAAAAGGGTAAAGAGTTCAGACACAGAGGGGACACCTCGCTCACTTCGACCTACCACCTATTGTGGCTACAAGCCCCCAGGAGGCAGGGATGAAATGAAGGAACCGGAGGTGCCACACAGGGTCGCAGCTAGACAGGCCACAGAGATGCACGGAAGTCCCTAACAAGTGCTGAAATCTCTTCATCCCGGCACCAGGCCCCGCCACGCAGCCATCACACCGCGGTTCCGGTGTCACACTGAGCGTCCCCCCCGATGGAGGACAAGGCCGGCCAAGCGCCACCTAGCGCCGAGAACAGCAGTTACCATGAGCAATCATCCGCGCCATCTGCCCGGCACTGCCTACACTACACGCCTGAAAATACACCTGAAAGATGATGATATGGAATGAAGGTAAATGATGGAACCCGCGACCTTCCGAATGCGGGCCACAGACGTTACCATCTGAGTCATCCCGCTCGGAACTTACGTATGTACCAGTAGGGCCTTTTTTCTCATTTTGTATGTTTAGTTTAATTTTATTGGTATGTACGTCATTTTTTTCATTTGATAATAACAGTAGGCACCCTTTTTTCACATCTTTGATCACGTTTTCATTCAATTCGCCAGTTTACCACATGTTTCCTTCCCGATTCTTAACAGAGTCCATGTTACCCGCGTTTTCGATTATCCGAGATACTGTGGTCCACTTTACCTTGGATAATCGAGAGTCTACCGTATATATTTAGTTCGATCCTGATTGGTGAATAAGACACGCTGAAAAGGACTCGCATATACTTATGGTACTAGTGTGCGCCCAAATTAAACGTCTATGTGTTTTTAATGAAAACATCAAGATTTTCTATATGAAAACAGCAAAAGCGTATTCACTGTATTGTCAGTAATGGTATTATAGTAAATTGAAGGTGTATTATTGCATTTTCTCACCCATAATATATTGAGGATTAAACATCCTCAAAATATGTAACCAACATCCTTTTTCAACAAAAGAGAACGATAAAATAATTGTATTAAGGTATTTTAAAACGCTCTTACGGATTTATTTTATTACTCATTTTGAAAAGGTTTAAGATTTAGTTTTAAAATTTTTGAAAATGTACACATGTAATATTAGAGAAATATGTATATCGCCTAGGATTTAGCTGAGAGGCCAATCCAGTGCTTATCTTCCTGTGGTAACATGTTTGGTGCACTCGTACTGAGCTTGGATACAAAACCGGGTCTCGCAAAAAAGTAAAGCAGTTCCCAATAAATAATTAACAACTTCCGCAGCGATGTGGTACACACCCATCTTTTAAACGCATACTGAGTCATTCATAAGGATTAGTCTGAATCACAATGTGACCCGGAGTTGTGTCCTGTCCAGGTAACTTCGTTCTTTTATTGACCTTGTGATTCACTGTGGAAGACAACCTGTAGCAGAATGTTTCTCTTTCACGCTCAGACCTGCAATTCATTTACTCATCGTCATTGGTCTTTTTCACGTGCATTTCATCGTTCATTACATTCTCTGTCACATAGATGCATTCCAACAAAAATTTCAATACCAAGATTTCACAGGAAGCACGTTGAGGTCCACGAGTCCATAAAAAATTACTGGAGGTGAGTGTGTGTGTGTGTGTGTGTGTGTGTGTGTGTGTGTGTGTGTGTGTGTGTGAGTCTGTCTGTCTGTCTGTCTGTCTGTCTGTCCGTCAAGAACATACCTCCAAAACGAAAAGTCAGTCAAAAACCAAAGTTGGTATTTAAGTTTAATATCTTTCAAGGATGCGACACGAACCTAAATTACTCCTTAAATGGATTTTTTTTTCGAAAGTTTTGATTTTCTCAAAAAATGGTTCTACCGATTTTGATTACAATTCCATATGTTCAAGATATTTTTTATGGCAAATTAAATGTATATTTTGAATTTTCTCGCTACAGTCAATGTAGTTCTGTTTACCCTAGACTTTCGATAACTTATGAGCCCTAAGAGATAGACCAAACTTTCCTACATAAAAATGTAGATCTCTTAAAAACACACAATTTATGATAAATTATCTTTTCGTGGGGTGAACTATTTCGGAAACATTCCTTGTTAGTTTTCAGAATTTTGCAATACCTATAATAGACGCTCTCAAATGAGAGATCGTTATTCATCTTTTTATTTCTTGGTCATGTAAAGAGAACAGAATTTCGAAGTCATCATATAGTGACCGCTCTTAAAACATTTGACTATCGCTTAAAGCCTACTGCATTCCCCTTGGACCTACAAGAAAATGATCAATAAGATAATTTCTACAAAAGTTTATCTCGATTAACATAAGTAGACAAAGGAATAATTATTTGTAAGAATAGTATATACAAGAGTAGAGAATGTCATGTGAGTGCAACAAATCAGACTTTTTTGAAAATATTTTTCAGCTTTTAGGGTATGCTTGTAGAATTATTGGTACATAAAAACCAAATATTTTATAAAGTTCTCAGTGCATATAATTCCGGGCCTTAGTTATGGGGTACATGGCTAACGAGATAGACACGATACGGCGCGAATCGTAGTTACATAGTAATGGTAGTCGAATACACTGCTAGCATTGTATATCTTCATGATATAACTGTATCTTTTGTATGAATTCAACGAGCATTTTTGGTTGTTTAGAGTATGGATGTATTAGGTGATTGTGGTTTTACTTCATTGGGCCATGACTGGACTAGGAGATTACGTCACTGCAGTTCGCGCCGTAGCCTATCCTTCTCGTTAGCCATGGCTGGCTATATGGTGAGATTACCTCAGGACCTGTCTTAGGCTGTTAATAAGCAATCATCTGCCCAAGTATATAATCTATTCAGTCTAGTAAACATTTCTTTGGAACAGAATTCATGATTTTCTCTCTTAGATCATGACTTCATGAGTTGTGATTCCTCTGCCATTGAAATGGTGCTATTTTAATCATGAATATTAGTAATTTAATTATTCTACAACCCATGTATTCATGGAAAACAAGCCTTTGACCATTTATCCACTCTAAGCTTAACAAGAGGAAAGAAATAGAACTATAGTGTTATTCCTGCAGATTTGGAAGACCACAGCTCATCGAAAACGAGAATTAGTGCGTAAGCATGTGGTAAATGCTTATGTCATTTATCGTGTTTGATTAGGCTCTTCCTGAATTTCTGGAATTTCCTTCTTAACGCAGATAAATTGAGCATTTAACTTTCCTCTTATTTTCATTACGTTTTTTCACATAGCCTAATTTTCCTCTCTTAATAATATTTAAAACGTTATAAAATTTCCTCATTAACTGCAGCTAGTCTTTATTTAAGTGTAATTTACAAATCCTTATACCTAAATGAAAAAAAAAAAAAAAAAAAAAAAAAACTAAGTAATTTCTTCCATTACTCCTTTGTTTATTTCTGGTAGTTTGTTGCAAAATATGGTTAATACTAGTTTTTATCTTGCTATTCACAGTTTTCTTGGAAAAAGCGCTTCTTTTTTATATTTTTGGTGAAGCTTTAGCATTAAATTCACAATTTGTGTCTTGCTGAATCCCTATTATTTACACTTCTGTTTTATCCTTCGGTTGTTATGAATACATTGCTTATAGTTAGGGCTCGGAAGATGAGTTAAATTGCTTAAAATCTTATGAAAGGACCTCATAAATAGAAAAAAAACAAAAAAAAAAAAAAAACGTAAAAATGTGAAGCTAATTAATTACTATTTGAATAATGAGTAAGCCATGTGGAATAGACAATGCAGAATAAACGTGGACTCCCTTTAAAACAATATATTCCAATCTCCATGATATTTACGTTTCTGAGCTATCCGTTATTATTGGTTTGCTCCGCCCCCACCCCACCCTCCTCTACAAAACGCTCTTCTTAAATTTAGATGCTATTGAGTTTTTCTTATAAAATCCTGCAAACAGGACGGAATTCTTACGCCACCATATCGTTCTGGGTGATGCCCACCTCTTTAGCGTGATGGTTAGCGTGTCTGCCTCACCTTCCAGAGGTCGCGAGTTCAAATCTCGCTTAGGGTAAGTTATCCGGATAAGGTTTTCCGTTATCCTGAGAAGATGAATGTCGGGCAACTTAAAGCTCTATAGACCTCGGGCTCATTTGAGCATCATTTCTGGCATTACGTTGGAGGACATTAACACGCACACGCAAAGGTCTGGATGGCTTAGTTGGTTAGACGGAGGCCTGCTGATCCCGAGGTTGCCGGTTCAAACCCAGCCCATTTGGAAATTATGGGAATGGTATACTAAAGGAAGAAATCTGTTGGTTTTCCTTATCCTAGAAATTAGATCATCACGTTGGATTAAATGTTTGTGAGTAGATTATTCACAGGACGGAAAACAAGTTCACAACCAGGAAACCGCTTTTCCTGTGCTGTGGTTGGGCATCTTCAAACAAAATAGGAGTATAGTAATACGTTGTTTATCAGGTCCTCGTTTGTCCGGGTCTCCGGATTATCCTGATCAAATTTATATATCCTTTTTTTTAAAATTTAATATTCACATTACATAATAAATTTAACTACGAGCGTTGACCTTAATCCCTAACCGTCACTACACCTCCTTCAATCCCCTCAATTTTCCTAGTGCTTTCACACGTCTTATTAAGTTAATAGCGTGTGTTTCAACCGGATTGTTTTGGTATCGTATCTAAGTGCTTGGAAATGTAATTCACCTTACAAGTTTAAAATGACAGTAAAGGGAAAGAAGGTCGTAGTATTAATGGATGCACATTTGGGTGCTATTAATTGAATTCATAAAGGCGAAACTTTGAACATAATAGCAGCTGAATTTCGGAGTTGATCAACATTATGGTGCAGTTGGAGCGTCGGCCCGACCCACTCCAGCTGAACTATTAAAGGATAAAGCGTTTGCGTGACCGTACTTCGTCAAACGCCACGCGCATTTAAAGCAGAAGACTGTGGATCAATTCTTTATTAAGAAGTTGTGTAATTTTATGTGATTCAGATTTTTATATTTTTAAAGTTTTGTAAACAATACATACCAAGTACTGCACATTATTTTGTTACAAGACAGAGTTTTTTATCGTCATAAACGGCAAGTCTGCTTATTTCAGGATTTAGAATTTTGCTTTACTTATTACCCATATAACTTGGATTATCCAGTTTTTCGATTTTCTGGACTGCCTTTAGTCCCAGTTACCCCGGACAAACGAGGCTTTACTGTAACCAAAACTATTTAAAGTAAACCTGTTTAAAGTCAGTCCTATTTTCCCCAAGTATTTCTGGTTGGTTTAAACGACAGATCCCAGTTTATATTAAGATAAAATATCTTGTTTAAAACCTGTTGATTAATTAGAGTACTTTTTAACTTTTTGAATTCAACATGACAACTGTTCGATTGTAAAAACATTTCTACTCTTTTGCTCTTTACACTACAGAGATACGAAAAAAGAGAAATAAAGAAAAGAAGCTGTCTGAAATTCAGCTATAAAATCCACACCAAGAAGACTAATTCTGAAAGCAGAAACTAATCATGAAAAAAAATTCTTAATTAGACTTGAAGTGTTACATAACCTCATTTAGCTTGTATTAAACTTTAATTCCTTGCACACACATTTGGTTGGTTAAAATCTTAATTGAATCCTTCGTCGAAAGAAAATAATTTGTGTAAAATATTCGGAGCCATCTAGCTTCTTGACGAATGAATATAATTGGCTTATTATTTCACTAGCTCGCGCAAACATTGTGTGAACGATGCTATAATGCATTGTTACCTTAATTTGAGTCAATTTAGCCACAATTTAATGCTAAAATGGCAGGCAACCTTTAATTTCTAAGAGAGATTTGACAACGTCACATTAACATTAAAATGTCACTAAATTCATTCGAATTAAGGTAAAAACGCATTACATCATCGCTCACAAAATGCTTGCCCGGCAGTTACTGAAATAATAAACCATTTACCTATATACATTCGTCAAGAAGCTAGATGGCTCCAAATATTTGACACAAATTATTTTTTTTCCGCGAAACGGTTCTTCATTGACTATAGCTGTAATTGGACATATTTATTACGCTCATCATGTAAAATATCTGGTTAACTTCTTCCTGAAACAGTAACTTCCACCCGGTATATATGTTATGCAAAACAATAAAAGAAATCTGATGTGTTACATTCACACAGATTTCTCTCATCTTATGCAAATATTCCTACAAACGCTTATTCCTCCATATACTTCATCTTAATAGACATATATATATTTGCAGAAATTATCATGTTAGTTGACTTGCAACAATATACGGTTCAAAGGTAATTAATACCCCTGCATCCCTTTGAGCTTTAGGTTTCATTTTCCAATTGATTTATTCATTTTATGAGATTGAATAAGTTGAAATCGATCAGTTCTGTTCTCATCAGAAATAAAGAGTTCAGTTGAATGAGTTCATAATTTGCTTTACGTGATTGCTTTAATATTCTGTTCTCTCTTCATGGCTAAGAGATAAAAAATGAAGAGCCACTTATCATTTGAGAGAAGTATAAGAATTTGAAAATATAAATAACATGAAATATTTCCTAAATGGTTCACTGCACAAGAGAAAATCGTATTTGACATAAACTGTGTTTTGATGATACCCATATTTTTGTGTAGTAAGAATTTATCTATCACAAAAATCATTCAGAATGAAGAGATCTTTTGAGGGCATTCCCAGAAAATTCAAGATATGCATTTCATTCGTCATGAAAATGTCGTAAACGCATGGTACTTTAATCAAAATCGTTAGAGCCGTTTTCGAAAAATATTCCTTGTAAAGTTTAGCCTGATAAACTTCGTTTCGTATCCTTGGAAGGCACTGAACTTCCAAGTTTGACATTCACTGACTTTTCGTTTTTGAGTTATGCTGTTCACAGGCGCAGATATACACACAAAAGGACCTTTTCCTGGAATTGTTTTTGTTAATGGGCTTTAAAACGCGTATTTCCAGTGAAATCTCGATATCGAAATTTGAAAGTAGACCATAAGTCTTCTAGCTCAAATTACCTGTTTAAGACAGCTCTATATTCTCGGAAAATACTTTGGTATACTTCATTAACACCTGATGTATATGTGTGTATTCCATATTTTGTTCTTATATTTTGAGTCAACAAGTAAATGTTTTGTTTTAGTTTCGTTGCATGTACCAATGGGCTTTTAGTTACTCATTTTACCAGGCTAAATAAATATTTGAAATATTTGTCTTCATGGACTTGCAAGACACGTTATGAGTATACCACATGCCTGCAATTTCCTTGTTGACGGAATAACATCATCACCTATTTAGTTCCGTTGTTTGGGTACTGACTCCACCACACAGGAAGAGCTTTAGAGGGATTGAAACGTGATAACATTACAAACTGCTACTTTCCTGTGATATTTGCAGTAAGGGATTCCCATTGTTTCCTCCGCTAAAGATTCATGATATCGCGACTTCATCCGGCCTTATTTAATTGTTTATTTCCATTTAAGCGAAATGCAGTTGTATGAATGCAGTCTATATTTAGAACCTCAACTTCTGAATAATGCAAGCGTACGACTGCCTAGGAACTAAAGCGGGGATTACGATGCAGTTTGCTTAACTTGATGTGGAATGACGTCACGTAACGTAAGAACGTAACACATGGTGATATTACAGTGCTGTGAAATGCTAACTTAACCAAAATTGCCTAAGTGGGCCGATCTGTGAATTTTGCAAAATATAAAGTATCCTACTGAGTGTTTTGAATGTCTTATCTGTACAAACAAATGCGTATGCCAATTTAAACATCTTATTAAAAATTTGTTGTGTTATACTGACATGACTTTCTCTACTCTTGTACTAGTTGTTCTTACAAATTCTTATTCCTCTATCTTCGTCATGTTTGGACGGCCATGTGAGAAAAGTTTTGTATTCCAAAACTCACGCAAATAACAAGGGATGCCTCCGAAATGGTTCACTTCACAAAAAAAGGGCATAACTTGCGTGTTGTGAGATATAAATTGTTTGTGTTGTAACATTTGGTGTGTCTTTTGCGGTTTACCAGTTATGTAAAAGTCATCAAGGTTAAACAGGGCTACGTGGGCTGTAGCCAGAGCATTCAAAATATACATTTCATTTGTCATAAAAATATCTTAAACATATGGCATTTTAAGCAAAATCGTTAGAGCCATTTTTGAGAATATCAAAATTTTCTAAACATTTTCCAGTAAAGCGTAGAGCTATTTTCTTCAAAATCTTCGTGTCGCGTCCTTGAAACTTAAATACCAACTTTGGTCTTCAGCCGACTTTTCGTTTTTAGGTTTGCTGTTTTTTGGAATTTCAGCACATTTCAGATGAAATCTCGACATTGAAATTTTGGGTCGAATATATTACTTCCCCTACTTACTATACGTAGTAGAGAAAGCAAAAACGGCCCTTGAGATGCAACTTTCATTACTTTTAAACATGTTAGAATTACGTTCCTTACTGCGCTAGAAAATAAGTTTGTTTATAAATATGTGTCAAATTAATTGTTTTAACACACTTCTTGTTCAATTGTGCGTTTGGGCTTTTGCAAAAAATATATGTTGCGTTTCAAAAATCCTACGTATTTTCTGCTACCTACAGGTAAATGGAAATTCTTTTCAAAAAACGCTCGGACGCATCGTGTATTTTGAGATACTTTTTTACAGAAACAAGCCATTCTTAACTAATTGTTGTGCAAGTTGTGATAAGGTCTCTTGAATCCAAACAAACCATTAGTGTGTGTGTGTGTGTGTGTGTGTGTGTGTGTGTGTGTGTGTGTGTGTGTGTGTGTGTGTGTGTGTGTGTGTGTGTGAACAGCGTAACTCAAAAACGAAATCTGATATTTAAGTTCAGCATCTTCTAGGGATGAGACAGGAATAGTTTTTTTAAAAACTTCTCAAACCATCTTTTACTTGGAAAACGTTTTGTTGTTTTCTGAAAAATGATAAACGATTTCGATCATTACCATGCATAACATTAGGCGGTCTACACACATCCAGTTTATCGTAAATAATGCCAAGAGTGATTGTTAATTATTTATCTAGAGAATTTCACTATCACGAGTTGTATTTATGAAGACTATTTCACGAATTAAAGGATGTTACAGCACAAGAAGTGTTATTTAAATACTGTATAGCAATTGCTAACCTCTTGAGATACATGTAGCATGAATACATACATCAGCGTCCATTGGCACGGCCTGTAGGATCATTATATCGATGCGCCAATCTTTTAGGATGTTGGCAATGTCAGTCGTTGGAGTATCTGCTGTTTATTTACGAGTATAATTCCGTTCAATACGAAATTTATCAAATTGATTCTAAACATATTTCCTGTTGTATTCTGTGTTCTGAGGTTTCTCTCTTCGAATAATTTTATCCATTTGAGCGAGAGTCAGCCACTTTTGACATTTGAATAGCGGCTCTGTTGCGTCAAATTACGTAACCAGTTACGCATCTGTAGCACAGAGGCACTAGATTCTTTAACTTGATCATGACGTGAAAAGCAGAGGAGGTGATAATGAATGAGTGAGTGAGTGATTGAGTGAGTGAGTAAGTGAGTGAGTGAGTGATGTTTAAGGGCCCGTCGACAACTTGGTCATTTGGACCCCAGGTAATAATGAACTGTGGCTCTCATTGAATGAACGTTCTCATTGGTTGATTTCAACCAAGTCACATATGAGTGGGGTAGTCAGCACAACAAACCAACAATCTTAAACCTTACAGATTTGTTGTTCAACCAAACGAATGTTTGGGACGATTGGAAAGGAAGAACCATTCAACTCCCCGATTCCCTACAACACATCACCCGTCCCGTTATATTGCATCACTGTTGCGCCTACAAAAGTAGACTTAATCATTCTTAGGCACGCAAATATATTTGTTAGCAAAATGGCATTTAAAGTTGGCAAGGAAAATAGGAAAGTCGTTATCAGCTGTCAGTGTAATACAAAGATTACACGATGTTTACAGAACACAGATGCCTGCAGTATTCAAACAGGAGTTTTAGAGACAAGCCCTTTAAGGAGATAAGTATTTTCCTTTGCAGCAATGATTTTTACCAATATTTTCCTTTTCTTTTACGTTGCGTTGCCCCACCCCTTTTTAATCTGCCTTTAACATCGTAAGTCTCATCCTTGGAACAATTACTCATGGCAATAGGGTTCACTCGTCTTATTATTTGTGTTAATCATTGGGTCCTTTGGATTGTTTTTAAGGGAACAAGATAGTCTGAACATACAGAAATTACACCTTGTATTCAATTACACTGCTCTTAAAGTTCTCAATGGTTTTTCCTGATATTTTATGAGCTATTTTGTAAATAATGAAAAGTATAACAAGTGCATTGATAGCGTATGTGGTTATGTTTATAACATTGTTTCACTCAACACAAAAATAAAAAAATTACTCTTAAAATGTGTGAATTGATGTACTTTTTCTCTGAAACTAGTTGTAATACAGAAACACAATTTTGCATGCTTGTTTTTAGTATAATCAACTATATTCTGAACCCCAATTATTCAGTTGTGCAAGTAAGTTTAATATATACGTTATTAAGTAATTGGTGGATAAATTTGCAAAGTCAAAAAGGTAAAAATATGCAATGTTGTTGCTTTCTTGATATCACTAGTATATCCCATGTGAGTCTTCTCATTCTGCGAATTGAGAGGTTAGGCAGTACCGGTGTTTTATACTATGACGTAAACACTGCCTATTGCATCGCGTCGTACCAATTTCGGCCGAACAGTGTGCGTGATGGCTTTCATTGTGAAGGTCTCGGGTTCAAATGCTGCCATTTGAAGCTGCTTTTTATGTTTAGTAAATTTAACAAGAACTGTTAGTTTAGTTTGGAAGTGTCGTTTCACTTAATTGGTTTAATTATGTGAACGAACATCATAAATAACTGCATAGTAAACACTGCAATTATAATTTACAAACATAAGGCATCATTGCATAATATTTAACTACTTAAAGCTATTTTTTCACACAAAGAAATCAATAGACTTTGAGAGTTTACAAAATACAGTACGTACATACAAAATAGATAACATTTGCAATCCCATATTATGATCGTTGCGAAACTTTCTAGTTCCAAAAGTAGTGTACATCGACCACCGACGGCCTAAACTTCATATTTATAGACTTTCTAGAGTATTCGGAGAGAACACGATTTGCTAGAATGTTTTCAAAACACACATTAAAATAAATAAAAAGCTCATTTATCCGCAGGCGGGATATGAACGTCCAAACGTCACTATGACTTTCCAGCATGGTAACTGTTGCATTACTAGAGTTACTAGGGGCACCGCCATAGTCCTAATCAACGGGCTGGTGTCAGTACGTGCACTTCGCATCGTCTGTTACCAATGCTAGTTGCCAAGTTACCAATGCGCAGGTTGAGAAGACTGCAGGGTGAGTAAAAAGTATGGAACAACGCCTGTAACCCCGCTGTTGCAACTCTATGAAGTGATATTTTTTAGAAAAGCTGTAAGATATCAACATGCTCTCATATTGCTATGATTACAAATAAAGGCTGTGAGGCTGTTTTATTTTTTTATTTTTTATTAATTTTTTATTTTTTGGATGGCAACATTTATTTTTCTGCACTCCTCCAGTCTCGGAACGTACAAACAAATACTGTCACTATTGGGCTAAAGAGAATCCCCATTGGATTATTGAACAACATACACAACGTCCACAAAAAGTAAATGTGTGGGCTAGTATAATTAATGGCGGACTGATACGCCCATTTTACATTGATGGTAACTTAAATTCTGAACTGTATGTACGGCTTCTACAAAATGAAACAATTCCTCCTTGTGCTACCTTATTCCCTGGAGAAGGAGGAGAAATTCAAACTGATCTTATTCCAGCAAGATGGTGTCCCTGCACATTATGGAAGAGAGGGGGTGAATTACCTAAATCATGAATTTCCAGGAAGATGGATTGGCAGAAGAGGAAGCACTGAATGGCCGTCAAGATCTCCTGACATGAACCCCTAGACTTTTTCTTGTGGGAGTATTTGAAGCGGAGGGTTTACAAGACCGACCAAGAGTTTTTGAAGAGTTAAAGCGAAGAATTGGGCAAAAAATGCAGCTCATCAGGTGAGTGGAAATGTTAAATAATTTTAAAGACAGATTTTGGCATTGTTTGGTAGTAAATGAAGGCCATGTTGAGCACCTTTTGAAGCGAATTCATCATTAAACTGCGTAAGCTTTCACGGCCGGTGTCATAATAACTGATTATACGGGCTTTTGGGCCGTGGTCTAGTCAGGAAACTCCTTCCAGACGTTTTGTCCGAAGCTGCGTCGAACATCCTCAGTGGCGTTGCCTTAACACTCTGGTAGTACTGGCGATGACAAGCGTTGTTCCATACTTTTTACTCACCCCGTATAATACAATTATTATTGTGGTTCAGAAAGTTCAACTACATGCTGAATGCATTTCAGCTCTTTAGCTCTCATGCTTTCTGAGAAAAATATACATGAATTCACATGTTTTAAGAGTAACTTATTATTTTTCTCCTGGATGGAATAATTTTTATAGTCTCAACTACATAAGCTATCAATGCAAACAAGCACTTGAAATAATTGTCATGATTTATAGAATAATCCATAACAATTTCAGGAAAATGAGCAGTGGTAATTTAACTTAATTTAACCCAATGTGTAATCTCTGTATATTGAGACTATTTGTGCCCTTAAACACACACACACACACACACACACACACACACACACACACAAATTCAGACTGCTTCATACTTTCAGACTCTAGGGGGGATAAGGAACAATGTACCTGGAATTGGTTTCGGGATCTCTGGACTTGGAGGCTAGCATGCTAACCACCAGACCACAACAACAATTGAATTAATTCCTGCTGATTAATTCTAAACTTTGTCGCAATCATGTTTACGTTGCAAGGACACAATCCTTTAGAATTTGGATTGTGTGTAGTATCGCGCCTCAACTGTTTTTTCCGCGTGGCTTGGAGTATGTGATTGGCCTTAAGCGAACCAGAAAAAATTTTGAAATGTGAACTTCAGGAATGGCAATAAATGGGTTAAATATTTTTATAACGCACAAACTAACATGTATTTTTCCTTGTCATAGTGTTCATAGTTTTATCTGCATCTTCATTTTATTATATTTTGCCTCTGAACAATATACTTCTTGAATGTTTTGTACCGAAACTGACCGACGCGACATCTGCTAAAGACTTTTCAATACTGGCACATGTTTAGTTTTTCTTTTGCTGTTGTTGTTAATGTATATGTGAGTAAATAGTGATCAACAAGAACAAATCCTCTCGTTTCTTTGCACTAAAACCATAATAAAATTTGGTTCCGAAACCCAGGAAGTGCTCCACTAATTAACGCGAAAAGCGAGACGTTTTTAAGGTATTTTGAGCGAATTAAATCTTAAAAAAAAATATGGAAAATTTGTAACGCACTTCACTGCAGTAGGATTACACAGCCGACGCTGGAAAGTAACAAAAGTCTAACAGATGTCGCAACAGTCTTCAACAAGCGCTTTTTCGTTCACAGGTGATGCAAGAGGCGAGAAATTATAGTGACTGTATAAAAAAACGAAAGGCCTTACACAAAAATGCGAAGACATGAGATAAACTGCTAGTACGCAGGGAAGGGGTGGAGAACGATACTTGGGTGCCGTTCCTTCTATTAACAACATGGCGCAGTCAGTGGAACCACACCACTAATGAGGGTCTTCCTAGTATAGCTATTCCACGATTTATTTCCTTCTGTGTCTGCGTCTATCCCCTAAATGCTTGGTTGGTAGTTCCCCCCGGGATGTGAGAAGCAATCTAACAAAGAAGATACGGAACGAGAAGGACTTCCTACAAAAATTCAACTCTTTGCGGAGGAATTCAATGGAAAGACAATTACTGAGCTTCGTGAGTAAGCCAAAACTAATTTAATAGAAGACGCAGCAGCAAAAAGGAGAAGGAAAACTACTGACATTCAAAAGCAATATGTAGATCTAAGGATTGCAGACATCTATAGGGTGTCCCAAAATCAGACCGACAAACTTTGGAAGCTAATAGATAACAGTATTTTAAACACTTTTTATTAAGGAAAGTTTTTGCTTCGGTGCTTAGTTTACGCGCTAGACGAGTTGATGTCATTAGCTACTGCCTCCCACCCAGTTTAAGTGTTTACGACAAAATCAACAATGTAAATTAGTAGTGCACTTATCTTAATAAGGCACACATCTTAATCCAAGAAACAAACACAGAACACAAACAAAACACAAACATCCCATTGTTTACAGTTAATCACAGGTTTACTATTCAAAGTAAATGTTGGAACGCACACCCATTGCGATTAACACAAAGAGTGCATAGACGTGCCCTATTCTGCCGTACTCTCGGAAAGACACCAGCCATTTCTCTGGTTTGAAAGTTTGTCGGTCTAGTAATTTTGAATAGTAAAGCTGTGATTAACTGTAAACGATTAGCTGTTCGTGTTTTGTTTATGTGTTCTTTGTTTCTTGGATTAAGATTGTGTGCCTTACTAAGTTAAATGTAATGCTAATTTACATTGTTAATCTTGCCATAAATAATTAAACTGGGTGGGAGGCAGTAATCTAAGATATTAACTTTTCTAGCGCTTAAACGAAGCACCGCAGCAAAAAAACTTTCCTTAATAAAAGTGTTTAAAATAATGCTATCTACGAATAAGCTCTCAAAGTTTGTCGGTCAAATTTTGCGACAACCTGTATACAGGTAATGAAAATTCCTTAACAGATTAGGCCTTTTAACTTGCTCCGGTCTCAGTTGCATTAACGACCCGAGCCCCTCTTCCACTAAACTACAATTCCAATTCATTTTCTTTATTCTTGTTTCCTTCATCCACTAAAGGCATTTTTTTCAGGTTTATTTTAGGTGTGCTTTCAGGCGAGTGGTGTTGGTGATGCCGGGCAGAAGGCGCGGATGCTTGCGCATGGTGATTGCTCTTCTCGGCGCTGGGTAACGTTTGGACGGTCGCTGTCCTCTATCAAGGAGGACGCTTGAGCGACACCGGATACGGAGTTACGGTGGCTGCCCGACGGAGCTTTACACCGAGATGAAGAGATATCAACACTTGTTAGGGACCTCCGCGCGTCTCTGTGGTCCGTTTAGCTGCGACCCTGTGGTTGCCTCACTTCATCCCTGCCTCCTGAGGGGTGTTAGCCACAATAGATCTTCGTAAGACACAGTGCGCGGGGTGTTCTCTCCGTGTATACCCTTCACCCTTTTCTTGTAGATGCAAGGGTATATGGGAATATAGTAGGCTTTAAGCGATAAGAGCTGGTCACTATATGATGACCATATGATCCCGTTCTCTTTGCATGAAAAAATGAAGGACCACCTCCCATTTGCGAAATGTAAATATTTGAAAATTCAGTGAAATAACAAGAAATATTTCCGAAATAGTTCACTCCACAAAAAATAAATAAATAATAACATTTTAAATAATGTTTCAACTAGATCTACACTTTTGTGTGCAAGATTCTGTATACCTCTCGAGTTTATCAGCTATCCAAAGTCATTAAGACTAAAGAGGACTTTTGAGAACATTCGCAGAAAATGTAGCTATATTCAATATATAAATTTAATTTGGCATGAAAATATTTTAACGTTAACTACTTGAAAGAATGGGTAGCAAAGGAGCGTAAAATATTATTTTCTATTTGTGATTATTACTGAACTTCTTCGCCTATTTTTGCCTAACTGTATTATAAGGTAGAATAATGAAAATTTTTATTAACAAAGGATCAGACTGGGTGCATATCAGAATAGACAATGAATATTATTCATTGCAATGTTTTTGAGAAAGTGGGTGTTTGCTACCACGTGTTGCCTGCAAGAAGTAGTAACCCTCTGAGAACGCAATATCCAACAAACTTGCATAATTTTCAACTTTGTATGAGAGTGGAATCTCACTTGAAGCTCGGAGGTCTTCCCTACACGCCCTCTGGGTAGGATTTATTTGCTTTCTTCTTAAGAGGCCATTCTTTTGTAGTGTTTCTGATTATCTGCTATGGAAGAAGAGTTTGTCATCAGCAGAGGGCCTGGCTGAGTTAACGAGGACGTATCCGGCCAATCCCAGAAGCATTTCGCACGTGGCATCGAATAAAGAGATCCTTGGTTCAGCGTAAAGTGGGAATCTACGGAATTTCCTTACCATGTGTCTCTCATACCACATTGTCACCTTCAGATGACTTCCGATGACGACATTGCCATTGATTCGCACCTCCCTGCATTGGCTTCCTTCCTTGTAATGCAAGCTCAAGGCAAGCCACAATTGGTTATTTTTAACAATTATGAAATAACTGCAACGTCTTTAAGCTATAAGCAAAAATGCATCTTCTTGTTTTTAAATAAGAGATGAGTAAGGTCATAGGTTGCTTAATGACGCAATGGTGCTACATTAAGGCGCAGGGTATTCGTAAAGGTTTCCTAGATCAAAGACTATTTTTACTTTCTCTTCTTCTTACGTATTCCACTTACATATTGGTAAATTTTGCAAGAAATGCAAGCTTTGAAGCTTCCCGAATAAAATAAATTAAAAAATGCATTTTATAAAGTTGTGTGGTATCTGGCTGTGCCTACATTTCTGTGAACATCATAATTGAAACAACGAAAATTCGGTTAAAATACCAGACTTAATAGTTTTTTTTTTTAATTTGAACTTTATTATATTACAAGGAAAAACGGTTTATCAATACAAAATTGCATGCATTAGAGCTGGAGTTGCATGATGCAAAAAGTAACACAATTAAATTAATTATATATATTCATTAGTTTAAGTACTAAACTCGTGAGTGGAATAGTGAAATAAAGTGGTTGCAATAAGAACAGTGAGTGAGTGGTGTTTAAGGGCCCGTCGACAGCAAGGTCATTTGGGCCTTAAGTCATATTTGAAGGCTAAAACACTCACAAACTTCTGGTTAAAAACCAAGCTAAAACACAAAACTAAAAAAACGCTAAAATTATTAAAACACCACAGTTAACGTTAAAAACAGTTAAAACGTTAAAAAGTGCATGATAATGCAGTAAAGGTTTAAAACTAAACAGTAAAACAAGACAAATCTGATTCCAGATTTGTAAAACGAAGAATCAAGAGCCGAATACTAAAAACACAAGTTAGACTTGTGTCAGCGACGAACCGCAGCGCCATATCTATGGAGACGGGGTCTTTGCCTAGAATGGACCGCAGACTAAAAACCCAGGCAGTAAGAACAATTAGACAATTCAGTTATAAACATGTTGATAAGCTAAACAATACTTATAATGGGATAATATATAATATTTTTATGACTAAATAAAACATAAATAACTGAAAGTGCAAAGGCAATAAAAACTATCCCGCATATCATGCTACACTTCCACAACTTTTATAAGAAATAAAGTCACATCAAAATCAGTGAAATGAGGATATATTCCCATTACATTGGTGACATTTCCTCGCTGAATGGCAATACTGATTTTCTCTCTCTCAATGACATTTATGTAATTGGAAAGTGCAAGAGATAAACAAAACTTCCTTATCAGAAAATGTATAAATCGCTAAAGTACATAATTTATATAAAATAATTTCCTTTATGCCGTTAACATTTCCGAGATGTTCTTTGTTTGAATTTTCTATTTTATTTACTTTCCGTTCTACTTGGTTGTAGTAAGAAGGGAAAGTATTCCACCTAAAAATTTAATAGCGACATTTCAGCGGAAATATGTTTGAATTCGAAGAGAGTAATTTTTGGTAAAAATCAGTTTGTGTTTTTCTTCCCCCTCCCCTTTTTTTGTCCATAAAGCGCTCTCAAAAACAAAAACGAAAAGACGGTTTAACAACAATCATTTCCAAGATGTTAGTTATTGATACGAGTTATCAAATGCTTTAAACAAGTGGAGTCACTTTTTATTTTATTCATTTTTTATTTTTTTTATTTACAAGGCCATTTTTAAAGCGATTTGCTTTTGAGAAATCTATTACTTTAGCCTAGTATGTCCTTTCCATAGTTAACGATGATTAATAAGAAGTACAAAAAGATTAAGCTATAAGAGTGAGTTGAGAAGCACATGTGAATACAACGCAGCATATTTTTTCAAGTGTTAGTCCTATTTGGTTTTTTTCATCATTATGCCAAAAGCATGGAATTCCAAAGCCATCACATAGCGATTCTCTTTTTAAAAATCTGACTATCGCTTTTACTGTATCAATTTTATAGATTCAAAATGTGTAAATATGTAATTATCGTTTGTCTGGAATAACAAGAGGTAAAGCTTTAAGGAATAGTTTGTGGAAGAGTGCGTAGAGAAATACATGTGAATGCAATACATCAGAATGTTAGAGGTACATCTCTTTAAGTAATAGCTAAAAGCAAGTACAGAATCTGAGGTGCAACAATCACATCACATGAGTTTCTGTACGTATATCTCCATCTCTTGAAAAGTCGAAAGGATGTTTTTAGTCACTCACTTTAATCTCTATACACATAATATATTCCAAGAGTGGCGGATGCGACACGTGATAGACTAAAAACTCAATGCCAACTGAGTTCTTTATCCACTATCATTACTCAGTGTCCTACAAATTCTTCATAAACTTTGTTTTATCTATTTTCTGTTAATTTTGATGAACACTCGCCGGAAATATTTTATCCGATTATAATAATAACACAACAATAAGCATTCTGTGGAATGAAATGCGTCATCTGTTCAGAAATGTACTAATTTATCTACCCATAAAGGTTTGTACGCACTCATAACAAACAATAGCACGCTCCCATATGGAAACATACTTCAAGGCACACAATTGAAGGCAGAATTTTATGACACATTCTAAATGTAATATTTATTAAGTTAAAACTGTAAGAACTAAGCAATCCACATCTTAGACTAGGCCAGGGATGTCCAACTTTGTCTCTTTGGAGACGCTTAAGTAATGAGCAGCTATACTCCACTCCAATCTTTCATATTCTTTCTTATTTGTTTGAATTTGCCAATACTTATACTTTTTTTAAAATTGGAATATTTTATTCCAAATGTGACGAAGCCCGTCTTCATACTATACAGGTACTAGATATCTGACGTTAACTCAGAATGCCTGAACTGGAATCTTAGTTTGGTGTGGGTAACCGAGCGGAATGACTCAGGTGGTAAGGTCTGTGGTCCGCATTCTGAGGTCACGGGTTCGATCCCAGTGGTCGAGCTTACTGACCCGTGTTTTTTTTTCGAAGGTTTCCCGGGTCGCCAGGCGAATGCTGGGAAGGATTTCCATATCCTCCGAATTTCCTGTCTCTCCATTTCGTTACATAAATAATTTCATTTCACCCTTCATCCCATTAGGTTTCTTTCAGGGTTGGAAGCGTCGGCGAGCGTTGCGGTAGCGTTCTGGAAATCTCTTCCCCTGTATTAGAAGGCAAACCACTGGTTTTCGGGCCACTCATGGGATGGTGGAAGCCAAGCGGGGGTGGGGGTGGGGGGCCAAGCCAGCCTTCGCCGGTGTGCTTCTAACTGTGAAAATGTAGGAACCCTGCCACCAGCTCTGTCATGGCAACCTCCCAGTCGCCTTTCGGATCCATTCGCCTCATCCATTCTCCCGGTAGTGCCCCGTGAGGGACATAGGCATAAAAGATCGCCTTTCGGTCGAGGGATTAAGTCCCACTCCGCAAGTTGTGATTGAGTTATTGAGTCAGTGATGTGACTATTTCATATATTAGAGGCGTTAAATTATCATTAGACATGGGAGAAAATGTCGCATGGAAGTTACGTTGACTACGCATCGACCTTAGAGTGCAGGGGAATGTTGTGATTGGCATGTAAACAAAAGAGGTAGGTAGGTCATTATCAATAACGCACCGTGCACTTCACGCCACAGTTCCACTTTGTCATTGGAAAAGACCCTACGACCTGAGATCATTACCACTGAGAATTTCCCCCATGTCTGATTATCATATACCAATTATCACCTGGTCATTCTTTTCCTTAATCAGTGTCGCCAACTGTGACCCATAAATCCCTGAAAAACAATTACCATTACAATCAATTAACAATCAATGTATTTTTTCAGAAAAAAGTTATTCATTATTGTTAAAAATTAGGTGAGGTTTATTTGAGATTATGAACTGGTTTTCTGTTATAGCAAGAAAAGATCACAATACACGTAATTCTTGGGTTTCGTTTTCCTCACGTCGGTCTGGGTGGCTCAGTTGGTTAGACGCTGGCCTACTAATCCCAAGGTCGCGGGTTCAAATCCGGCCCAGACTGATGGTTTTTAAGTGTGCTTAAAAACGACAGCTCCATGTCAGTAGATTTACTGGCATGTAAAAGAACTCCTGCGGGACAAAATTCCTGCACACCGGCGACGCTGATGTGATACTGGCAATTGACAGCGTCGTTAAGCAACAAAATAATTTTTTTTAATTTCGTTTTCCTCAGTTGGCAGTGCTAAGTAAGTCGAAATAATGGAAATGAATATATTTTAAGTTACTTTTTACAGAATTTAACATTTTCTGGTCAAATGTTTGCGATGTAGTATTTAAAATCATATTTTGTTTATGAAATAGTTCAGGTAAATGTCATTCGACGGCCTGACCTGACCTCACTCCGCTCGAGAATGTGTAATAGGTCAAACGTCTTATGATATTACTTGTGATAAATTTTATAGCAGATCACTCTTATGTTTATCAGGCAACTGTCAGTTTCCTCTCAGCTTAATGTACCCAAGTACTATTGAGCCTCGTCCCACTGCTTTCATCCACCATTTTCACAAACCTAGTTTTTAAAGGTTTTTTTTTTTTTTTGAAACATCAGACATAACGGCGGAAAGTAGTCCACAACGTTTACCGCAATTGTCCTCGTATTTTCTTCCGTTGAAATCATCTTAGTAGTAGTGATAAACTCAAGACTTGGGAGCCATTGTGAACAACAGCGACAACCACAAGAATCGACATGGCTACCCCGGTAATTACAGGTCAAGACAAGTGTTCTCAGTGACTGAGAGACCCCCAACTGCCAACAGTTCGACGAAAACCTTGGCCAGACTGGTTGGATGAAATGATTTAGCAGAAATGCGCGACAAGGTCAAGTCTGGACTGTTGAGTCCCTTAGACAATACGTTTGGAATTTCTATAATTTGGATATCCTACGTTTCTCCTTCACACTGCTTACTTAAGTGCATGATAATCAAGATGCTACGATGTTTGTAATTATACTATATCTATCATCACTTTTACTAAATGCATACTCGCTTGATTCTTTATCACATAATTAGTGTTTTGCGGTCTGCTGGACGTTAGTTTTCCATGTATTTACTGTCAGTATACATGCTGCTTGAAAAGCTCATTATGAACTTTTTTTTTCAACTTTCCTGCCTGCGTCATGTGCATCAGAGGAACGACAATACAACACAATTTGCTCTTCCAGCGTCGACGTAAGCTTCGTCATCAAGATCCTTGAGCTTCATTTTTTGATACCTCTCTTCCTATATTATTCGAGCTCATAATTTTCACAGTTATGTAATAATTCTGTTTACCATTCCTGACTAGTTTTCAAAACTATATGGTCAGTTTTTTCTGACGCTTTCTGCGTAGCCAGGAGATCCAGTTCTTTCATACTATATTATCACGTAAGTCAAACAAGCGAAAATTTTTACCCCTTTCCATTTATTTCGCTTCTATTTAGTACAAAGTTGTGAAACAAATCCTGAATTTAGTTCTTTAACTTGAGTTATAATTTTAATTTAGAATGCGTGCTGTATAATTTATTATTAACTATTACTGTTGTTTTTGTTGTCCTTATCCCAATTTAGGCATTGAAGGAAATAAACTACTCTCTAAAAATATTCATTCGTGTTCTTTGAGGCTTCCCAATGGGTTTCTTTTCAATCGTTCTTTATTGCATAGCTTTCATCATCATTATGAAACTCCCATTCCCTTGATTTTCACCGTCTATTGTAAATAATTTGAGCATCAATATAATACAGGTTCTTTTATCATCGTTGACAAAACATTGGACAGTGCATGTTGCGGATTCATTCCCTCGTATAGTCGATCGTTCTCTAAGAACGTCTAGTACGAAGTGCATGCATAGTGTACAATTTCTCGAAGTTGTTGCATTCATTCTATTCTGCCAGTTTTGCTTTCAAATTTATATGTGCAATATATTCCACATTCAAATGTCCTAAAAGTTCATTTTGTTAATGATCCCATTCTGGTGTAATCCGCAGGTCTTATAAAGCACATGTCATGTGTTGTGATTCTTGATGTGTTCCATGCTCTAATAAATAATCCTTGCTTCACAACCATAAATCCAAATAGATTAAGCTGGAATTTTGTATACCTTAAATTCTGGTAATTTTCTATATTAAATTTCGCTCAGTTGAAAATTGGTGCAAATTGGCAAAAATAACGGTTTTAGTTACTTTGCAGTCTTATAAACTGGATTTGCCTCTTTAATTTAAGTTTTCTTTAACATCCTAGACAAGATACTTATATTTTAAATATAATTTTAAAAATGGCAGTGCATCTGCCACTTTTTCCTCTGAATTCAGGAACGTGCCACAACAAAAATAATCATAACTCCTATACTCTTTGGAGGAGAGAGGTATATTTAGCTCATTTGGGGGAGGAAGGTTTGCCCTACAATTTAGTAATACTTTTAAATACATGTGGTTTACATGAATGTATATATAAATACACAGAATTGTTCGCTCTTAGTAATATTAATATAGGTAACAAAACTATTTTAATTTGTATACATTATAGTTTCTGAATTTATAGAAGCAAAGCTTTCTGTACGAGGCGTAGCATTCTTTGTTGGAAAAGGGCCGCATGAAAATAATTCCTAGATTTAACAGCCGTAATTTCTTCGCATGAAATCCAACAAGGAAAACGTTTCTTTCGAGCCCAATATCAGTAGTCTGGAAACTGTCGTTGGAATTACTGTGAAAATGACAGGCTTGCTGCCGACATAAGCATTGTTTAATTTACGTAAAGGGAAAAAAACAAGGTGGCAACTATTCTTGGATAACTTCTATTTTGGCGTCACTCTTAGTTGCGTCATTATAGCAACCGCTGTATTTGCTTATTTCTTCTTTTCATTCCAATCGCTGTGAACTCTGTAATTTACATTTCAACGAAATCTTAACACATATTTTTCTGTATATACCTAATTGTGCTTCTTGCTTACTCCTCCATAAAAATGTTTCTGCTTGTTTCTTCAAGTCTATTTAAACGTACCTATTCTTAGCCTTTCGTTCACAATTTTTTATCTGGCTTTCTGCTTGGTTTTTAAGATCTTGCCTTGCTAGTAGCTAAATTGTGCTTTCTGAATCCCCTGTCTAGTACTTCTTTGGTTGTTCTCTACTACTCTAAACGTTTTTTTTTTTATATATCTCACAAGAAACACTCCACTTCTTCGAAAGCAAAATTTAGTGCAGGTAGTACGGCTAGTTAGTTGAACTGAAGTTCTTTTCAAAAATTAAAACGGTTTCAGCTCAAAATAATGTTAGGGCCGTTTTCGAGCGCTGAACTTTTCAGTTGGAGATCTGCGCTTGACTCGTAGAGACATTCAAACTGTGCTCTCCTTTCCTTTTTTTTTAAATTATTTTAACAGGTCGTACAGGTTCTCCTGAACGGCATGTTTATCTGCACAGCACCTAGCTGCTAATTGCGACTTTATCTGTGCAGTATAGAAGGCGCTCCAAATGTGTTCAAGCTTTTGTGTCTGTGGGCAATGGTTTCTTCCTGTATACCTAATTTAGGATACAGGAAGGGGGCTGGAATAGGTGATGGGGTAAGTATGTGTTAGATGTTGGGAGTGGCATTACCCTTATCCAAGGGCGTCCTTGGGTAGGCGGTAACTTTTCCTTCTTCGAGGTGCTCTGTGGTCGTATTGACCTAATGCCCGTACCAGCTGATTGGTGTGGGAGTTAAGTTTGGAGTGCATGGTTCGGGATCGCTCCCTCACCAAGCCCATGATGTAGGGGAGTCTGGAGTGGTTGTGAAGGATGTAAGACTGTAATCTACGCCCGGTATCATATATTGTTCTTAACGCCCTGTTCTGCACAGTCTGCAGCTTGCGTATGGTGGAGGGTGCCACTGATCCCCAGGCTTCGCAGCCGTATAAGATCAATGGCGGGATGATTGCCCGGTAAATGCATAGTTTTAGGTAAGTGGGCATGGTGGATCTGACATTTTCCAATATTTTCTACTCACTTCTCCCCGCGCGCCAAGCACAAGGTAGACCACTTATCGATTTATTTTCTCTTTATTTCTCTAACTTGAGCAAAAATAAGGGGCTGATGATAATGAAGATTATGACAGTGAAGTTGACTAGTAGTAGTAGTAGTAGTAGTAGTAGTAGTAGTAGTAATAGTAGTAGTAGTAGTAGTAGTAATAATAATAATAATAATAATAATAATAATAATAATAATAATAATAATAATATAATTATTATTGTTGTTGTTATTGTTATTGTTATTGATATTGTTATTATTATTATTATTATTATTATTATTATTATTATTATTATTATTATTATTATTATTATTATTATTATTATTATTATTATTATTATTATTATTATTATTATTATTATTATTATTATTATTATTATTATTATTATTATTATTATTATTATTATTATTATTATTATTATTATTATTATTATTATTATTATTATTATTATTATTATTATTATTATTATTATTATTATTATTATTATCATCATTATTATTTAAAGGATGCCACATGAAGATTTTGAAGAAAATTGCTTCAGCCTAAACTACCCTTTGCGTGGAAAATTTTTCAAAAAATTTTGATTTTCTTGAGAATGGTTCCAACGATTTTGATTATAATGTCATATGTTTGAGATATTTTTTATTAAAAATGATATATATATCTTGAATTTTCTGGCTATAGCTACTGTAATCGTATTTACTCTGGACGTCTTTTGCATAATTGGTAAACCGTTAGAGATAGATCAAATCATACTATACAAAAATGTAGATCTTGCTAAAATACACAATTTATGTCCTGATACATTTTCTTGTAGGCTGAACCATTTCGGAGATATTCCTTGTTATGTGTGTGAGTTTCGGAAAACTTAAAACTTTCGTGAAATGGAGCATCGTTGCTCATTTGTTTTACATGTTAAGTGTGCAAAGAGAACGGAATCTCAAAGCTTTAAAAGATTTGACTATCGCTCAAAGATTGGTGTATTCTAATATTCCCCTTGCACCAACAAGGAAATAAGCAATAAGATAATTTGTACAAATGTTTATCTCAACTAACACAAAGAAGATATAGGAATAAGAGTTTGTAAGAATGGTAGTAGAGAGAAAGATGTAAATGCAACACATCAGATTTTTTGTTATAAGCATACTTGGAATTAATTGTTTTGATGCGTGCTACAGTTGCTACAGTAGTTTAAAAAATCGTTATTTTGTATTACTTATTTTCGATCCGGTTCTCGTTAAAACTACTAAGTGTATTACATATAATAGTGTACATTATAATAAACATATTCAAACTAAGCCTTATTCAGACACATACCCTGACGCGGACGCGTGCATGCACAGAACCAGAATGCGACTAATCGAAATTCAAATCTAAGTTCAGTCTAATTTAAGTTAAAAATTGTAGCTATATGTGTTTTACGTTAGAAAGCATACCAATCTGTGTAGGAATTTAGGGCTAGTTGTGTTTATGACGGTAGTATAATATTTGATGTTTTATTTACTTTTAAGGGTATCCTCGAGTAATAACTTGGCTGTTTTCTAGCCACTTAATAACTCACTATTTAAATATAACTTGTATCGTATATGAATATTGAGATGCATATAATTCCCGGCGCTATTATAAATCACGACGGTTGGTTTGAACTTAGTTCTGCTCCTTAGACAGAAACGACGCTATTCTGAACCGAGCAATAAACACGTCCAGACGCTGCCATGATCACAAAGAACTGACTTCTATCCACACCAAATCGATATTACCCCTAGTAATTTTCTCAGCTTTCTCAACAAATTTCAAGCCCCCCCCTCCCTCCCCCCAGTCTTAGCTGCATGTTGCGACGTATTTTGTAAAAGTCTCGAGGTTTTCTGATTTCCAAGCTCACCTCGTCTATAAATTTCTCAGAAGCCATCTTAGAATGTCATCCATTCAGATGGATGTTTGACAACCCTGCTTTACTGTGCTAACTTAGCTTCTATAAAGTAATAGCCATGCCAATGCTGTTATACGGGTCGGAAACAGAAACGGAGGTTGGAAGCAGCTGAGATGAAACTTCGAAGTCCAGTTGCAGGATATAACTTACTAAACCACAGACATAACATCGATATCAGGTAGGAGGTGAATGTATCCTGCATTCTAGAAATAATACAAAAATATACGAACGCATGGCATGTTCATGTACTTAGAATGGAGACAACTCGCTTATCTAATATATTATATAATTACAAACCACAAGGAGGAAGAAGAAGCATAGGTCGACCAAGAAGACGATGGCATGACCAGTTCAATTAAAGTGTGGAGCGGAAGAGCCATATGGCCTAAACCGTATTGTTCATGATAATAAATTTAGTTCGCCTAGTGCCCAGAGAATTCCACGAATCCCAAGGGATCTAGTGGATGCTAATTACCTCTCTACCCAGTAACCAAAGAGTAATTTTCCTGTACTGAGAAATTTTGCATTCTGGCCTTATACAACAGTCTTCTGCTATCCATATTTAAGGCGAGTTTGTTTGCTTGGTTACGTTATCGATTACATATCGATGATTATAATTACCTCATTTATTAATTGCATTTTATAAAGTAAGTTATTTTAGTTCGCCAAGGCCGCATAACCACAAGGAGGGCTAGGGGTAATGACCACGCCCCATCCTCCAGTACTGCAGCCCACTCTTGACGCCAGTAGTGGGCAAGGGTGGGGGACGCAGTGGTCTGGAGGTCAGTCTGGCCCGTGAAGGGCTGTTAGGGGTTAGTTTATTTAGTTATAATAGGTTATTTACTGGACCCTTTTGGTATCACTCAAAGATGATATGGGTAATTGTGATATATTCCTACACCTTTCTTGTTGGCCCGCCGTAGCCGAGTGGTTAGACCGTTCGCTTCTCACCAAAGCGACCCGGGTTCGATCCCAGGTAACCGCATGTGGGATTCGTGGTGGACGAAGCGGCGCTGGGGCAGGTTTACTCCGGTTCTCCGGTTTCCCCCGCCATCTCATTCCACCGGTGCTCCATCTTCATTCCATGTATCACCAGTGTCACCGCCTGCGGTGCCGTATGTAGTAAAAGCGGGCGTTAAACACTACAAAAACACCTTTCTTGTTATTGATAGACTGGAAGAGAAGGGCTAATTTCGGACCTGTTTTTACACCAGATGGGTATACCACAAACATATCAATGCATGCGTAGGATTATGTCAATATATGTAGGATACGAGAAATAATGCTAAAAACCGTACATTATTAAGAGGCCCTTAATATAAGGTACTCTTAATTTTGTAGACCATTCAGTCAAATTGTAAACTGCTATTAAACTCTGGCATGCACATTAAATTTCACTCACACTTACAGCGTGTTCTCTAAAAATGTGGGCCTTTAGGAGGCTCTCTTTTAAAGTAGCATTAATGCATCAATTTCAACCAAATTTGGAGTGAGACAGGAAAGTTCTTCAATTTATGTATCAATTTTCAATTCAACACTGGTTAGGCCTGGCGTAAAAATTGTACATTTTAGGAAGCGTTGCAAAACTCTTCTTGAATTTTGTTCAGCATGTGTGTTAATATATATACTCGTAATTTCAAAGCTAGAACTAAAGCGATTCACACAAAACTCATAACTATTATACGTTCTTAAACTAACCTTAAAGTTATAGTATTCTCAACTGAATTTCAGAAATGCACGTTCCTAATGTTTTCTATAAAATTTCAGCTTCATACACTTAGTGACTCGCCTATATTTAGTGCTAACTTTAACCAAATTTGAAAATTGTTGGCAAATTATACTCCAGCCACCTTAAAAAGTTTCATACCTACATGCAACACTTGGTGACCTGTTTTACACTTACGGTCGGACAGAAAGCGCCGCTTATAGGTGATTTAAGTTGTAAATGTGCATAAAAAAGTACAAGCAGCTCCCAGAATTAAATCTTAGCTGTTCCACTGACTCATTAAGTGAGGAGCAGAAACCATGCTCACATCTGAAAACGTTAGGAACAGCTCTTCCTGTGTTAATTAAGTTTTTTCCTTCGCGCATCAAGAATATTTGCGACGCCACCCTCGTACAGGACGTGATTCAGAAGCTCGACATACCATATATGGCCAAGGGAATACGGGAGAACAGCTGCTGGAATCTGGTGTTTGTCATGCTCGTGACGTGTATCTAGGTTTCCTTGCTATGTAGACACAGTTTTGTTTAGTACTCTTCCCGAAAACAGATGACATTCCCCAGAGCACCGACTTCTGCCACTTGGGTTCATTCCACGCGGGTTTACTGTCCCTGCTAACAGTAGGATGGAAGTTCATCATTTCACCAACCAAGTATTCTACATTTATTGCACTGGGAAACCACGTTTCCAGGGCCCTAAAATCCGAAATACAGTTTTGGAAATATTATAAGTATATATGCCTGTGTGTATGCGTGTGAGAGAGAGAGAGAGAGAGAGAGAGAGAGAGAGAGAGAGAGACAAGAGAGAGAGAGAGTCTAGGAATCTGCCAGTGAAAAGAATACTAATATCCATCCATCCTATCCATCCCATCCCAATCATCTCATCCCACCCATTCCATCCCACCCCATCGCACCCCACCCCACTACACCCACCCGTCCTATCCCACCCAATCCCATGCCATCCCAAACCAACCATGCCACCCCATGCCACCCCATCCCACCCCATCCCACCCCACCCCATCCAAGTCATTCCATGCCATCTCATCCAAGTCATTCCATGCCATCCCATCCAAGTCATTCCATGCCACCCCATCCAAGTCATTCGATGCCACCCCATCCATGTCATTCCATGCCACCCCATCCAAGTCATTCCATGCCACCCCATCCATGCCACCCCACCCCAACCCATCCCATCCAAGTCATTCCATGCCATCCCATCCAAGTCATTCCATGCCACCCAACCCACCCCATCCATGCCACCCCACCCCAACCCATCCCATCCAAGTCATTCCATGCCATCCCATCCAAGTCATTCCATGCCACCCCATCCAAGTCATTCCATCCCACCCCACCCCAACCCATCCCATCCAAGTCATTCCATGCCATCCCATCCAAGTCATTCCATGCCACCCCATCCAAGTCATTCCATCCCACCCCACCCCAACCCATCCCATCCAAGTCATTCCATGCCATCCCATCCAAGTCATTCCATCCCACCCCACCCCAACCCATCCCATCCAAGTCATTCCATGCCATCCCATCCAAGTCATTCCATGCCACCCCATCCAAGTCATTCGATGCCACCCCATCCATGTCATTCCATGCCACCCCATCCAAGTCATTCCATCCCACCCCACCCATGTTATTCCATGCCACCCCATCCAAGTCATTCCATGCCACCCCATCCATGTCATTCCATGCCACCCCATCCAAGTCATTCGATGCCACCCCATCCATGTCATTCCATGCCACCCCATCCAAGTCATTCCATCCCACCCCACCCCAACCCATCCCATCCAAGTCATTCCATGCCATCCCATCCAAGTCATTCCATGCCACCCCATCCAAGTCATTTGATGCCACCCCATCCATGTCATTCCATGCCACCCCATCCCGTCCCATCCATCCATAAGACCGATCTGTCGATCCGTCCATTGTGTTATGTAACATTTAAGTACCTACATATATAATATAGATACGATGTGTATCGTATGTATTGTACTTTTATACACATATAAAGTATTATTGTATATACAGTATATATCTATATATGTATGTATAGGTTACTTAGAAGCCCTACATCACCTAAAGACTTCTAAGCGTGTAGCTGGTTAACACGAAATTGAATATGCGGAGATGGTCGTGTATAGGGAGGTCAAACTTACATGAATGATTCTTTGCTACTTCCGGTGTAACCGGAAGTTACTGCAAATTTCTTACTTTAAAGGAACGCGTTTTTTCATAGAATCGAATAATACTCTTCAGCAACTTTTCAAAAAGTACCCACAGTAGATGCTTCTGTGAAATCCATTATTGTTAAATAAAAAGGACTAAAGACATTAAAGAGAGGAACGCAAAGATTTTTGCGCACAATGTAAGATTTTGATTTAAATATCAGTTATCTCAAATATTGGCACGATAAATAAAACGAACATTCATTTTCAATTAACCTTCTATAATTGAAAAAAAAAGCATAATGAACAGATAACATTTAAAAATCGATGGAAAATATAAAGAGATCAAGCACAGAAATAGTAAGGGGAAATATGCAATTTCAACACTAAATGGAATTCTATGGAACAAAAATATTAACAACGAAACGAAGAGACATATTTATAATAATACTATCAAAAGATTTTTCCCTGCTGGGAGGTCTGGTCCGGGGTGCACTCAGCCCCGTTAGGTCCCTCAGGGACCAATTGAGAAGCTACTTGAATAAAGAACTAGCGGCCTCTAGTCATAAAGACCGCATAACCGGCCGGGAGGGATCGGAGCGCTGACCTCGCACCACCCTCCAGTACTGCACCCCACTCATGATGCATGTAGTGCTCATAGGTGGGGGACGCAGCAGCAGCGCGGTAGGCCTTGGCCCGGATAGGGCTGTTGCGCCGTGGTGTTATTGTCAAAATTATAATAACTTACTGTGTTGTGATATATGCCGCTTACACACCACACAAACTAAATCACTGGCAACAGAAATAGACTTCTAGCGGCGAGTAACGAGAGTTTCCAGAAGAGATAACAAGAAACAATGTCATTAGGAATTTAATGGGAGTAAAATCAATAATTTTTGATGAGATTACGTTTAAACAATTGATATGGTACAGATATGTAAGAAGAATGCCTGAAGATAGAATACAAAAAAAAAAAAAAAAAATCTATTGGAATGGGTACCATCCAAAAATCGGAAGAGATGACGACCACGAATACCCTGGAAGGACAACGTCACAGACAATGAAGATATTGAATTTGGAAGACGAGCACTGTGAGAACAGAGAAGAATGGAGAAGGGCTACCGGCAGATGCGTTACACATTAAAAAAAAGATTAAATAATAATAATAATGATGATAATAATAATAATAATAATAATAATAATAATAATAATAATAATAATAATAATAATAATAATAATGATGATAATAATAATAATAATAATAATAATAATAATAATAATAATAATAATTAATAATAATAACAATAATAGTAATAATAATAATAAAAATAACAACAACAATAATAACAATAACAACAACAATAATAATATTAATAATAATAATATAATAATAATAATAATAATAATAATAATAATAATAATAATAATAATAATAATAATAATAATAATAATAATAATAATAATAATAATAATAATAATAATAATAATAATAATAATAATAATAATAATAATAATAACAACAACACACATTAAGGACTCGCTCGTGTGCACAATAGTTTTTCTAAAAATGCTGTGTGGTATACATCAAAAAGTGCATTTCTAATGAAATCTCTTATTGAATTTTCAGACTGATTGCAATACTTCCTCTACTTAATGTAGGGAAAAAGCATAGAATGTAAAACGAGTGTCTTGAAATGGAACATTCCTAGAGGAAGAGGCGCCGCCAAATTAATGATGCATTGTGGTAAACGATGCCGCAATAAGACCCTAATTTGCGTCAGTGTTTCTACTTAAAACAGTTTACTAAGGACGGAGGAAAACAGTTACTGTTACGCAAAGGCGAATAATTGCCCATGAAAAACATTAATTTTCATCTGCCTGTTTTATTTCTTTCGCTCCGCCCCACTCTTATTTCTTTCTTTTCCTATCGTTCTTTATGTTAATGACATCGGCATTGTTTGTTATCCGTTCTTCTTTCTTTCTTACATAATTATGTTTATGGTTGTTTCAAAACAGATATTGTATTCGCTAATATAAATGATTTTGGTTATACTTGAACGTTGAACCATATCACATTGCCTATATCTACTCCATGTATTATTCCAGGTGTACAGATTGATCACACTTCAGAAAATTACAGTTATACATTTACCATCACTGAGGGTATTTTTTCCTATTAAGTACCCCTGCAACTACAAGTGCGTATAATGATTAATTATCTAACGTTTAATATCAGATACATGCAACTCCCGAGTAGTTCATGTGGGTTTCATTTCTTACTGTATGCCTCTTACTAATGTTTCACTGTTCCAGTAAACCGATAGTAAGGACTGACTGACTACCAGCTGGCAGGCTGAGAACAGCCCGAGGTGTGTCATTCGTGTACCTACCGATAATAAGGGAATTTTCTTTGTAGTGTTTAACACCCGCTTTTACTACATACGGCACCGCAGGCGGTCATACTGCTGATGCACGGAATGAAGATGAAGCACCGGTGGAATGAGATGGCGGGGGAAACCGGAGAACCCGGAGGAAACCCGCCCCAGCGCCGCTTTGTCCACCACAATATCACATGCGGTTGCGTGGGATCGAACCCGGCCCGCTTTGGTGATAAGCGAATAGTCTAACCAACAAGGGAATGCAGCGCTCTGACAGTCAACACTCTTGGTAGCTTTGCCAGATGGCAGATAGCAGAATAAGCTTTTGTACAAATATTTAGAAGAACGTTGAGTAAAGAGTCATACGAATGCTTCTAATCAGAGTTTTAAAGATAGAGCTAGGGCTTAGGCCCCCTGTACCCCTTTTTAGCCTACTAGATTGTTTACTGTAATATTCCTGTTCGCTGAAAAACGCCTCAGAAAGAATGTAGGAAACTTAAGCAACAATGGACATCGAACCGAGTGAGATATTTTACTAATGACGGAGTCAGTCAGAGAACTTGCTAATGATGTCGGAGGATTTGGTTGACTATTTCTGGCATGACGACCCTCCAAATCCACGTGGCAGGAAAATAATAAAGCTGAAAAGTAAGCTGACAAGGGACACCTTTGACCTCGAACACTCGGAACCTCATGAAAACGGGCTTAGAATAACAATCAATCATAAACAAAACAGTGGTCTGTGTTATTTCCATGCAAAACGTTGCATTCTTCTTCAGGTGACATTTTAATAGGAACAAAGTACCAAGATATCAATACCATAGGAGGGAAATTATTTGTAATTCAATGACGTGTGTATCATTACATTTTCAATCAACAGCGCCAAAAACCCTCTGCTTAAATTATTTATAATACCACAAAATACACACACTACACATCTGATAGTGCTTACATTAGTCCTCAAGGTCATATCGGCGGCCTTCGATCTTTGGGGTTTGCGCACTTTGAATTCACACACACATTCACACTTTCATTCATACTTCGAGACTCAGGAATAATCTTGGCTGGAGAAAAATTCCTAACCCCTGCCGGGAATCGAACTCTGGACCCCTTGCACAGCAGACAGGTGCTATACCAACTGCGCCACTGGGCCCTTGCTGCTTAATATGGAGTGTTGATTTCAAAATAAAGTAGTGAGTTCATAAGGTCGATGGTTTCATATTTACCGACAATTCTTCGAAGTACACCAGCAATACATTTTCTGAAAATGAGTTTATCCATTTTGTTTTCCTCCAATCCATGAATTGTGCGTATAATTTTTCGTACATGTTTCTTGATTTTTCTAAGTTGTTCGTCACATTCAGTGCTTTTGCCGTAATTTCCGGCGGAGTAAGTTGCATCTCACTGTCAGCAGAGTCCGACATTTTGTTTTCTAAACTCGCGCTAGTTGCGTTTCGAGAATTAATCGATATTGCGCTTTGGCATCGCTGCTTGGGAATCCTCTGATAGGTGGAACACCTGTCCTTTAGTGAAAATTAAACTGTCCGATTGGCTGAAAACCAGTCCTTTAATGGAAGTTTGAACTTAAGGAGTAGCTATCTGACTTATAATTAATAAATTTGTATATGGTAGAGTATAAAAAGCTTTATACAACAGACAAATACGGTAATAACTGATGCTACTTCAGTTTGCCACCTGTCAACACCACCGCTATCTCATTCGCGGAAAGCTATTTTAAAACACTTCGTCAGCCCTCTAACAGGAAGAGAAATGGTAAATATTATACCAAAAGGAAACACGAAACAACACAATATTAGCAGATATGCCGTAGTGCAAGACAGATAACGTGCCATGCGAAATCTGAAGGTGGTCTTTCCCCTTTCTGCCTGAGTAGGTATTGCCAAATCTTCATTCGCGATAATGCGCAAAGTCTGTCCAGATTCTTCTACAGGAAAAAATACCTTGAGAAGACAGCTCGACCTTTGATGGAGACAGCAGACACGGGAAGAGAGGAGTTCCCCTACTTAGACGGTCAGTGCTGACAACTGTTTAAGCATTTATAGAAATTAACCGAGCGAGATGGCTCAGGCGGCAACGTGGTCGTGGGTACTCATGGCCCACCTTTCTGACCGATGGGGTCTTTAGGCGATTTATTCGGGTCACTAGGCGAATGCTAGTAAGGTTCATTACATCCCCTGAATTTCCTCTCCCCCAATTTCGCCTTACTTTTCATTTTAGTTCACTCTTCATACGCTTGATTCTTTCAGGGTTCTTTAGGTGTCTCGGGGGCTTAACGGTAGGTTAAAAGGATAATCTTTTAAATATCCGTCCCCGGTTTGCAAGATACCACCGGGAAGCTTCAATCTGGTAATATTAGGGACCCTGCCCTCTGATCTGTCCGGGCTCCTGGATCGGCTGCCCTCTGTCTCCTCTCACCTCATCCCTCTCTCCTGGGGTACCCCCTTATGTAATACAGGTACAGGTACAAAAGACCACATGGCCAGGGTGCTCAAGTCCGCGTGCTGACCATTCATTACAGAAAGTAGCCTATGTTTTGACTGCTAATCACCGCACACAGGCTTTATTATCAATACCTACTTAAAGTGCAGCCCAGTTGGATTGACATGTGACATAATAATGCTAATAATATAAATAATAATAATCATAATCATAATAGCATATATGGATAAGTTACGGAACTTGTTCCTGGCTCATGAAGTTTATGATAAATATCTATGTTTACTGTATAATTGGTCATCCAACGTTCTTTTCAACATCAGGTTCTTATTTTAATACTGTTCATCTTCAAACATTTGAAGGTATCAATCCTGCATTTGTTCTGTTTGTTATTGTGGGTTGTAACATATCTACACTTTTTGTTCAGTAACATATTGTCTATCTCAGGGATGCTCAACAAGCAGCCCACGCTCATTTCCCCTACACTTTACCCCCTCCACTAAGGCAAGCAGAGCCAGACTTGCTAGTCAGAGGCGGATGGCGCGGAGTATATATAGTAGTACATACAATTCAATGGAAGAACGAATATTTTTTGTTTTCGAGGTGAAGCCGAAAAAGTTAAGTGCTTGATTTGTAGATATCAATCTGGTTTGCAGATTTATACCATTTCCCTTGCAACTCAGCGGGCTAGTAAACAACTGAACAAATGAAGAAGACTAGGTGCAAATAGAGACTGAATGCAAAATGACCAAGACTAGGAGATGATGTACTGAAATGAACTCAAGAACACCTTGAAAATTCAATTGGAAATAATGAAAAAAATGTTCAAATGCACGCTTGTAAGCTAGCGCAACAGTAGACTTAACAGACTTTAAAGGTGGAGTAGATTGCTGCATTACTATCATTATTGGTACATTGTTGTTAAAACTTTCAAGAAGAGTGGCATAAATAACGCTCTCGATGGCAGTGAAGAGCATTTTATGATTGAGGAGGATGATAAAGAGTGAGGGGAAGAAAAAGAAGAAGAAGAAGAGAAGAAGAAGAAGGGGGAGGAGGAGGAGGAGGAGACGAAGAAGGAGTAGAAGAAGAAGAAGAAGAAGAAGAAGAAGAAGAAGAAGAAGAAGAAGAAGAAGAAGAAGAAGAAGAAGAAAGCTCAGCTGAAGATTTTCTTGGATATTAAAGGGCAGTTTTGTAAACTAATAACTGCAATTTAATGATAAGCGTTAAAAAAATATTTTTCAGCAAAATATCTTACAAATTAAGGTGCGTCCCTTATAGTCCCTAGCAATGGTATGTAGCACATGTTTAATTGGAGTATTTTAAAATAGGCAGCGACTCAGCTTAGGGTTGTGTAAAATACATTGGGAAAATATGACATGACCTACGATATAAGTTATCACTTGGCACAACAGATTCAGAATTTGACAATGAGAAAATAACATAAAAATAGTGATTACCTATGAGCTTTCAAGGAAAACTTAAGCATCGGCAACAAGCATAAACCAAGCTACACATGGGTGACTCACCATTTTGCTATTGGTATTCCCCCTTCCTGAACACTAGTTGCCGCAGTGTAGCCAACGTTTCCTGTAACGCACCAACGAGAATCAAGATATTAAAAAGAAAAGCCTTTGTGTTTAAAAACAGTCGTAATAGCACTAAAATATGAAACATAAAAAGCGTTTGAAATAGTTTATATTCAACACTTATGTATACTTGTTCCAAAATGATATAAAATTATTTCTAGTACTTGTAACATTATTAAATACAATGGAGCATAAAACAGTAGCAATAATACACAATACAATCACGAAATAACTTTCATATTCAGTTTTACTTTCCCTACTGGTAAAACTTTGGTGAAATGCAACGTCATTGTTCATTTTTTTATATGTTAAGTGTACAAAGAGAACGGAATCTCAAAGCTTTAAAAGATCGCACAAAGGCTACTGTATTCTAACATTCCCCTTGCACCTACAAGGAAATAAACAATAAGATAATTTGTACAAATGGTTATCTCAACTAACACGAAGGAGATACAGGAATAAGAGTTTGTAAGAATGGTTAGTACAAGAGTAGAGAAAGTCATGTGAGTGCAACACATCAGACTTTTTATTCCATTCTTAAACTTTTGCGTACTAAAGTGCAACCTTTGAGGATACCTGCATACTTCAAGAAATGCATTCTGTCCTAAAACTATATTGTAGAGCGACCTTATTTTTCATCAAATGAATTAGATTACTGATAGGGATGTTTTTTAAAACAGACATCTTTAAACGTCACAATTTCTGCATAAGTTATGATATTTTTGCACTTTTTAAATAACTGAAAAAATGCCTCATTTTTTAATATTTGTAGAGATCTGGCCATGCAAATACTACTTCGTCTTCTTTACACGATCACCCTCCCCCTATGTAGGACTTACACCTCTAGGACTTACAACTCAGTGCCTAAGATCAGGGCCTATCGGGGAGAAGAAAACATATGGACCGGACAGAATGAAGACCTGGAAGAGGGTGGTCGCCAAGGACTAGCCATGCAAATACGTAGGGTATTAATGTTATTTTTATGAAGCGAAACTCATATATATCAGTAACATTTATAACTAAAATATTGTAGTCATGTACTGGTTTATCAAGAATCAACACAAATACGACTTTCTCTGCCCATAACAAATGCACACATCCGTTGTATATTTCAGTAAGCAGATTTTTCTATTCATATTAGGTTATTCATCACATATATTTTTACCTGGGACTGATTTCAAACAAGTAATGTATTCTGAATTACATAAGACATGTAAAAGTGACTTAAATGTTGAGCTTGCTTGTGTGTTCCTCACACACACAAGCAAGCAAATTTTCCTTAAAATAATTGTTCAGTGGTTCAAGAGACCTCAGGAAAAGCCTTTCCATAGAGAAGCTGTACATCATAAAACTGTAATTTTTCAATTAATCTAATTACACATATTTTAGGGGGTGAAAGGTGTAGTGAATATATTCAACCAATAGTTCTGCCAGATATATGACAAAAAAGAACAAAGAAATGAAACAGTAATGCCATTTAAATCGAATGAGTAGCAATATAATCCAAAAAGTAATTAAATATGTACCCTACAGAAGTAGACATTTTGGGTGACCAAGAAACATGATCAGCTAGTCTTTCTTAATGACGTATAAGACGGGCTTGATGCAAAATACTTGATGCAGACGTTGATAGTTCTGCCAGATACAGGAAGTCCTCTTATGAGGACAATACCGAGCGGAATGGCTCAGGCGGGAACGTCTGTGGCCCGCATTCGGGAGGTCACGGGTTCGATCCCCGTGGCCAAACTTCCTGACTCGTAAGTTTTTTCGGAGGTTTTTCCGGGTCGCCAGGTGAATGCTAGAAAGGATTTCCGTATCCTCCGAATTTCCTGTCCTTCATTTTAGTTACGTAATCTTTTGTTTCCCCCTTCATCCAGTTAGGTTTCTTTCAGGGTTGGAAGCGTCGGCGAGGGAACAAATGCGCTCTGGAAATCTCGTCCCCTAATTGGAAGCTGTTGCTGTTGTTGTGTTTAACGCCCGCTTTTACTACTACGGCACCGCAGGCGGTGACACTGATGACACATGGAATGAAGATGGAGCACCAATGGAATGAGATGGCGGGGGAAACCGGAGCACCCGGAGAAAACCCACCCTGACTCCGCTTCGTCCACCACGAATACCACATGCGGGTCCCTGGGATCGAACCTGGGCCGCCTAGGTGGTAGGCGAGCGCACTAACCGCTCGGCCACGGCGCCGCCAATTGGAAGCTGAACCTACTGGTTTCTGGGCCCCCATGGCATGATACAAGCCATTGTTATGGGGGCTTGTATCATCCTTCATGGGGGGCAGGGAAGCCGGTTTCCTAGTCCCACGTTCCCCTTGGGAGTACGAACCCGAAAAGGAAGGGGAGAGGAATTTGGCTGAGTCAGCCTCTACCGGGGTGCTTCTAACTGGGAAAATGTAGGGACCCTGCCGTGTGCACTGTCATGACAACGTTCCGGCCGCCCTACGGATCCATTCACCTCATCCATTCTCCCGGGGAGAACCGTCAGGGGCATAGACACAAAATATCGCTTTCGGTCGAGGTGCTAAGTCCCCTTCCGCAAGTTGTCATTTAGCCACCGAGTCACATGAGAACAGTAAGAAATAATGTATGTTTCTTGATAGAACTTCTGTCACAGAAAATGATCAAGGGGTTGTTAATATTATGCGTGTCTTCCCTGTTTGTTTATTTGAAATGTCACTGCCTCTACATTTCTCCTTGTGGCTGCAGCTTATCAAGGAAAATAGCTTTCGACTGCACGGATGTGAAATATCAACATTACGTACATTCCCTTCCTGTTGTTTGATGACAAACCATAGTCAACAAGGAAACTATGCAATTACATAAAGAAATAAAGTTAGGTGCATGCCTGTGAGGTCTTCCCCTCACTTTTTATACACTTAGTTTTGAAATAGACATGGAAAATAAGCAGCAAATGTCAAAGGTGACCAGTCACTAATTGAACTTCATTTAGCCTACGTAATAATTCTAAAAGCCATATTAATAAATGGGAAGTTCTCATTTTGATATACAAAATACACAAAAGAACGAACAATATTACAATTTAAATGCTCTGATACGAAGCGAGATGGCTCAGCGGTAAAGTTGGACCCCGCCGAGATCCCCCTGGAAGGACTCGGAAGACCTCGAGAAGTCATCAAACTTGGTAAACCTTATCAATGTGTGTCGCTAGTCTGAATCTGGCCGCCCGATGTCTCCCTTCAGCTCATCCTTCCTCCCGGGGTACCATTGGAGGCATATGTATGATAATAATCGTAGCTTTGGGGGTAATGTCAAGAAAACGCGAGAAATGGACTTCAGTATCGTAATGGTAGCAAAAAATATAATGAACAATACAAATATTAAAACCAGAAAAATAAACCGATTAAGCGTAACCTTTAGACCATAACAGTAGACAGAAACAAAGCTGAATGCTATCGCCATTCATTTGTCTTCATGTCCTGGAGCAAACACGTGACAACTCTATGATGTAAATAACGCGAAAGCTCCCACTAAATGTCAATTTTCCGCCAGAGGAATACAAAGCAGGTCACTTTTCGGACGAACTGCACTTTCAACAATAGCAGTTCTCATTGTATTTAGGGTGATTATATCTCATGGACGTGAAAAGAGGACAGTTTCATAAAAGTCTATTCAATCCATACCGAGGAGTTTTTCGAGACTATTAATTAGGCTTAAGAAAACATTATCTTTTTTAGGGAAAGCACAGTTGTTTGTTTTATTTCCCTAAAATTATTGTTTGTGTTACACCGATACTCAAGATTACTGGCACAACTTCGACCTTCACGCGTTTCAACGTCACAATGTTTCCTGTTCTTCTAGGCTGCTTGTTACAGCGTCACTCAGTAATAATAGATGATTCACCCTCACATGTTTCATTATTACTATCTTTCCTTCTTTTTTTTTTTTTTTTTTTTTTTTTTTTTCCTTTGTTGTATACCTGGAGTACTTCATTTAGCAATTTTGTTTTTCCCTGACAAGTAGGTGCAACATTCCAGACAACTTAGGTGTCTGAAACCGAGCGGGATTGCTCTCAGGCTACAGCGTCTGTGACCCGCATTCCGGAGGTCGCGAGCTCAATCCCCGTGGCCGACCTTCCTGACCCATTGGCTTTTTCGGAGGTTTCCCGTGTCTCCAGGCGAATGCTGGGAAGGACTTTCCTGTCCTTTCATTTCGTTACAGTAATCTTTCATTTCACGCTTTTCATCCCGTTGTTTCATTCAGGGTTGGAAGCGTCGAAGAGCGTCGTGGCAGCAGCACGACAGTGGAACGAATGCGCTCTGGAAATTTCGTCACTCAGATTGGAAGGTAAGGTTACTGGTTTCTGAGTCCTCCATGGGATGGTACAAGCCCAAGGGAGGAGAGGAGCCGGTTTCCGAATTCCGTGCCCCCTTAGGATTACGAATTTAAAGGGGTGGGAGTAACCTACTTTTCGTTTTTGAGTAATGCTGTCCACAGACACACAGACTGACACACACACACACACACACACACACACACACACACACACACACACACGGACCTTTTTCTAAAAATGCTTTTCTTGGATTCAGGGGGTCTCAAAAGATATATTTCCGGTGAAATCTCGACATCGAATTTTTGAGTGGAATACAATACTTCCCCTACTTACCAGAAGAGAACGTAAAAAACGAAAAGCTACTTAGATACCAAACTTCACATTGAAGTTCAGCATCTTTCAAGGTTGCAACACGAAGATTTTCAAAAATATCCTCACATAAACTACCCATTACATGGAAACGTTTCCGAAAAGTTTCATTTTCTCAAAAAGGCTATAACGATTTTTATAAAAAGACCATAAGTTTAAGACATTTTCACACCAAATGAAATTTATATCTTGAATTTTCTAGCAATGTCCTTAGAAGACCTCTTCATTCTGGATGGCGTTTGCATAACTGGTAAGCTTTAAAAGATACACATCTTACTACACAAAAATGTAGTTTTCGTTAAAGCACAAAGTGGTTTTTTTTTTTTTTTTTTTTTTTTTTTTTTTTTTTTTCCCCTGTGGAGATAGCCATTTCTGAGGTTCTCTTTGTAATTATTGGGTTGAATGTTCAAAAACATATTTTTCTCAAATAGGAAGTCATTGTTCATTTTTTATATCCTGACCATGCAAACAGAATGTAATTTCAAAGTCATTGCCTGTGTAGGGAAAATCTTAAAATTGCTTAAGCCTCCTATTCCCATTGTATCTATAAGAAAATACGAAATCAAACCATTTCTATAAATGTATGTCAATCAACATGTAGTAGATAGAAGAGTAAGGCTTTCTAAGGATAGTTTGTTAAAGGCAGAAAAAGGTCATGTGAACATAACAGTTATTTTACACTACAAATGAGGACTTGTCCAGTAAAAAAATATCATGTGTTGCACTCACATGACTTTCTCTACTTTTTTACAAACTGTTCCTACAAACTCTTATTTCTCTATCTTCATCATGTTAACTGAGAACATTTGTACGAACTACCTTATTGCTAATTTTCTTGTAGGTGCAAGGGGAATATGAGAATACAACAGGCTATAAGCGATAGTCAAATCTTTTAAAGCTGGTCGCTATATGAAGGCTTTGAAGTTCGGGACTCTTTGCACGTCTAAGACATAAAAAGGTGAATAACGACCTTCCATTTGAGAAAAGTATAAGTATTTCAAAACTCACACAAGTAACAAGGAATATCTCCAAAATGGTTCACTCCACAAACAAGTTCATTCGAACATAAATTGTGTGTTTTAATGAGATATACATTTTTGAATAGTAAGATTTGGTCTATCTCTTACGGCTTACGAGTTATGCAAAAATTTTCAAAAAAATTTTCATGTAAAAGGTGGTTTAGGGTGGAGGAATTTTCTTCAAAGCCCTCGTCTCGCATTCTTGAAAGTTATTAAACTTAAGTACCAACTTTGGCTTTTAACCGACTTTTCGTTTTTGAGTTATGCTATAGACACACACACATACGCGCGCGCGTGCGCGTAAAAGTAAAATCAGAGAAACAAACAAAACAACATAAAAATGAAGTTAACAACCAAAAATAGAGCTCTGCTAATACTGTGAACGAATGTTCAGGTTTGGGTCAACAAACAAATTTTGAGACCGGAGTTAGTGCATTTACAAAGCAGATCCGCTGGGGAAGAAACAAAATTGACTTCAAGTGAAGGCCACGGTCATTACCAGCTGGGGAAAGCGCCGCCATGTTGTTTCAGCAATGCATTTTGAGGTTTACAAGTGCGAATAAAGTGCTGGTACTTACCATGCATATGCTTCTTAGCAACAATTGCTATCTCTTTGCTTTTACAATTCTCAAACCACTACCTTAAACATGAAAACACACTTTACGTTTCATTTGGTCAGAAACCATAACATTATTCTGCGCAACTACACACCGCTGCAAACTCACAGCTGAGAGTACCGCTTGATGTCACTGGCCTTGAAGAACCCTGACCTTCTTAATAGTTCCCGCAGTACTCTTTCTCTCTCTCACTTTCTCTTTCTCTCTCTCTCTCTCTCTCTTGAAACCTCACGCCGCTATGGATCTCTTAAGTAAACCCCTTTTCCGACTAGCAGAACCTATTTCATACATATATACATTAAATTATAATATACGAATTATTACCTGATCATTCTTCTGCTTTGTGCAACTTATCACTGGGCATTCCTTTGTTTGGTAGAATCGCCAGCTGGATCCCATAAATAGCTGAAAAACAGTACATTGCACATTACAATCGACTAACAATTAAAATAGCACTCCATTTCAGTTTGATAACTGAGTTTTTTAGTAATTGTTTAGTAAAAATGTATTTTTTCCAGAAGAAATGTTACTTGCTAATGTTACTTTTCATATCAGAGAAGAATTACGTATAGATAATTCTCGGATTTCGTTTTCTTCAGTTGGTAGTGCTGAGTAAGTCGAACTAACAGAGCGGGATGGCTCAGGCGGCAATGTCTGTGCCCCGCATTCGCGATGTCGCGGCGGGTTCGATCCCCGTGGCCCGTGTTCCTGACCATAGGGTTTTTTTTCGGAGGTTTGCCCGGGTCGCCAGGCGAATGCTGGGAAGGATTTCTATATCCTCCGAATTTCCTGTCCCCTCATTTGTTACATTCATCATTTCATTTCACCTTTCGTCCTGTCAGGTTTCTGTCAGGGTTGGAAGCGTCGGCGAGCGTTGCGGCAGCAGCACGGCAGGGGATAACAAATGCGCTCTGGAAATTTCGTCCTCAGTTTGGAAGGCAAGCCTGCTGCTTTACGGCCCACCGTGGGATGGTGCAAGCCCGAGAGGGCAGGAGAGCCAGTTTCCGAGTCTCTTGGGAATACTAACCCGAAGGGCTGAGAGGGGAACCAGGCTGAGTCAGCCTCCACAGAGGTACTTCTAACTGGGAAAATGTAGTGACCCTGCCCTCTGTTCTGTCGTAGCAACTTTACGCCGCCCTTCGGATCCATTCGCTTCATCCATCCTTCCAACAGGGGCAGAGATACAAGAGATCGCCTTTCGATCGAGGTGCTAAGTCCCCCTCTGTAAATTGTCATTGAGTCAAGTCGAATTACCTTAATCGCAATGAATATATTTTAGGATGTTTTTTACAGAATTAAAAATCTTCTGGTCAAATCTTTGCGATATAGTAAAGTAGTACTTTATTTGTGAAATAAACGATCTGACTTTCCCAGATAAATGGTCTCGCTCCGCACGAGGATTTATCGATTAGGTCAGACGTTTTATAATATTATTTGTGATAATTTTTTACCATAATTTCGCATTTTGAGTTAATAACTGAAAATTGTGTGATAATTTCATAATAAAAATAGGCAGTGCGAATTACGACTTTAAAAAATTTACTTTTCACGGTACATACAGATAGAATATCACATCTTACAAATTATACGCATGTAAGTAAATTATATTATCACAACCTCATAAAGATGATGATGATGATAATGATGATGATGATGATAATAATAATAATAATAATAATAATAATAATAATAATAATAATAATAATAATAATAATAATAATAATAATAATAATAATAATAATAATAATAATAATAATAATAATAATAATAATAATAATAATAATAATAATAATAATAATAATAATAATAATAATAATAATAATAATAATAATAATAATAATAATAATAATAATAATAATAATAATGTTATCATCTAAAGCGCGTTCCACCCTTAGAAGACAGTACACGTTAAATGGAGCGCAGTGTTGCAACATGTACTAGTTGCGAATCTTTCTCCGCGAGCGACTCGAGGTGGCCTGAGTCCTGTACTTAGTCCTTCAATTGCTGCTTGACGAGACGGGCACTTTTAACTTTGGTATCCCTCCACGCCTTTGTTACTGTATGACCTAAATTTACAAATGACTCGTCTGTATAAACAACTGATTTCCCCTGGTCCTTTTTACGTCTTTTAGATATTTATGTCGCCATCTGATGGTATCGTCTCTTTCTATTAATATGCACTCGTTACCCCTTCTTTCATATTCGAACCCCAAATCATGTAAGAACCGACTAAGAGTGGCCCTTGAGAAATTTGATAGGGTCTCATCACTGTTGAACCGTGACAAAATTATATTCAGCATGGGTGGAATATTTGCAAACAGTAAAGAATGAACAATTCGCCGCACTCCACATTGCACTATTCAATTATATTGCGTTAACCTAGCGTTTTGTATAGTCCCGCCCTTTTTGCTTTCTTTTTCGATGGCTTTCATAGAGGTCCTTTCATTAGTTCATTTTTAATCATACACACTACTGCTTCTGAACACCCGATAGCCTTGGCTGTTTCTTTTACCGCCTTACACGCATTTTGCTTCAAAAATAATCTAACACATTCATAATTATTTGGCGTTCCTTACTTCTTAATTTACCAATATATCGTCTCTTCCTAGCTTCCCCCTCCATAACTACAAATGTTTACAAAAATATTAAACAAATAACGCAATAACAGCCCACAGTTACACACACGGCTTCTTTCGAACTAATGTTAGTGCTGCTCCTTATACTATCTTCTGTGTCAGGCCTGACGCTGAATAGATGAATACCTTTTGTTTGCCTTATTGGATAAAAGAAAGAGGTTACTGCCTTTTGGTTTATTTTAAAAACTTTCTCCAACCTTCCTCAACATTTGTTCTCGCTGGTTCCCTGATGTAAACTCAATAACACAAAAGTTTCACACTGCGTAACTTTTGCAGTGCACAGATATAACATTTTCCGAAAACATTTAATTTAAAAAATTATAACCCTTAACTGGGTAAACATAGGGAATTCAAAGTAGGCAGGTAGTAGCACTATGGTTTACTCTACCTAAGAAAAAAATATAGATGCATTCTAGCAGTTAGTTTGTTAGTTAGCGCGTGATGAGTGTAGAAACAGCACATATCGGACTTCTATTGAAAAAAAAAAAACGTTTTCTGAAGAAATTTGGGCCTATAGAAATGTATAATGACTCTGAAAAGGATATAACCTGATAGAGAGAAAAAATTCTGCATAGGATAATGTGTTCAAATCTGAAATTTATAACAAATGAATATTTATACCATACTATTAGGAATCTGGCAACAGAGCTAGGGTAGAAAAGGACGCGGCTAATGGCAACTTGTATGCGCTAGATAGAGACAGATATATCCCATTTAACTCCATACTGTCTTCTAAGAATGGAACGCTATATAGTTGATGTTATATAAATTTAACTAATAGACGTTGATATACGAGAAGTGGATAGGCATACATATGCGCAATTTGAAATAATGCGCTTAATGGATTTAATAATTCATATTTGCTTTACCTATTTACTTAATGGCATTAAACTGCTTTCTCAAACTTTATCTAACATCTCTTGTCAGGAACTACTAAATTACAAGAATCTTTTACTCTCCACATTTGAGATTGGTAACCATTAGGATCCACAAAACTGATTATCTTTGTTTCTAAATGTTATAATAACACATACCTACATAGGCAATTGACGATGTCCTTTAACTTACATGTAGTTTGCAATGGACCTCCGGGAATTCCCACTGACTGGGTGAAGCTGTCTTTAAGGTTAGATTGGCTCTGGTTGCACACAGATGAAGGTAGAAACGGCGATCAAGGAACCAAAAGGAAATTTAAGCTAACCAGGTCAGGGTCACCATATTAATCTCTTGGAAACGAACGCAGCGTTCTGAGAACTGCAGGCAATCAGACGCACTGATCAATAGACTTGCAGATTCGGCTTATTGACAGCTTATTTGTAGACTTCAGTTTTGTAATTGGCATTTCCTTTTGCATGTTGATGTGTATACAGCAGACTTCAAATATAGAGCCTCAATATCATCATCACCATCATCATCATCATCATCATTGTTGTTATTGGTATTGTTATTCTTATTGTTACTGTTATTATTATATCCTGGTGGCGCCTAGTACAAATGGCACCGCCTCCCCCCCCCCCCCCGCCCCCGCTTGATATGGGTACGACCCCCTGAAAGGCTCGTAGCCATAGAGCGCACCGCCATGGGATGGAGGTTTTCACAGATCATCATTTTTCCCTGCCATGCAGCGCCCGAGCCGCCTGTTGACGCAATTCAATCCTGAAAGAACCAAGAGGATGAAGATTGAAGTGAAATATGAAGCGAGGCGAAACGGAGGGGCTGGGATTCGGGGGATGTGAGTGAGTATGTATGGCTTAAGGGCCGGTCAGAGGTCCTAGCGGACGATAAACAAGTGTTCAAAAAAGTTTTGAAATACACATGAAGATTTAGATCCTGAAATTTTATATTTTTTCTAACCTTTTATAACTTTGTTTCAACTCTGGCTTTTGCCTCCATGTTTATTTGATTTTTGCTAGTATTTTTATTTATATTGAAATTTATCTCTGGCTTTTGCCATTATCAGTTATTAAGGGCGCAGATGACCAAGTAATCAGCGCCCTTAAACCAAACCATGTGGGTCACACACCTTACCGCCTGAGCATACCGCTTGATATGGTATGTTATAGTTATAAACTTCTGTAACAATATCCTCGTCTCTTTTTCCTTAATGTTGTTTTTATGTTACTGAGGAACAAAAGGGGCAAAAAAATGCGTGTAGTGAGGAGGAAAGCCTGCCTCCTGTTCCGAACCTCCGGATAAAGGTTGAGTTCCAAAGTTTTCCCTATCCATGCCAATTTTAGTATATTTAAGTTTGTAAGTGTCAGTAACTAAACTCTAGAACCGAAGTTGTGTTTACACAGTGTAAAGTGTAATGTATTTTTCCTGCAGTCAGTTTTGCTCAGCTCTTATGATTTCTGGGTTACATAAAGTGCAACCAGAATGTAGAGGACATTATTGGCTTTTCATACGAAGCTCAAGTTTTCCAGAGCGCTTCATAATGTATTATGCGATAAAATATCTTTTTCGTATTAGTTAAGATAAACATTTGTACAAATTATCTTATTGCTTATTTCCTTGTAGGTGGAAGGGGAATATTAGAATACAGTAGGCTTTGTGCGATAGTCAAATCTTTTAAAGCTTTGACATTCCGTTCGCTTTGCACACAACATAAAAAAATGAACAACGATAATACATTTCACGAAAGTTTTTAAGTTTTCCAAAGCTCACACACATAACAAGGAATATCTCTGAAATGGTTCACCCTACAAGAAAATTTATTTGGACATAAATTATGTATTTTAGCATGATCTACATTTTTTGTTCAGTATGATTTGGTCTATCTCTAACGGTTTACCAGTTATGCAAAAGTCGCCCAGAGTAAATACGACTACAGGGGCTATAGCCAGAAAATTCAAGATATACATTTCATTTGGCATAAAAACATCTCAAAATATGACATTTTAATGAAAATCGTTAGAGCCATTTTCAAGAAAATCAAAATTATCGAAAAATTTTCCATGGAAAGGGTAGTTTAGGGTGGGGCTATTTTCTTCAAAATCTTGATGTCGCATCCTTGAAAGACATTAAACTTAAATACCAACTTTGTTTCTTAACCTACTTTTCGTTTTTGAGTTATTCTGTCCACAGACTGACAGACACACACACACACACGCGCGCGCGCGCGCGCGCGCGCGAGGACCCCTTCCTTAAAATACTTTTTTGGATTCAGGGGGTCTCAAAACATATATTTCCGGTGAAATCTCGACATTGAATTTTTGGGTGGAATGCAATACTTCCCCTACTTACCAGTAGAGAAAGTAAAAATTACTTAAAATGACTTATAACCTGAAAAAATGCATTATCAGGTAACAATGACTAAAAATCTCAAAAATGGCCTTTAAAGTGGTTTTATTTCCCTCAAAATGCTATGCGCCAAGCATATTTTCCACACAGCATCACCCTGGTATCATATATATATATATATATATATATATATATAATATAAATGATGTGTTGCACTCAATGACTTTCTCCATTCCTATACTAACTATTCTTACAAACAGTTACTCTTCTATCTTCTTCATGTTAGTTGAGATAAACATTTACAGAAATTACCTTATTACCTATTTCCTTGCAGGTGCAAGGGGAATATCAAAATACAGTACGCTTTAAGTGATTGTCAAATCTTTTAATGCTGGTCCTTATATGAAGACTGTGAAGACATAGAAAAGTGAACAGCGACTTTCCATTTCAGAAAAGTATAAGTAATGCAAAACTCACATAATAACAAGAAATATCTCCGAAATGGTTTACTCCACAAAAAATGCATTTGGCATAACGTGTGTTTTAGTAAGATCTACATTTTTGTACAGTAAGATTTGGTCTATCTCTTACGGTTTACCACTTATGCAAACATCATCAAGAGAAACAGGACTACATAGGCTATAGCCAGAAAGTCTAAAATATAAATTTCACTGTGTATAACAATATCTTAAACATATGGCATTTTAACTAAAATCGTTAGAGCCATTTTTGGGGAAATCAAAACTTTTGATAAATTTTTCATATAAAGGTTAGTTTAGGGTGGAGGAATTTTCTTCAAAATCTTAGCGTCGCAAACTTGAAATTTACTAAACTTAAATGCTAAATTTGGTTTTGAACCGACTTTTCGTTTTTGAGGTATACTGTTCACAGACACACACACACACACACACACACACACACACACACACACACACACACACGCACACACCCACACACACACACAAACAAACACACACACGGACGTTTTTCTAAAAATGCTTTCTTTTAGGTTCGGGAGGCCTCAAAACACATGTTTCCGATGAAATATCGACATCGGATTTTTCGGTGGAATTCAATACATACTTCCCCTACTTACTATACGTAGTAGAGAAAGTAAGAAAGGATGCAAAATTATAGTAATTATAAGCATTATGTTATAAGCATCCATTATCAAGACTAAATCATCAAGGAAACAATCTAGGTCTGGTCACCCCTGTCACTTCACACTCAGTTGGGTTTTTCATTGCACGTGTTCTGCATTTTCACTGTACAAGTACTGTATTTTAATTCGCAGCATTAGTCATCTTATGTTGCCCCAAAGTGATTCAAGATTTCCAACAGGGACACTTGTCCCTGGAATGGTCAGCATTATGTCTGAAATCTTTTGGGTGCAAGCGCGCAAAGCCATTCTCGGCTTTTCTCTTCTGTAGGTCGCGTTGTATAGAAAAACTTCATAAATGCCCTTTAAGCAATTAAATAGATAAGATGTGCTATAGCATGCGACACGACGTCAATTAAATTTACAGAATTTTCGCTACTCACTCTTCTACAAACATTCATACAAATGTTATTCTTCTTATTCATCGAGATAAAATTTCATTACACATTCTAACTTCGTTATAGGTATATGAAAGTCAAACCGACAATTAGACATTTTAATAGCAACTTACTGTTTGCAAAGATATTCACATGACTTTTTCTGCTCACTAGCATTTATCTTCATTTTTAAAAACAAGCTTATTACTTTGTCTACTGCATATAAGCGTTGTCGGTGCTTTTTTGGCACACCATATATTCATATATGTATATAAGAGCATATATATGCGTGTGACAATCCTGTAACCCTTCGTACATGGCACATTTTCGAAAATTGTATTCTTATAAAAAATATTTCTAACGATTCTGATTAAAATACCATGTGCTTAAGATATTATTATGACAAATGAAATATATACGATGTATGTTGAATTTCTTGGGAATGTCCTCAGAATTCTTCCTCATTCTGGATGACTTTTGCATAACTGGTAGATCTTACAAGATAGACAAAGTCTTAATATAGATAGATAGATAGATAGATAGATAGATAGATAGATAGATAGATAGATAGATAATCTGCATTTATTAATCCTGATACCTAATTTCTTACATCAGAATAGTTAATTATTATATTGGTTACATCACATTTTAAAATTTTTTTTAACATTCCTTTAACAATATTTATGTTGCAGAAAATGAAAACTAAATACTAAATACTAAATACTAACATAACACTTAATCTAAACAAGTAAGTTAACAATGTTCATATGATTGTTATATAGTTTGTCTTCTTCCTCTTAGAGAAACTACATAGTGTTTCCTTCAACTATTGGGGTGTCGACTCTTTGTTAAAGATTAGTTCTAGTTGTTTTAGGTGTATTCAGCCTTAAGGATCTTCTTGGAGTATTTGATGCAGCAATAGGTTGGATGTGTAATGGTCTTGATCTTCTGTATTCCGTGATCGCTTGTTTCGATATTTTATTAGTTAGAATTTGTAGGCTCTTCAATAAGTTTTTATTTAATAGTATTTCTTGCAAAGTATAGCCTTGTATTGCTAGTCGTTCGTTTTCTACTAATTCTGAAAATTTTACACACTCCAATATATTGTGTTCCGGCGTATCTATAGTGTCACAGGTCTCACACATGTTCGTAGGAGATTTATTTATTTTATAAAAATAGGTGTTGTATGGGCCATGTCCCGTTAAGAAATGAATTAGTCCTTCTGTTGGATTCAGATGTTTCATTTTTAATCTTTTATTTATTTTAGGGAATATATTGTAGACTCTTCTCCCTTCTTTGATGATATCCCATTCGTTTTGCCAATCTCTTAAAAGAGCTCTTTTTATGTCTACTTTGGTTTGACAATTTATTCCTATTATATCCTTTACTTTTTCAGATTTTTCTTTTCTCAACCAGTATATGGCTCCTTTTTTACGAATTTGTAAATCTATTGGCCATATTGCCGTAATTACTAATAACGCCATAGTTGGGGTGGTATTGGTTGCACCTGTGAATCTTAGTAGTATTTTTCTTTGTGTTCTTCTTAACAAACGTTTTATATTCTCATTTTTGGCACAGTGTGCCCATACACCTGCTGCGTAGCTCATGATGGCGGACATTATAGCGTTATTATATGCTCTAATGTGAAGAAGTGGTAGATGAAATCTATTTTGTCCGATGTTGCTGATTTGCATCATTATTTTTTCGGCTGTAGTACGTACAGTTTCCACATGATGTTTGAAATTTTTTTTTCATCTATATGGAAACCTAAATATTTTGTAACATGTGATCTCTTTATATTAATGCCATTTATTTTTATAATTGGGTTTCGTTTTAATTTTCCTTTGATTAGCATATACATAGATTTATTTGAAGCTATTTTTAGTTTGTTTAGCTTACACCATTCCTGTATTTTCATGGCAACAAAGTTTCCTTTGCGCTCAAGCTCTGCTCTATTGTCAGCTTCAACAACGACCATTAAATCGTCCGCATATGCGATGACATCTTTTATTTCATCATCTTCTTCCAATTGGTTAATAAGAGGTTCTATTCCTATATCCCAAAAGATAGGACCAAGTATAGATCCTTGAGGGCAGCCTTTGGATAAATCTCTTGATATCCTATGGATAATTCCGTCTATATACGCTGATCTGTTCGTACAGTAGTCCTTGAGTGTGTGCCATATAGACATTTTGGGATGTTGATATCTTTTAATCTCTTAAAAAGGCTTGGCCACCAGAGATTGTCAAAGGCGCCTTGTACGTCAAAAAATATAGCAGTGACATATTTATGAGAAGAATTTTTATTTTCAAGTGCTTTGATTATGGCATCTTCCGTCGACTTTCCAGCTCTAAAACCATATTGTCTATTAGTTGCTCCAAAAATATTGCGATGTTCTTGCAATCGTTTATTAAGTAATTTTTCTTGCAACTTCCCTAAGACATTTAAGAGGCATATCGGTCGATAAGATTTTGGTTGGCATGGATCCTTATTGTTGCCTTTCCCTATTATGACTACTTTTGATTGTTTCCAACAGTAGGGTACTCGTTGTTGTATAAGGCATTCATTAAATAAGTCTCTTAATAATGGAGCAATTTTTGGCTGTAGATGATGTATAACTTCTACTGGAATACCATCTGGTCCTGGGGATTTACGTTCTTTTAATTTATAAATGCAATCCCTTACTTCTTCTACAGTAAACGGGATCACTATTCCTGAGTTTGGTAACACATTTTCAAAATCCATGCGCATTTGAGTTTGATGTTCAGTTTCATTCTCTTTAATATCAGGTGGTAGAAGAGCTCTAAGTAGAGTGTATGTAGTATCCGTCCAATTTTTAGTTAAAGATCCATTTTCTTTCCTTAAAGTTGATATAGTTTCAGGTGTTCTTATTTTATTAGTATATTAGTATATTAGTCTTAATATACAAAAAATTCAGATCTCACTAAAACAGACAACTTATGTCTGAATAAATTTTTTGGTAGAGTGAACCATTTTGGAGATATTCCTCGCTATTTGTGTCAGATTCGGAAAACTTTAAGATAGTTTGTACAAGTGTTTATCTCAACTAACACGAAGAAGATATAGGAATAAGAGATATAGGAATAAGAGTTTGTAAGAATGGTTAGTACAAGAGTAGAGAAAGTCATGTGAGTGCAACACATTAGGTTTTTTTTAATCTATTTTATGTTTGAAGATATTAAGTTTGAACGCATTTTCAGTGCACAAATGGGCGTGACGTAAGCAGTCGACAGCAATAAGTCTTCAGGCAGGAAATCTATTTTGAGCCTCTTCATGAAATGGAAAAGAACGCCCTATCATGCTGGAAGGTTGTGATTCAGACTGACCGTACATTTTCCTGGGCATGATGCGCGGGAAGGTCACTGCAGTTAACCTCAGCGACAGGTTGTACAAATGTCGACCGTCAATTAGCCCGGGAACGGATTTTTGACGTCATTTTTGACGTCGTTTCTTCCCACAGAGCTACATTTTTCCTCGCGGGTGTGTAGCTATGAATTTCAGTTTATCTTGGTCTGGAGGATGTTTAATGTTTCCTTCGCTTCCTTTGCGGTAGACATTTCCCTTGTCCTAATCTGAATTTCCTTCCTTTTCCAAATTAGTTTCCCCTCTTCCAATTTTACTTTCTTTACTATTCATAGTAAGTAGGGGAAGTATTACATTGCATCCAAAAATTTTATATCGAAATTTCATCGGAAATCTGCTTTGAGAACCCATAAATTGAAAAAAAAAAAAAAAAAAAAAAAAAAAAAAAAAAAAAAAAAAAAAAAAAAAGGAAAAACAAGAAAAGTAAAATGTCCTCGAGTGTGTGTCGAGTGTCCCTGTGTGTGCCTGTGAAAAGCATAACTCAAAATCAAAAAGTGGGTTAAATACCAAATTTAGTATTTAAGTTCCGCATACGAGATCCAAGGATACAACACGAATATTTTCAGGAAAATTCCCCACCTTTTACACTGAAATTTTTTTCGAAAATTGTGACTTTCTCAAAAATGGCTCTAACAAATCTGATTAAAATGCCAACAAATAATGCACCACATTATTATAAAATGTATAAATAGGACAGCTAACCACTTTAGAATGTTTATTTATTTAATTTAGTGTAGTATACAGTTGATTGTGTAAAATGTACAAATAATAGTAAATAATTTGTAAACCAATATCTTCTAAAACACTTAATTGCACTTCAAAACGTCAGAACAAATTAACATTAATTTAGTAAAACTCCATGAGGACCAAAAAGTAACCAATCACTTCCCAATTTGAAATGATGTATTTTTCTCTTAAATAAGGAATGAAAGGCTCATAATGCAGGATTTTCCCTTATCAACCTCGTTAATTTGGTCTACATTTTTTTCTATTCGGATTGTAAGGTCAAGATTTAATCCCCTATTTTGTTATCTGTCAATGACAATCACGTTTATCCTTTCATGACAAAAGGTTAGAAAACGTGTTATCAACGTAAATATTGCTATTTTGAAACCATCACAATGTATACATTTCAATAAACCGTAATTGATTATTCCTGGATAAACAAATCTTCTTACCAATATTTCCACAAAGTAGTATGTATCTTCTAAACTCAAGTGAACAAGACATATCGCATATATGTCACCAAGTAATAAGCATAATTACCAATTCCGTATAGCTGTATCGTGAAAATCAAATGCTTTTTCATGGCCTACAGTAAGCCTTTGAGCGATAGCCAAATCTTTTAAAGCTAATCGCTATATGAGGGCTTTGAAATTCCGTTCTCTTTGCACAGCTAAGATATAAAAACGTGAATAGCGACCTTCCATTTGAGAAAAGTATAAGAATTGCAAAACTTACACAAATAAAAAGAAATATCTCCGAAGTGGTTCACTCTATAGAAAAGATCATTTGGATATAAATTGCGTGCTTTAATGACATCCACATTTTTTGTATAGTAAGATTTGGTCTATCTCTTATGGTTTATCAGTTATGCAAAAGTCATCAAGAGTAACAGCACTACGTGAGCTATAGCTAGAAAATTCGAGATATACATTTCATTTGTCACAAAAATATCTCATTTCCGAGAAAATCAAAAGTTTCGAAAAATTTTCAATGTAAAGGTTAGTTCACGGTGGAAGAATTTTCTTCAAAATCTGCGTGTCGCATTCTTGAAAGACGAACTTAAATGCCAAATTTGGTTTTGAACCGACGTCTCGTTTTGTTATGCTGTTCACAGACATCGAATTTTTGGGTGGAGTATAGTACTTCCCTTGCGTACGGAAGTAAAAATGTAGGTGTCACTAAAACTGACGATTTATGTTAAATACTTTTTGTGAAGTGTACCATTTCCGAGATATTCTTGTTATTTGTAAAAGCTATACTTTTCTTTTAAAAGCGGCTGCCCCAGTAGATTTTTCTGCCATGTAAAAGAACTCCTGACGGACGAAATTCCGGCACACCGTCAGCGCTTATATGATCCTGGCAATTGTGAGGATCATTAACAAAAAACAGAACAAAAAAATGGTTGTCTACTTTCCCTAAATGGGAAGTAATTTTTTATGTCCTGGGTATGCAAATATGACACTTCTAAAGCATGACTTAGCGAACATCTCTTAAACAATTTGGTTATCGCTTAAGTCTGAGTCGAGAAACTCATTGGGGTGCACATCAAATTGTTATCCTATTTCACATAACGTATATATAGCACAAAGAAATAAAAATAACACATTTAATTGAAAGTAGAATGAAGCTATGCCCACGATACAGGAAGTGCACATATAAGGGGAAGGCTACAAAAAGTGTTAGCGTTGAATGAGTGAGCTTAAGGGTATTACGTGGTGTACAAATGTTAGCCATATTACCATACTACCAAGTTTTGAGAACTATGAAACGGGCACTGAGTCACTCGACTTAATCCGAAGAGCCAATAATATGTGCTTCTCGGTGACACTAAGAGATCTTCCGCCGAAAAGAAAAACCACTTCATCATTGTTCGTCACAGGACACAGTACTCCGAGTGTAATACGTCAAAATGTGAAATGTGATACGTAACAACTGTTACATAGCTGGGCATTCGATTCATCCGAAAAAACCGCAACAGCTGCTCCACTTGCCAGAGTGTCCGTTTGAATCCTATAAACGCTTTGGAGCCATGATGTAGAAAACTGATGTGTTGCACTCACATGACTTTCTCTACTCTTGTACTAAGCATTCTTACAACTACATTTGTTTCGTGTTAGTCGAGATAAGCATTTGCAGAAATGATCATATTGCTAATTTCCTGGTAGGTGCAAGGAGAATATGGGAACTCTACAGTAGGCTATAAGCGATAGTTAAAGCTTACAAATTCATTTCTCTTTGCACGGTTAACATATAAAAAATGAATGACGTTGTTCCATTTGACGGAATTATAAGTTCGGAATATCTCCGAATTGGTTCACTATACAAAAAAAAAAAAATTATTTAGACATAAACTGTGTGTTTTAGCAAGATCTACATTTTTTTGTACAGTAAGATTTTGTCTTTCTCTTACGGTTTACCAGTTATGCAAGAGTCATCTAGAGTAAATAGAACTTCATGGGCAGAAAATTCAAGATATAGATTTCATTTGTCATAAAAATATGGCATTTTAATGAAAATCATTAGAGCCATTTTCAATAAAATCCAAATTTTCGAAAAATTTTCCATGTGAAAGGTAGTTTAGGGTAGAGCAATTTTATTCAAAATCTTCGTGTCGCATCCTTGATAGACATTGCCAACTTTGGTTTTTGATCGACTTTTCGTTTTTGAGTTATGCTGTCCACAGACTGGCAGACACTCGCGCGAGGGGACCTTTTTCTTTTTCTTTTCTTTCTTTTTTTTTTCTTTTCCTTTTCTTTCTTTTTCTTTTTTTTTTTTTTTTTCTTTTCTTTTCTTTTTTATTCAGGGGGTCCCAAAACATATATTTCCGTTGAAATCTCCACATCAAATTTTGGGTGGAAAGCAATACTTTCTCTTCTTTATTAAACGTAAAAGAGAAAGTAAAAATATGGCTCTAACGGAAATGATTGTATATTTATGCTGTTCAAGCCCGAAGTCATTAGGATGACAGTGACGCTTCTACATTCAGAATAATGATGATGATGATGATAATGATGATGATGATGATGATGATAATAATAATAATAATAATAATAATAATAATAATAATAATAATAATAATAATAATAATAATAATAATAATAATAATAATAATAATAATAATAATAATAATAACACAACAATAATATTAATGATTAATAATAATAACAAGAATAAGAATAATTATAAGAAGAAGGTGAAGAAGCTGATGATGATGAAGATGATGATGAAGAAGAAGATGATGAAGAAGATGTTGAAGAAAAAGATGATGATGAAGAAGATGACGATGAAGAAGATGAAGATGATGAAGAAGAAGATTTTGAAGAAAAAGATGATGAAGATGACGATGAAGAAGAAGAAGATTTTGAAGAAAAAGATGATGAAGATGACGATGAAGAAGATGAAGATGATGAAGAAGATGATGAAGAAGAAGATGATGAAGAAGATGTTGAAGAAAAAGATGATGATGAAGAAGATGACGATGAAGAAGATGAAGATGATGAAGAAGAAGAAGATTTTGAAGAAAAAGATGATGATGAAGATGACGATGAAGAAGATGAAGATGATGAAGAAGAAGATGATGATGAAGAAGATGAGGAGGAGGAAGAAGAAAAAGATGATGAAGAAGAAGATTAATTAATAACAATACTCCTTCGATTTATGTAGTACACTAATAATAATATAAAAATGAATATTTCACTTACACCTTTCTCAAATAGGAAGTCGTTCGTTTTTTATGCCCTGGCCATGCAAAGAGAATGGAATGTCAAACCCATTTCCCATCAGAATGGGCCAGCTATTGAAAGATTTGATTATCGCTTATGTCTTCTATTCCCATTGTACCTATAAGGAAATGTATGATAAAACAATTTCTACAAACGTGGAGTACATAGAAGAATAAGTATTTTAAAGAATGTTTGCACCAAAGTGGGTAGAGAAAGTCATATGAGTGCACACCAGTTTTTTTTAACATGTACTCATGCATAATGTATTATGCAGCATTGTCTGTTGGCGGGAAGAGCGCGTATTACGTCAGCTTCAATGGAAGGACCTTAAGTGAACCCAATGAAATCACAAGCAGTCAAGTGTAGTGAGGGGATGAGTTGTCTGACCACAAACAGATGCTTTTGTACCACTCAGTCATTCTTATGTCGTACTGTGCGTATCTTTTACGTCACTAGGTATGTGTGTCAGTTGCATGGAATGTAGAACCTGGCAGCTGCCGTGCAGTAAAAAATACCCATTCGAAACTGTATCATTACTTCAAAGCTCTACTGTTCATCTTAAATATCTCAAATAACATAAATGTTCCAAAGCAGAAGTTATGCCTTTCTCTGGTTTTCAAAGAATTTAATAAACGTATTATTAACAGGATAATTTAACAAGTTGCATTTATCGAATTGCCTTTATTATGCATGTTATACTTTGACAATGACTTAGATTAAAGAATGAATTACATAAATTAAACCACCACGAGGAAATATTAATGTGACTACACTTTAATACTGCCAAAATGCAGTTATACACCTGAACCTGTCAATTAATAATTAAAATCAAATATGAATTACAGGTTGAGTGCAATAAGGCACCCTTAGATATGTAAAAATAAATAATTATTTGAAGAGTGTTTTAACATGTCTTACGCTTATCTAACAATAAGTTGCGATAGATTGGATTTGAGAGCCCTCATTGGAAAATGTAAAAATAAGGACGATTCGAAAAAGTGCGAAAGAATGCAGTATAAAAGAAATCTGCATGAGAAAAGTAAAATTTTAATATGTATCTAATGTATCTGTAATTCCAGAGTGCTAAAAATCATTGTAAACCAGAATAAAGAAGATAAAAAGTCAAATTATATATAAAGATTAAGTCTTGTCATTCCATATAAAATAACAATAGTTTTTCCAGAAAAGATATCTCACGAAAATCGGTTGTGTTAGTACCGAGTTACAAGTAGCTGACAGAATGAAGACTGATATTAATTAAAAACACCGTTTAAAATAAACATATTACCACAAACACCGGTGCAAATAGTAATTACACCTTCAAAACGAACTAACACGAACAAAAATCACATTAAGCACATGACACAAAGTTTAGCCTAAGGAGAATAAAAGCTTCAAATAATTGTAACCGATGTTAAATCAGAGACATATTAAAAACCATCAAGCTTAACAAGAATCGTGATAAGAGTCGAGCAAATTATTATAATGCTGAATAGAAATCAAGACTATGACTAGGCGTAGCGAAAGACGTTCCAAGTTACCTACTATAGCGCTGACGGACATCAACTCTCCAGCAATTTGAACAGCGTTTCAGGTTGCTATATGGTTGTCTCATAAGTTTGTTCGTTTTGCTCGCAAGTTGCATCTATAGCGCCTGAGAACCCTGAACCCCACTGTACACTCAAGTTATCACAGTTGCCTAACCACGTCTACGTCAGATGGAACAGCCTGAACTGGTGTTTGGAAAGCAAAAAGGAACTTTTCCGACATCTTATATAAGGCCAAAAGCGCATCACAATGTCGACAGAAAATTTGTGCCGTCTACGGGGAAGGTTGCCTTTTTGTTGCAGTAAATTGTGGGTTTTTAAAACTTAATTTACACAATAACCGTTGAATCTATTGAAATACGCCAAAGGAAAAAGTTGTAGTTTATTCAATTTTCTATTAATATAGCCATAAATAAAGAACTTTCAGTCAATAACAATTCAGCCAGATGATGATATTTTTTTTTGATAAAAATATTTTTTTCTAGAAAAACTATAAACTTTCCAACATTTTGGTATTAGACTTTCTTGTTACTCACAACATGAGAAATTCGCTGTTAAAGTCTGACGAATCATTTCACTTTCATCCTGTATACATGTTTGAGTGTTAATTTAGGTTTCAAGTTAATATTCCTAAATTTCATATTTTATACTACAGTCTGTTCACAGCTCATAGTCCCTAACAGGAATGCAACCAGTCAGTGCATCAATAAATAATTCTAGGTACACAGCGCTATCTGAAGCTGAACTCGTGTTTCTGATTGCGTTTACATTACGTGCAATCAGAAACACAAATACAGCTGGTGCCCTGCATTTCAATAAACGAACTGTTAACCAGTAAACCACTGGTAACCCTATCTAATTGACTACCTTTAAAGCATATTTTAGAAATTAATTTGTACCGATTGACTACATTTTAAAGTACATTATAAACAAGATAAATTACTGCTGCATAAATGCGAAGCATTGTAGCTTATAAATAATTAACAAAAAGTAGCACACACTGAAAGCATATGCGCTGAGCATGCTAGGCAAGCAGTTGTTCTATCGGAAGAAGTTTTGTCCCGAAATAGGAAAAGGAGGAGAAGAGGAAGAAGAAGAAGAGAAGAAGGAGGAGAAGGAAAAGAAGAAGAAAAATAAGAAAAGTGTCTACCGAATTAATTAGTTCATGTTTCGCCACTGTGAAAATCAGCGCTTAAGGAACAAACGATGTACAATGCGGCTTCTAAAACTCAGTAATGAGTTGTGAGTAGCTTTTGATAGACTAATCTCTTGTGAAATGCGCAACTTTAAATAAATCTTACTAAAATAAGATGGGCACAAGGTGATAATAGTAAATCGTTCACGCAAAAAATTATTTGAACATGCTTTTATAACTAGTTGATATCCTACACAAACAAAATAAATAGTAACATGTATTTTATGTTTTATGATGCTATTGATAAGGTATACATTCATTTATTAAGGGAATAAGTAAAGGTTAGTAAATTAGAAAAACGGCAATTGTAGTGGTATTAGCATTTATTCAAGAAAACCTATTTTCAGTGTAGCCTAGAAAAAGACAAAGAGAAAAATTGTTGGCATTAGTAACAATATCGACAAATAAAATCTCAATAGGGCTATTTTAACGGTAGGAAATCCGAGCGAGATGGCTCCGCGGTTACATATGAGGTTCACATTCGGGAGGTCGTATGTTCGATTCCTGGCCCATGGTTTTTTATTCGGGTGTGTCCACAAGTCGCTAGGCGAATATTGGGAAGAATAATTACATAATTTTCTATCCCTCCATTTAATTTCGCCTTTCATCTGATTAATAGTTTCCGGGTTCTAAGTGTCGGCGGGAGCATATCAGATTCCTTCTCTGTCGGCCACGGGGATCGAACCCGCGACCTCCCTAGTATGGGCCACAGACGTTACCGCCTGATCCATCCCGCTCGGTATCTCTCGCTAAGGATAGAGAAGGTGTAAAACAGAGCCAAAGAGAACTGAAAATTCGGACCCTACATTAGTCATTTAATTCAGCGTTCCCATTCAGGTAAATTAAAGGTTGTATTCCTGAAGTTATGTTGCCAATTGTCCACCATAACAGCATAAGGACAAATATATTTAAAGTTCGTTGAACTAACAAATTGCTTAAAATAGAAATTTGCACCATAACGTATAAATATCCAACGCCAGCGTAAAGTTCCGTGAGACAGGAAACTTCTTCTGCACTACTGCATTGCGGGCGAGTCTAAGCCCACGGCGTTAGGTTCATGTTAGGATTTCCTGGAACTGCGTCTCTTTACATTTTCCAAATATTTTCTTTTTGCTTTGTTTGTACAACGAGATAAAAGTAAATATTTCATACCGGAGCAATTACCGCAGTCATGTCCTAAGGGAAATTAGTTATTTCAAAGCTGTAAGGACTAGCTATTCTTCTGGAGCAGTTGACTCAGTGCTTCAGCCCTGGCGTACTCGGATCATTGTTGTAAATTCAATTCCTATCCAACAGCATAACATTTACATGTGTTTATTTACCATAAGCTCATACCAATACATGCCTTGAACAAACTCTGTAGACCAATTCCTGGTAAACCGGAGGTGCTGATATAACCTAGTTTTCTTCTAGTACCGTTAAAATACCGTAGTCAGAAAGGAGAAAATACTCATAATTAATTTAACAAATAGTAATAACTGACTTATTTACACGAGTAATAGAAATGAAAATTTAGATAATTCTTTAAATGCACAATTCCAAGATGTTCAATGTATAAATTTCAAATTTTTGCAATTAAGTCTTCATCTAATGTGTATATATAAAGGATTTTAAAATTTCAATTTAATGCACCTTAAATTGTTGATATAGATAATAATTTTTAAAAAAAGGTTATGGAATATTATTATTATTATTATTATTATTATTATTATTATTATTATTATTATTATTATTATTATTATTATTATTATTATTATTATTATTATTATTATTATTATTATTATTATTATTATTATTATTATTATTATTATTATTATTATTATTATTATTATTATTATTATTATTATTATTATTATTATTATTATTATTATTATTATATTACTACCACTACTACTATTTCTGCTATATGCAGCTAGTATTGTGCTTCCCAATTATTGTTGGAGCCCCTTATCTCTCGTTTTCGTTCTATGCTGTTTTCCTTCCTATTACTTTTTTTTTATTTTTTCCCCTGTCCTTACACAGTTCTTGCTTTCCTTCCTTCATCGTATCGCATCCTGCTCGCACACTCATTTCACTGAGTGACTCACCATCACGGTATTAGCACCAATTAGCCAGAGGCAGTATATGGTGGATCCCGTGCGTTTCTATAATCCCCGTTATACCAAGCGTGAACGTCATGAACAACGCAATGCGTGTGCTCGCCTCGAGTGATTTCTCTGTTTCCGGTGATGTAAGCGTAACGTTGAAAGAACTTTGCCAAGAGTGTCTAGGTTTTAGGATCAAATAACCCAGTCACTTAACGCACTTCATATTATCGCTTGGCACCAACTGGGCAAGCAACAGGTAAACTCATGCTGATGTTGATCAACATAGTTCATAAACAATGTTCACAACTTTGATAAACACTGTTGATTAATATTGCTAACACTCCAACGCCCTGTACACTTGCACCAACTATCCTTACAAACTTGATGTTCTTTGTGTTAGTCGAGATAAACATTTGCAGAAATTACCTTATTGCTTATTTCCTTGTAAATGCAAGGGGAATATTGGAATACAGTAGGCTTTGTGCAATAGTCAAATCTTTTAAAACTTTGAGATTCTGTTCTCTTTGCACGGTTAACATATAAAAAAGGCATAACGATGTTCCATTTGACGAAGGTTTGTTCTCAAAAACTCACACAAATAATAAGGAATATCTCCATATTGTTTCACTCAAAAATAAATTGTTTGGACATAAATGGTGTGTTTTAGCAAGATCTACATTTTTGTATAGTAAGATTTCGTCTCTCTTACGGTTTACGAGTTATACAAAAGTCATCCAAAGTAAACAGGGCTGCATAGGCTATAGCTGGAAAATTCAAAACATACATTTCATTTGTCATACAAATATCTTAAACATACGGCATTTTAATCAAAATCGTTAGAGCTCTTTTCGAGAAACTAAACATCTTCGAAAAATTGTCCATGTAAAGGGTGGTTTAGGGTGAAGAAATTTTCTTCAAAATCTTCGTGTCGTACCTCAAAAGATTTTAAACTTAAGCACTAACTTTGGTTTTTAATCGATTTTTTGTTTTTGGGTTATGCTTTCCACAGACCTACAGACACAAACACACACACACACACACACGGACCTTTTTTCTAAAAATGCTTTTTTGAGGATTCGGGGGGCTCAAAACATATATATCCGGTGAAAACTCGACATCGAAATTTTGGGTGGAATAAAATACTTCCTCTACTTAACACGCAGTAGAGGAAGTAAAAACGCATATAGACATAACTTGTGTGTTTTATCTATATATCTACATTTTGTATACTAAGATTTGGTCTATACCTTACTATATACCAGTTATTCAAAATTCATCAAGAGTAAACAGCCTTATGTAGGCTAGGGCCAGAAAATTCAAAACATACATTTAATTTTCCATAAAATGTTTTAAACATATACCATTTTAATCGAAATCGTTAGAGCCATTTTTGAGAAAGTAATAATTTTCCAGTTAAATGGTAGTTTATGGTGGAGGAATTTTCTTCAAAAATCTTCGTGCCGCATCCTTAAGAGATATTGAACTTAAAATTTTGGTTTTTAACCGACTTTTGGTTTTTGAATTACGGTGTTCACAAGCGCCCCCCGCCGCCCCCCCCCCCCCCACACACACACATGGACATTTTTCTAAAACTGCTTTTTTATTTAGGGGATCTCAAAACATATATTCCCGGTGAAATCTCGACACCGAAATTGTGGGTCGAATACAATACTTTCCCTTCTTACTAAACGTACTGCAGAAAGTAAAAATCACTTTTTATGAATGATGTGATTTATAAGGAATATGTGAATTAGCAAAGTATAGAGAAAATGTGCGCGAGACATCAGATCTTTTGATTAAGCAAAGTGTCATATTAAGACAGAAATATTGGCTCAAGAAATATTAATATTTGTCTTTGGTTTAATGCCCTTTAACCGATTAACCGATAGGTCATAATTGACGTTGAATAATTCAAATACCCCGAGCCCAGAGAGCTTGGAGTTAAACAACGTTCCTTTATCCAGGTAAGTCACCTTAATGGATATCCGAACTTGGGACCTCTCGAGTGTGAAACAAATACTCTTTTTTCCTCGCACACCATGGAGGTGGAAAATTTGCTAAAAACTAGAGTCGTGACTCTGTTAGGGCCAAAGCTATGAGTGTTCCTTAAACCGCATGCGATAGTTTGAAAACGATTCAAGTACTTCATAAGAGTTAAGGGCCTTTTAAAGAAGAATAAAGCCTATACCCACTTAAGATAAAAGAGGTACATAAGCTTCGCCTCCCACAGCTGGCGCCATGTGATAAAAGCAAACAAGCGCTAAAGGTACTTGACATTTCTCTCAGAGGATACATATAAACATTATGTACCAACAAACATAGTTACCTTGCCATGACTCATTTGGGTATGGGTACGAGAATTTCCGGCCTTATTCTGTTGACAGTAGGACATCATGACGTCACAGACGTGGCTCTAAATTCAATAGCAAGCAGGCGCTTGTATGCATTTGTACTGTTTCTCCGACTGTTTTAAGCCTTCCAAAAATAGGACTTCGGAAGGTCCTCAACTTAGGCATCTGTAATCCCCTTAAACGTCTGTGTTTAATATACATCCACTGCCGCATTCATACTTCCAGACTCTGTGATGAATAGGGAATGATTCTGGTTAAAGGAATACTCCCCGCCTCACCCGGGAATCGAACCCGAGAACCCTGGGTTGAGAAGCCAGCGCGCTGACCACTCGATCACAAACACAGTTCTTTTTAAGTGTACAAAGATCTTTATAGCAGCCGTGTTCGGTTGCAATAAATATTATAGACTTCTAAGTAACATCTTGAAAACAATATAGCAAAATACTCTTAAGCCAAAGGAAGAATTTTAATATCAATAACGTTGCATCCTGTTTCTTCCTCAGGATGAGTTAAAGACGCCCTTATATAGGCCCTTGTAAAAGTGCTGAAGTACTAAGCTAAACGGGATATTAAACTCCGATTTCATTTACGTCAAACACAAATACAGGCTATGCGTTTAACCAAGCCTAGAAACCAACAAAACATGCAAGATTCTTCAGAAGAAAAAAAAAAAAAAAAAAAATAGTCGCGGCGGCCGCGGACATAGGAGTAGTAACAGCTACCACACATACTGCCTTTGAAATCGCACGCGACAATGGAGGGCTCAGAACAAGCGCCGTTGCACAGAGTTCTAGAAGTTTTCAACGTGCGGGAACTTTACGTCAGAAGCTTCTAGAAACTTAGATTTCCAGAAAAGTCGTCGGTAATTCTCGCAGTATAAGGAGCCAGAGGAGTTATTAATCGTCGGAGTTATTTGTAAATGTAAATAGTTGATCAGTATTTGTTAGGTTTGTGCCAAGGTTACATTAGAATTGCTGTGTATTCCAACGTTACGAATTGGAATTGTGATTCAGTTTTAGAGGAAATAAACTGACATAAAAAGAAATCGAACTTGTCATTTGTTAAAATATACCTATACCAGTCAGCAAAATGTGTTCATACGTAAATAAATGTGCATTTACATCCTTAGGCACACCATCTATACCTGTGCTTTCCTTTAAAAGTTATACAATTCCATTCCTCCCTCCAGTTTCTCAAATCTAGTCTAGTATCTGCCCCTTTTTTTAAATTTTGTCAGGCTACCCTGACCGGTGTTTGATCTACACCGATAAATCTAAGAGCAGGGTGCTGGGTGTGCTTTCATATCTTTTGCACATTTTTGTAAATTCATATGTTTCTCTAGTTTTTACCACGATTCGTTTTATAAGGGTGCTGATTACCTAGTAGTTGAGTACCCTCAAAAGTAGACCATCATTAAAATTGTTAGTGCCATTTCTGACACAATCATTTTTTTTAAAAATGTTCCATGTAAATCGTAGTCTGGGGTGAGGTAATCTTCTTAAACAAAATCTTTCGAACATGCTAAACTTAAATAGCAAGTTTGGTATTTAAGTGACTTTTCGTTTTTGGCTAGAAAACAGTCAGATAGACCAGCAGACGGATAGACACACGATCCTTTTCACATATAGGCCTTTTCTTTAAAAAAAAAAAAAAAAAATCTGATGTGTTGCACTCACATGACTTTCTCTACTCTTGAACTAACCATTCTTACAAACTCTTATTCCTATATCTTCTTTCTTGTTAGTTGAGATAAACATTTGTACAAATTATCTTATTGCTTATTTCCTTGTAGGTGCAAGGGGAATATTGGAATACAGTAGACTTTGTGCGATAGTCAAATCTTTTAAAGCTTTGAGATTCCGTTCTCTTTGCTCACGTAACATATAAAAAAATGAATAACAATGACCCATTTCACGAAAGTTCTAAGTTTTCCGAAACCACACACATAACAAGGAATATCTCCGAAATGGTTCACCCTACAAGAAAATATATTTTGACATAAATTGTGTATTTTAGCAAGATCTACATTTTTTGTATAGTATGGTTTGGTCTATCTCTAACGGTTTACCAGTTATGCAAAAGTCGTCCAGAGTAAATACGACTACAGGGGCTATAGCCAGAAAATTCAAGATATACATTTCATTTGTCATGAAAATATCTCAAACATGTGACATTTTAATAGAAATCGTTAGAGCCATTTTCAAGAAAATCAAAATTTTCGAAAAAGTTTCCATGTAAAGGGTAGTTTAGGGTGGGGCTATTTTCTTCAAAATCTTCGTGTCACATCCTTGAAAGACATTAAACTTAAATACCAACTTTGGTTTTTAACCGGCTTTTCGTTTTTGAGTTATGCTGTCCACAGACTGACAGACTGACAGACTGACACACAGACACACACACGGACCTTTTTCTAAAAATGCTTTTCTTGGATTCAGGGGGCCTCAAAACATGTATTTCCGGTGAAATCTCGACATCGAATTTTTGGGTGGAACACAATACTTCCCCTACTTACCAGTAGAGAAAGTAAAAAATGCTTCATTTTGAATCAAAACCTATATTTCTGGTGAAATCCTAGCATCAAATTTTTGGATGGAATACAGCACTTCCCCTGCTTACCATATGTAGTACAAAACGTAAAAATACTTCAGATTTCCTTATTCTTGTGTGTTGTACAAACAATAGGTACTAAACATATCATAGCGTCTCTAATTAAAACAATTACATTAATGAGCACCACCAAATCGTATCTGGTACACATTTCTTATTTTATTTTCCTTGCAAATATTTCGGATTAGATAGCTAGGTACTTTATATAAGCTCATTCCAAACATTCCATGATAAGGTTAATACTCTTACATAAGTTTTCATTTTTCTGCTAGACTGAAATTCCTTTTCATATGCGGAATAAGTTGAGTGATATAAGTTGAGATAAGAATAAGTTGAGGAAGATACGGACGATAGCGCATTCTATTATTATCAGAAGTCACTATTATTATGAATATACAATTCATGGAACTGCACATTTCGTTTTTATAAATAGTTTTTTCCTCTTCGAGTAACAATTTTTCGTCAAGATAAATACACTTCATCGATATCGGCTGAAAAGATAGCATAACTTCTGCTATTCTCACAAGTAATACCATGAGTGATTGTCAATTTATCTAGAGGTTGTATTTATTAAGACTATATCACGAATTAAAGGATGATATACTCTAAGAAATGTTATTTAAATACTGTATTGCAATTACTAACCTTTGAAAAGAAACATGAATCAGGTATACAAACATCAGCATCCTTTGGCACGTCCTACAAGATTATCATATTGATGCTCCAATATTTTAGATGGTGGCAAAGTCAAAAGTTGGAGTTTCTGCTGTTAATTTATAATTTCGTTCAATACATGTGTCAAACTGATTCTAAGCCTATTTCCTGTTGCAATCTGTGTTCTGAGATTTCCTTCTTCGAATTATTTCATCTATTTCAGCATTAGATGCTTCACCGAAGCGAGTCAGCCATTTTTCACATTTAAACCTAACGGCTCTGTTGCGTCAGATTATCTAAGCTGTTGCGCATCTGTAGGACTATGCAGCTAGATTCTCTAACTTGATCATAAATAAGAAAAGTAGAGCAGGTGATGATGAAATTTGATTTTTTTTTTCGCGAATGAAGGCTGTCATTGGTTGAAATTTGGAATTGTTATGAACATGATTGGTTGAAACCAAGTTACATATAAGTGGAATAGTCAACACAACTAATGCCTCTTTGTTGGTTACTCAGACATAACATACTGAGACATAAAATGCATAAGCTTTTTCTCTAATTACTTTGTTACAGAACCGAGTAATCGTAGTACCAGAGCGCGCGCGCGCGCTTGTGTATGTGTGTGAATGTAATATTATAAGAAAAACCCTGCGTAAACAAACCCAAAAATTAAACAGAGTAGCAAACGAGTGAACATCCTTCAGCAATTATTTTTCCAAATTCAAAGCCGCCAAATTACCACAGAAGTTAAAGGCGGCATGTAAATCGAGCTTGTGTTTGATAGCATAACTAAACAATCTGTGTTGTACTCACATGACTTTCTCTACTCTTGTACTAACTATTCTTAGAAACTCTCGTTCCTCTATCTACTTTATGTTAGTCGAAATAAACATTTGCAGAAATTATCTAATTTTCTTGTAGGTATAAGGGGAACATGGGAATACAGTAGGTTTTGAGTGATAGTCAAATCTTTTAAGGCTGGTCGCTATATAAAGCTTTTGAAATTCCGTTCGCTTTGCACCGGGAAAGATAAAAAATAAATGACCTTCCATTTGAGGAAAGCATAAATATTGTAAACTCACACAAATAACAAGGAATATCTCCGAAGTGGTTCACTCCACCAAAAACCTAATTTGAATATCTTGTGTATTTCAATAAGATCTACACTTTGTGTATAATAAGATTTGGTCTATCTCTTACGGTTTACCAGTGCGCAAAGGTCATCAAGAGTAAACGAGACAACGGTTGCTTACTAGTTCTTTTATTTTCATTGCAAATATTTCTGGGAAAAGGCGGATACGCATTTTATATCACCTCATGCTAAACATTCGATGATAAGAGTATTTCTTTCACCTAAGTTTACATTGTTCAAGATTAAAATTCTTTTTCAGACTACCTGCAAAATAAATAATAAGAAAGATAATGGTGATAGCGCATTCTATAATCAGAAGGTATGTTATTATCGATATATAATTCAAGGAACTACAAGTGTTGTTTTTGAAAATCTTCACTCATTTTCGACAAAGAATGCGTCATCAAGATAAATACCTCGTACTTCATCTATATCAACTTAAAAATTAGAGGAAGTCGCTCAGATTCTCAAGAAGGATAACAAGATAATTATTTTTGAGAGTTCATGTCGATATAGGAGATTGTGGCCTCGATGTTGGATTACGATAAGTCTTGGGTGCACATATTCAAGGGATGAAAGGAAATTTCATCAACATTCCGAAAGATTTGTAATTAATGTTCTTCCACACAATAGTCGTGTGTAGGACGGTAGAGTGAGACTGAAAAATTCAATACTATAACCGGGATTTGAACCACGGATCTACCAGTTATAGTCCCTCTGCTCTAACCATTAAGGTATTATGGCCAATATACTTAGTTGTTAGAGCAGAAGGGCAATAGCGGTGGGTTCGTGGCCCCAGACTTAAGTATTTACAATATTGTAAGTCGCCATTAAGTTATGTTATATAAATTGAGATCTCCCTGTGTGGTTTACTGGGGAAAATGTGAGTTGGAGAATATAATGTCGTTTCGGCATGTTGGTCATGACAGCTTAGTGGTTAGAGCAGCCGGACGGAAACCGATAGATCCATGGTTCAAATCCCGGTCATGGCATTGAATTTTTCAGTCTCACTCTACCCATTCCAATTCCGAAAGGTCCTATTTGAGAAGGAGGAGTAAATAAACTATAACTGTAGCTACAACAATAATTTGCAATACAGAAGGAAATGTAAACAACAAAACAAAAAAAAAAAAACAAAAAAAAAAAAATCTGATGCGTTGCACTCGCATAACTTTCTCTACACTTGTACTAACTAATCTTACGCACTCTTATGTGGTTATCTTCATATTAATCCAGATAAACATTTGCAGAAATTATCTTACTGTTGATTTTCTCATAGATGAAAGGGCAATATGGGAATACAGTAGGCTTTGAGCGATAGTCAAATCTTTTAAAGCTTTGAAATTCCGTTCGCAGATAAAAAAGAAAATAAGGACCATCCATTTCAGAAAAGTATAAGCACTGCAAAACTCACATAAATAAAGAAATAAGGAATATCTCCACAAAACAATGCATTTGGACATAACTTGTGTGTGTTAACAAGCTCTATACTTGTCGTATAGTAAGATTTGGTCTTTCTCTTACGGTTTACTAGTTATGCAAAAGTCATCAAGAGTAAACAGGACCACATAGGCTATAGCCAAAAAATTAAAAATATAAATTTCATTTTCCATTAAATTATCTTAAAATATATTGCATAAAATCGTTAGAGCTATTTTTGAGAAAATCAAAATTTCGAAAAATTTTCCATGTAAAGGATAATTTAGGATGGGGGAATTTTCTTCAAAATCTTTGTGTCGTATCCTTGAAGGATATTAAACTTAATATGAGTTACGCTATTCACAGACCGATACACACACACACACACACACACACACACGCACGCACACACACACACACACACACACACACACACACACACACACCTTTTTCTAGAACTGCTTTTTTTTGATACAGGGGACTTTAAACATATATTTCCGATAAAAGCTCGACATCGAAATTTAAGGTTTTTCTCTCATTACTTCATTGAAGAACCGCGAAGTACTCGGAAATTAATTCATAGATTTATGTTTCGCACACGTTACCGCAGTGGTGCCCGTAAATAACGAGGTTATAATCGAAGAAATAACAATAGACAAAGAAAATGTCAGTGACATTGTGCAATCGCCGCGGATTTGGATTAAAATTGCCGATAAAGAGTGTGAGGCCACAATAGATATGGTAGCCAGCGTCAGAGCATGCAGTGATAGACTGTATAAACACCCGATAGATAGATAAAAAAATCATGCCACTGGCTTGTATGTGGAATCCAACATATAAAATAAGATTAAGATGATACCGAAATTTATAGATACTTTAACAAGATTATTTAAAAGGCAAATCAAGGATTTAATAATAAACTATTGTAATAATTATAAGTAAATAATAAATATAGGGAGAAAGCGAATAAAAAGGGAGTAGCCTCACGGTAGGAAATAGCGAACCAGCGTCGCTTGGGTTCCTGCAACGAACACTGCTAGACAGTCCGTCAAAGGATGCAGGCGTGCATTTTGTTCTCACATCAAATTGAATAAAAACCAACGGACATAAAGCAAGCATCTTAAGGTTTATTTTTGTCTACAAATAGTATTGACTGATGAATTAATTATAGGGGATTACATATATTGGCCGGTAATATCTTCAATGAAAAGAGTAAAAAATCGATTCTTCATTAAAAGCCGATATATTCCAAGATCTGTATCATCCTTTCGAATCCACCCACGCAAACCCAGAGAGAGAATCCTCATTGCTCCTATGAATGGTAAATGGGCAGTTTCAGAGAAGCTTCTAGACATTGCTAAGCGGCGCAGAGCATTGTCGATTCAAATAGATTTAGCCGACGAGAGCGTTTGATTTTGCTTCAGGATTTACATCGACCAGATACGGTTTCAAGCTGCTGTAACAACGAGAAGTAGTAAAGATCTGCTTCAATGATTCCATTCACGAAAATAATGTTGCATTTGAATTTATGATTTTGATAATTTTATAGACAAATTAATCTGTGATATATTGATTGCCTGTGACATCAGTACGAATAGAGTGCTAAGGTGAATTTTTCTACCCGAAGTATAAGATAAAGATATGGAGGTCTCCTTCACAATGAAAGAACCAACTATGTGATAAAATCCACCGAAGGAAAACTAGTTGTCGAAGAGGAGTAATTTTCCGTATTTCTAACTGGTCGATATAAACAAGTAAATAGACCTTTGCACCGCAAAGTGGCATTATCTTAAATTTCGACTAAACATTGAACATAAGAAAGGACTATTGTGCGTTCACAAGAACCAAAAAAATTTAAGACAATTATATAATATAAGATAATCTTCAATAAACAGTAAATTAAGCAGCAGATACAATCTAGAACATGCCAAAATACAACTATGACAGACTTTACGCATTTCTTTTCTTAACTTAATTCCTGTATATGTGCTACATAATTGGAAGCCACAGTAGCTTCCAAATTCAGCATAATATCTGCTATAGATATTTTAGCTGTGCCGAGAGATGGGAATTGTGATATTACAGTTCCACTTTTACATTTATTCGCTTTATTCGAGAAAAAAATTGCTTGTAAATACATGTTCAGGCAAACATTGCCAATATACGATCGCTGAATACCCTAAGACGATGATATATATATTTCTAGGGGCAAGTTCAAATACCTCGATTCCTAAACGGTGTTTTACAAATACTTTTAACAACTGTGTCATTTTGCAATGTAACTAATTCCATCTGCAAATGCAATGGTACTGATTTTGGTTCCATTGCAAGGGATTGGCTAAAAGAAGAATGTCATGTTCCAAGCTTCTAAAATCTTTGAATCTATGAACTGTAAGTTCATACTTCAGACTCTCTATTTGTTCAACATAACAATTCGTTCACCCACTTCTCTATGAACGTGTGTTTGTAAGACATGGAGGGTTTAGAATAGGGGTGCTCAACAGGCGAGCACACGTTCGCTCCTCCTACACATGTTATTTTCCCCACACCACTGACCAAGGCAAGGAGAACCAGACCTGCTAATCAGAGGCGGATGGCGCGGAGTATCGTAGTAAATACAATTCAGTGGGAGGACGAATATTTTTGTTTACAAGATGAAGACGATAAAGTTAAGTGCTTGATTTTACCATTTCCCTTGTTTACGTTCCGTGTTCACGATAAACGTTATTCTACTGGAAAAATACAGCGAACTTTTGAAGCAACTGTTCGACACATTCTCTTCAAAATTTAAAGACATTTGAAACCATAATCCAATTATCTTGAACTTTTGAAGTATCCAGTAGTGAGGGTTCACACAAGCTGCAGAATATGAAAGTACTTGCATTGCAGAATTCCATGGCCGGAAAATATTCTGAGAAAGAAGAGTGGGAATTATTTAGGCCCTGCTGTGAGTGTCCGAGATTAAGTTTGTTTGCATCAAGTTTAATGGCAGTCTTTTGCTCCACTTATATCTGCGAACAAACATTTTCAAAAATGAACTACTGTTACATTAAAAGTGAGTATAGTAGCAAGATAAGTGAAAATCACCTTGCGTATGTTTTGAGATTGTGTAGTTCATCTTTTGCACCAAATATTGAAGACGTTCTGAAACGTAAACCGTGCCAAAAGGTATCCTCAGAAACATCGTGGGTTCATCAGAAGTAGAATATGAATGGTACGCCTTTGATTTCCTGTACGTAAGAACGTGCCGCCACTGGAATTCAGTAACAGAATGCGTCATTTGTGCCAGCGGGTGGAAGGATTTCAACCTCCCCTAACTTGATCTTCGGTTGAGCACCGCTGGTTTAGAGAGCAACATCACCGCGTTACAATCCACCATTGCTTGTGATGAGAACGATGATATTCACGGCAAGTGAAGGGGTGTGTCGGTAGGTACAAAGTCCCGTGACGCGCAGGGTGGTTCAGCCAAGGTTGGCTCACGAGCCTGCGTTTGGACTTGGCTGATATAGAAGAACCAGACGGCTGGCTACTTCACCTCTCGCCCTGTTTACGAGTGTTACCTTTTGTTTATTAATGGTTATTACCCAGTGGCAGGTGGGGCGGTCCTCCTTTGAAGGCCATTATGCTATGAAAAATACTGTACCCATCATTGAGATTTCCGAGAAGATAATGTCATGGCTGAATGGTGGTTAGTTGAACCGCTGCGTACTCTGCAGGTAGTAAACATTCAGCGCTGTATTGAAAGAAAGAATATACAGCTGATTGTGTTACTTCGGAACAATAAAAACAACAACCAGAAAGGTTAATAGCTATACGGAAGATGAAGAATAATACTGGCTAACACCCTCCAGCGGTGAACAGAACCCGAGACGTCTGGATTTGGACGTTTGCATGATATCAGTACACAGTGGTAGTCGAAGCAGAAATATTTGTATTGAATTTTGTAGTTTTGAGGTGCAATACAGTACCTCTTCTGTCACTTACGTACGGATAGAAAAAGCAAGACACCTAGTGTTTCATTCACAAAAAGCTTCTCAACCATTCTTCAACAAATTGTTACTTCATGTTATTCAAGGTAAATACTAGCAGAAATGATTTTATTGCATGTTTCCTTTTATGTACTACAAAGCGATTAGGGTAATACCTACAGTACTAAGAGACAGTCATAAATTTTAAGAGTGAGTTCCTAAGTAATTTCTTTAAAATTCTTTGCATTACCACGACATGCGTTGCACTCACATGACTTTCTCCACTCACTCTAATACAAACTATTTCAAACGGGTATTCTTCTGTTTCATGTTAATAGATAAACATTTGACCACCTGCCTCAACACGCGCATTGCAACGACGCAGGACATTTTGTCGCACCCTCTCCAAAATCCCTGGTGTTTGTTGCACAATGACAGCGGCAGCTAAGACCTTAGTAAGCAGTTCCTCCGCAGTTTTATTGGAGTTTCATACACCAAAGTTCACATGGGACCCTATAAGAAAAACTCCAGAGGATTGAGGTCCGCTGATCGCACTGGCCACGGTATAGGACCTCCCGTTCCAACCAGCGATTAGTGAAACTATTGTTCAGATTAGTGTAGACCTCATATTCGAAGTGTGAAGGAGGCGTGTTGAAGAGCCACATCTCGCGGAGAAGTGGTATGGTGCCCAACAATAATTCTGGCAGCACATCTAGAAACACGAGGTAGCACTGGCCATTCAAACGTGGCGGCGGGAGATAAGGTCTTATGAAGTTATCCTGTACAATTCCTGCCAACATGTTAAAACCAGTAAATCTCTGTTGGTGACCAGACATGTGGATTGTTGTCACTTCAGATATGGCTATTGCAACAGTTGAATACACCATCATTTTTGGCTGGAATACAACAATTTTCCTGCGTAGAAGAGAGTAAAAAGAAAACAAAAAGCACGCTAAATGTTATCTGAGACACAGTGGAAAAAGCTGACTACGCACATTGTATCACCTCATGCCAAACATTCGATGATAAGAGTAATATTCTCACCTAAGTTTACATTGTTCTCCAAGATTGAAATTCCTTTTCATAATATCTGCAAAATATCTTAAATAATAACAAAGATACCGGTGATAACGCATCCCTAAATCAGAAGGTATGCTATCGGCGTGCAGTTCAAGGAACTGCAGATTTTATTTTTGTAGATCTTTACTCCTTTTCGAGGAAGAATGCGTCATCAAGATAATATTAATACTTCGTCTGTATCAACTTAAAAGGTAGAGGAAGTCCTCCAGATTCTCAACAGGGATAACAGAATAATCCTTTTTGAGAGTTCATGTCGATAAAGGAGATTGTGGCCTCGATGATGCATTAAGATTAGTTTTGGATGCAGATGTTTAATGGATGGAAAGGAATTTTATCAACAACTCTGTTGAGTTCCGAAGGATTATTTTATCCTCTTTGATGAAGGAAAAGTAAATGAACTATAACCGTAGCTCCAACAATAACCGATCGAGGTGGCTCCGGGTAACGTGTGAGGCTCGCACTCGGGAGGTCGTGAGTTCGATTCTCGTGGCCGGCCTACCTGACCCATGGGTTTTTTTCGGAGGTTTTTGGAGGTTTTCCCGGATCGTCAGGCAAATGCTGGATAGGTTACTTTCATCACTTGAATTCCCTCTCCGTCCATTTCACTTTACTAATAATTTAATTCATCCTTTCATCCCTTCGTTTTCTTTCAGGGTAGAATCTCAGCAGGAGTTTGGGTGCTGCATGGTGAGAATGAAGTGCTCTGAGTAACTCCGTCCACTGACATGAAAGCCCGGCTCCGGATGTGTCCCCGCTGAGGCCTTTGAGCCATGGAGGGGACCCTGCAGGCGGCCCTCTGTGTGAACCGGCGGGGGACCGCCGTACTGATTGGTGTCAAGGAGTTCACAACTGGGAAAAAGTAGAGACCCCTATCCGCTGTGCCAACTCTCCTGTGGTTTGACCGTCTTCTGTCTTCTCTCGCCTCACCCCTCCCTCCCGAGGGCGCCCCTTCGAGACACCGGCACAAAAGATCGCTAAGGTCAAAGTGCCGAAGTCTCCTTCCGCGCCTTCCAAATCCTACTCCAGCAACAATAAATGTCGCACAAAATGTAAGTAAAAACAAAGAAAACTGCATTTCATTAGACAGTCCAGGTTAATAGGAGAGAGTTCGGTGAATTCGAATTTATTAACATAAATAATGCCCAGTTGTTAGTTATTTGCTATAGTATGAACAGAATCAAACAAAAAACGAACAAGCTTTTTCTCTTATTTCTTTATTGAAGAATCGTGAAGTACTTGGAAACTGAGGTAGAGATTTGTGTTTAACAAACGTTATCCGTTGCAACTTCACTCTGTGAACAGCCCGAGATAGCCAGGTTATAATCGAAGAACTAATTCCACTACACAAGAAATGTCGGTGAGATTGTGGAATCGCTAAGGATTAGTATTAAAACAACCGATAAATAGTGTGAGGCCACGATAGATACGGGAGCCAGTGTAAGAGCATGCAGCGATGTAGTGATAGATTGTATAAACACCCGATAGATAAAAGATAGCCGTGCCACTTCCGGATACTTGTATGTAGAGGAAGGGGAAACCAACGTATAAAACAATTCCTACGGTGAATTTCCCTACCTGAAATATAAGATATAGATAATATAGATATGGAAGTTCCCTTCATACGTGGAGAAGTCAGCTATGTGATAAAATGCACAAAAGGGCAATTAGGTGTCGAAGAGGAGTCATCTCCCGTATAACTGATAGATATAGACAATTGTCGGATGGTGTTTGATCTAATTGACGTGAATGAGCCTGATAGACGTCCCCGTGTGCGAGTAAGAAGGAAGGGCGGAAGGAAACATGATGACTCCATCGCACTCCTCTGACAAACGCGACGTTACTTTGAGTTATAGATTTACAAGATTTTCAATTTAAAAGCATATGTAGAGTAGCCATGTCCAAATGACCAGACAATCTTTAATACTTCCTTCACAACGTGTGTTTGGAAGAAGGGATAGGAATAAACCTACCTTTGTACCATAAACTGACGTTATCTTAAGTTACAACTAAACATTGTGTATAAGAAAGGAGTACTATAAATTCATAAGAACCAAAGACATTTAAGACAATTAGTATCATAAGTGATAATCTTCAATAAACAGTAAATTAAGCACGAGATACTCGTAGATTCTAGAACATAATAAAATACAACTGTGACAGACTTAGCAACTGCATACACATTTCCATCGTTAACTTGCTTCTTGTATGTGTGCTACATAATTGAAAGCCACAATAGTTTCCCAATATCTGTTATAGGTATATATTTTTAATTGTGCTGAGAAATGAGAATCTGATATTCTAGTACTACTTTTACATTTGATTTGTTTCATTCGAGAAAAAAGTTTCTCGTAAATGATGTTGAGGCAAACATTGCCAATATACGAGCGCTAAATGCCCTAAGACGAGAATATTTATTTCCAGGAGTAAGTTCAAATACAGCGATTCCTAAAAGCTCGTTACAAATACTTTTAACAACTGTGTCATTTTGCAATGTAACTATGATTCCAACTTGATGACAACTTACGGAGGGGGACTTAAAACTTCGAACGAAAGGTCTTCTTTTGTGCCTATGAGGAAGGATGAGGTGAACGGAACCTAAGGGCGGTCGGAACCTTGTCACGACAGAGCAGGTGGTATAGGGTCCCTACATTTTCCTAGTTAAAATCACTCCGGCGGAGGCTGGCTCAGCCCGATTTCTGTCTCACCTGTGAGGTTCATACTCCCAAGTGGGGAGGAGCGCGGGACTCGGAAACAGGCTCCTCTCCCCCCACCCCCCTCAAGCTTTACCATCCTACGGGACTCCCGCAAACGAGTAAGTTCACCTTCCAATCCGCAAGACGAGATTCCCATTTGCCCTCGACCACTCCTTTAGCGCAGTGGTAGCGCACCTGCCTCTGGTGCGGGGATCCAGGTTCGATCCCCGGAAAGAGGTCTGGTCCGGGATGCACTCAGCCTCTTTAGGTACCTGAGGGGCCAATTGAGGAGCTAACTGATTGAAAAGTAGCAGCCCCTGGTCGAGAAGACCGCATAACCGGCCGGGAGGGACCAGGGCGCTGACCATGTCCCACTTCCAGTACTACACCCCACTCATGATGCTGTGGTGGGCAGAGGTGGGGAACGCAGCGGTCCGGAGTATCCCTTGGCCTGGATGGCTGTTATGTCTCGGGGTTATGTTTATCCTTTACCCCTCCGTGCTGCTTCCGCGACGCTAGCCAACGCTTCCAACCCTGAAAGAAACCTAAGGGATGAAATTAGATGATTAATATAACGAAATGGAGGGACAGGAAATTCGGGGATATGGAAATGCTTCCCAGCATTAACCTGGTGACCCAGGGAAACCTCCGGAAATACCCATGGGTTAGGAAGGTCGACCTCGGGGATCGAACCCGCCACCTCTCGAATGCGGACCTTAGTCCTCCCACTCCGTGCAATTTAATTCCACGTGCAAATGTAATGGTGTTGATTTTGGTTCCATTGCCAAGAGGTTGGCAAAAAGAAGAAAGTCATTTTCCAAGCTTTTCATATCTTTGAATCTGCTTCCAATAAAAAAATTCGTCCACCCACTCTTCTTTGAAGTTATGTTTGTAAGACATGGAGCGTTTAGACAGCAGTATCACTCCGTTACGATCCACTACTGTTTGTTACGAGGACGATGGCACATGACAAGTGAAGGGGTGTATCTATAGGTACAATGTCCACGTGGCGCGCAGGCAGTTTGAGCCAAGGCTGGCTCATTAACCTGCGTTTGGACATGGGTTACATAAAAGGAACCGGAAGACTACCTACATTACCTCTCGCCCTGTTTATGAGGGTTGCCTTTTGTTTGCTAATGGTTATTACCCTGTGGCAGGATGGGCTTTGGAGACCATCATGTTTTGAAGAATTCTCTACGCACCCTTGAGACAGCCAAAGAGGTAACGGCATGGCTGCAAGCCGGATACTTGAACCGCTGGGTATCTGCAGGTAGTAAACATTGAACGCTGTGTTGAAAGGAAGGCTACAGCTGGTTATGTATTTTGTAATCCTACCTAAAGAAAAATTTCCACCCTGCAGCCGTGAATAGAACCTGAGACCTCCGGATTCGGAAGCCTGTATACTATCCACCAGTCCCATTTGAGAAAAATAAAACCACTGAACATTTCAAACACATTACAAGCAATCTCTCGAAAATAGTTAGCTACACAAAATATTGTAGACTTTTGAGATAAACTACGTATTTTAACCAGATCTACATGCATCAAAATGCTTCACATAAAGGGAGCTTTTCGATGGAGATTCCCTTGAGTATCCTTCTGCCGCATCTTCGGAGGACATTGAAGTTAAATATTGTGACGCCTACCGGGAGCCACTGTCAAAGACATGCTCAAGGTTAGGCTACCTCACACCGCTGCATAAAGATAACAATGGACGCAACAGAACACAATTCCAGATAATTCTCTAAACTGTTCACCTTGTTTAGGAAAAGGTGAATTTCGTGAAAAATCCGTGCTACATTATTCACGGCTATATAGTGTTGAGAGAAGCGAGTTCGTTAAGTATTGAACGAGATAGCTGTTCTCAGTTAGTTTAATGTGTGTATGTGTTTTGTGTGTGTGCAATCATTATTGAGAGAGCTTGAGTATCGTCAGAGACAGTTGTGGACATGAAATCGTCGCGTCGGAGTTGCTTTTGTGTGAATCAACCTTTAGTTAAGCTTGTTTTGGAGTCGTAGCAAGTAGTCTGTAAGACAAAAAGGGTAGAACTGAAAGATGAAGTACGTGCCAAGGTTACTAGAGAGCAGAACAGCTGTGAGTTGCAACTTTACGTTCAATGTTAAGGGAAATAAAGTGACAGAAAAAGCAACTGGACTTGATACCAAGTTTGGTATCTAGCTGACTTTTCGTGGTACCCGTAGATAAGATGCTGCGGTTCGTTGCCGAAATTGGGTTGCCAAACAAGTGTAACTTGTGTATTACTCTTAGGCTTTTAATTTTACGATTTTACACTCTGAAGTGGGATTTGTATTCTTTTACTGTTCTTTTTAACGTTTTAACCCATCACTGTTTTAATATTCACTTTTTAACCTTTTAACTATTTCAACTTTAGCTGTTTGTTTAAACTGTTCTACTGTTTTTATTTTAGTGTTTTAGCTTAGCCTTTTAACACGAAGTTTGTGAGTGTTTTGGCTTCAAAATTTGATTTGGGGCCCAAATGACCTAGCTGTTGACGGGCCCTTAAACACCACTCAATCACCCCCACCCCCACCCCGACTTTTCGTTTTCGAGTTGTGCTGTTCGATGAGACAGAACACACACACACACACACACACACACACACACACACACACACACACACACACACACACACACACACACAGCCAGAGAGAAAGAGAGAGCGAGAATGATCTTTTTCTAAAAATGCTTTTGTTTGTATTCGAGTCTCAAAAATGTATGGTACTTAGGATGAAATCTCAATATACAATTGTTGGATAGAATGCAATATTCCTGTACATTTTACAAGTAGATATTAGAGAAAGTGAGATACGAATGGCGAATTTCAACTTAGAAAAGATCTGTTTAAAATTGAATACTAATAACAAAGAATATCTCGCAAGTAGTTAGCGCCACAGAAATTTAAAATTTTCCATAAACAGTCCTTAACTAGATCTAACTAGATTTGTCTATCTCTTAATATTTTTGATACGGGAGTCAGTATCAGAGCATGCAGTGTTGTAGTGATAGATTGTATAAACACCCGATAGAAAAAAAAGATAAACTCATGCCACTTCCGGATCAGTAGCTTGTAGAGTCGACATTGGAAGGGGAATCCAACGCATAAAAAATCTGATGTGTTGCACTCACATGACTTTCTCTACTCATGCATAACTAGTCTTACAAATTCTTCATTCTATCGAGATAAACATTTATAGAAATTGTCTTATTGGTGATTTTCTTGCAAGTTCAAGGGAACATGGGAATACAATAGGTTTGGAGCGATAGTCAAATATTTTAAAACTAGTTGGTTTGAAATTCCGTTCTCTTTACACGGCCAAGAGATAAAAAAGTGAATAATGACCTTCCATTTCAAAAAAGTAAGTGTGGCAAAACTCATATACATAACAAGAAATATGTTCGGAATGGTTCACTCCACAAAAAAATGCATTGTGTGTTTTAATGAAATCCACATTTTACTTCCTCTACTGTGGAAGGACATAGTATTCCACCCAAAAATTCGATGACGAGATTTCACCGGAAATATATGTTTTGAGACCCGCTGAATCGAAAAAAAGCATTTTTAGAAAAAGGTACGCGCGCGCGCGTGTGTGTCAGTCTGTGGACAGCACAACTCAAAAACGAAAAGTCGGTTAAAAACCAAAGTTGGTATTTAAGTTTAATGTCTTTCAAGGATGCGACACGAAGATTTTGAAGAAAATAGCCCCACCCTAAACTACTCTTTACATGGAAAATTTATCGAAAATTTTGATTTGCTTGAAAATGGCTAACGATTTTGATTAAAATTTCCTATGCTTGAAATATTTTTATGATAAATAAAATGTATATGTTGAATTTTCTGACTATAGCCCCTGTAGTCGTATTTACTCTGGACGACTTCTGCATAACTGGTAAAATGTTGGAGATATATCAAATCATACTATACAAAAAAATGTAGATCTTGCTAAAAGACACAATTTATGTCTCAATAAATTTTCTTGTAGGGAGATATTCCTTGTTGTGTGAGTTTCGGAGAACTTAAAACTTTTGTGAAATGGAACATCGTTGTTCATTCTTTTATATGTCAAGTGTGCAAAGCGAACGGAATCTCAAAGCTTTAAAAGATTTGACTATCGCTCAAAGCCTACTGTATTCTAATATTCCCCTTACACCTACAAGGAAATAAGCAATAAGATAATTTGCACAAATGTTTATCTCAACCAACACGAAGAACATATAGGAATAAGAGTTTGTAAGAATGGTTAGTACAAGAGTAGAGAAAGTCATGTGAGTGCAACACATCAGATTTTTATAGTAGGATTTGGTCTATCTCTTATGGTTTAGCAGTAATGTAAAAGTCATCAAGAGAAAACAGCCCTATATAGGCTAAAGTCAGAAAATATATAGAAAGTACATACCTCGTACTTCAACTATAAATATATATATATCAACTTAAAAGCTAGAGAGGATATTCTTCAGATTCTCAATGGGGATAACAATATAATCCTTTTTGTGAGTTAATGTCGATAAAGGAGATTGTAGCCTCGATCATGGATTAAGATTAATCTTGGGTGCACATGTTCAGTGCATGAAAAGAATTATCAACACTTCTATTAACTTCAAAAGATTATTTGACCCTATTTAATGAAGAAAAAGTAAATAGTACAAAATGCATTTCATCAGAGTTCAGGATAATATATGAGAGCCTTGTGAATTCCAATTTATTAACACAAATAATGCCCATTTATTGGTTATTTACTGCAGCTAGAACAGAATCAAACAAACAATGCGCAAGCTTTTTTTCTAACTACTTTATTGTGAACCGTGAAGTACAGGCAATTACGACATAAAATGTTTGCGCTTTCATTTGTTGCGTAGTGTTAATGCCAGTATTTTCTTTAGCAGTACCACGAGGGGGTTTCATATAACGATAATTTTGTGAGTGCAAAGCGCGAGAAAAATTATCCCAAATGTGAAAACCTCGACTGATATTTATTTAGAGTATTCCGCGAAATAATTAATATCTATTTCATTTATTTAATACTATTTAATATCAATAGTAAACAACTTTCAACAGCCAACTTCAACAACAATAACATTCATATATTTTAATTAATATTTATTTTCACGGTTGACACTGCAACTAATCCAGTAGGCTGCAAGAGGAACAATGATTTTAGCGTTTAACATGAAGAAATGAATTAGACATGATGAATATTTTTTTTCTTTCCAAAAATAAAATAAAATAAGGAATTCGGGTATGTTAAAACATACCCAGGCTGCTTAGGAGGTTATTCCTCTTCAGCCGAGATGTGGTTCTTAAATTTTAGTGGGCTGAGCTTTCGGCGGTTGCGTCACGGCTGGTCAAGTTAGTTTAGGTTAGGGAACGTCTATTTGGGAACAATATACTTGTATTATGGTACATGTTTTATATATATATATGTTGTTTAGTGGTGTATGTGGTTTTTTTTTAATGTTGTTTAGTAGTGTGTGTGTGTGTGTGTGTTTTTTTTTTTTTTTTATATTGTTCCCTGTGGGCACTTGGCATTTAGGCTTATTCTAGGAACCCAAGAAGACTGATTTTAGTTGTTTGGGAAGGTTTTGTTTGTAGTTGCTACGGCTCATAATGTTTTTTTTTTTTTTTTTTTTTTTTTTTTTTTTTTTTTTTTGGTGTTTTGTGTGTGTGTGTGTGTGGTTTTTTTTTTTTTTTTTTTTTTTTTTTTATGGTGTGGGGGTGCTGTTTTAAATGTTCTGGAAGTACTGTAAGTGTTGTTGTAGTTCTTCTTGCTCGGCTGCTTGCTTTTTGTCATACATTTGGATGAGGGTGATTAATGGAGGGTTTTTGTCTCTTTTCTTTCCCTGATTACCTTCCCCTTATAAAGGACTTACAGCCCCTAGGACTTACAAGCCAGTGCCTAGGGTCAGACGCCTGTCGGGGAGCAGAGGGACCTCTGGACCAGACAGAGTGAAGACCTGGAAGCAGGTATGATAGTGAGGAAGAGGATGATATGCGAAATTGATGATTGGAAGGGTGATAATGGAACAATTGGTGGAATAAATGGCGGGGGAAACCGGAGAAAACCCGCCCAGACGCGCTTCGTCCACCACGAATACCACATGCGGGTCCCGCCTGAGGGATGAGGAATAATCCTGGCTGGAGAAAACTTCCTACCCCCCTGCCGGGAATCGAACCCGGGACCTCTTGCACAGCAGGCAGGTGCTCTACCAGCTGCGCTACGGGGCCATGATGAATATAACTGAACAAATTTGCGTTAGTAGGCTGTTCATTAAAGATGGGGGTTTATTTACAGCCAAATCTCTCATGATATCAACAATTTGTTCAGCTGGGGGTTTCCGCTGTGAGTTCGTAACCTCTTTCGTTACAAAACATCTCAAACTGATTCCATACACATGATCACAAATCTGTCATGATATCAACAATTTGTTCAGCTGGGGGTTTCCGCTGTGAGTTTGTAACCTCTTTCGTTACAAAACATCTCAAACTGATTCCATACAATGATCTGCTCTTTTCAGTATTTTTTTATTAGTCTCTTCAATTATGTCAATATTCTCATTAGAATATTGGCCAAATCTTTTGTCTGCCAGTTTTGAATGGCCCTCTAATTGCTTTTACTGCGCATGGATACTTCAGATGCAAGAAAATGTTTAGGTTGGCGGCACCGCAAGATGGGGGTGAATTAAGCAAAGCGATAATACCACCACCAAGAGATGATAATCCGGCATGAGCGGAATAGTCTTCATAATCTAGACCAGCAATGCTAATGACGGTCGCTCTGTTTTTCGTGCCTGGAGCATTTCTCCTTCACTTATTCAGGTATTAGAGAGGTTTGTTTTTGAGTCTCATGAATGCATCATAGCTAGGTCAACAGCAGTGGACCCAAATCCACCTTCGCTGGTGTTTGGGCAATGGTGATCAGAGTACTTTATAAAGAGAGAAAAGTTGTGTGCCCGTGTGTGTATATGTTTATGTTCGCATCTGTGTGTGTGCGTGCTTGTGCGTGTGTCCACAAGCTATATGAGCAACTATAAACCTATTTTGATAATTCTTTCACCGCTGAAAAGCATTGCTGTTCCCGGGCAATATAGTCGGTATGATAGTTTGTATTTTCAACTCTTGAATAATTGAAATGCAAAGCCCTACATACTGAATATGAACATGCAGGGGTCATAGAGAACATTTTACGAAGATGTATGAAGAAGCCTTGGAATAGTAAACATTATTGTTACTTAACAAAATATGCATGTAAAAACAGGATAAAATCTGCAGATATTACATTCTAGGTGGTTTCGATTTAGCAAGCAAGACCAAAGGAGGCAATGGAAGCAAATATGTCGCACTTTATGATGCTGTTCGGATAAATAATTATATAGCTTCCGGCAGCAAAGTTTTGTTTGATTAGTGTGTTTAAAATGTGGCTTTTGTTGTGATCTTTGTATAAATAATTAATTTGTTGTGTTATCTATAGAAAGTAAGGAAAATGAGCTCACCAGAACAATTTGCCTGCACCAAGAAGCTTAAACTTATTTCCATTCGCTTCTCACGACAGTCAGTTTTTTAATTATTTACTTACTTAAATGAAGATGAAATTGATTAAGCAGCTCAAGAAGTGAGTACAATGTCTAACAATATTTCTCACAATTAAAACAGGCCACCACCTATTTATATAACCAATTTAACGAACATAAATAAGCGTTTAATGGAACTAAAAGACTGAATGCTGAACCTTATGTCTATGACAGCAAACTCAGGCTACATTTTGAAATAGTGGGAGGCTACAGAGCTTCTGGAAAATAACAAAGCTGAATATTACACATTTCTTTTGAAAACTGGGAGGAACGTTAGGGAAGTAATCAGAGGGCCACATCTCTCGTGTTATATCCTCCGCAGTCTAGGGGTAACATAGCTTGAATACGCAAGCGTGTTTTTCGAATACGTATACAACTGTGAGCTTGTCCAGGCACACACGTATACTCTGTTCATCAAGAGATTAGAGGAGATATAAACAAAGCACCGGTTTGTATCACTCCGCGGCCACGTGCTTTCACAATGACGCAACACGGTTACCTACCGCTACGCGTAGGTATAACATGCATTTTACATTACTAAAAGCATATATTTACTTGATCCAAATAACATGTAGCACGTGGAAATTAACTGCTACTTACGTCATCTCTGTCCACAATAACACTTTTTCATTTCCTGCTCACAATCTCGAAACCAATCTCCAGAAGCAGCTTGTGGAGGGAAGTTCGTTTTAAATCTGGAAGATCGGGATCAGTTAACTGCCAACAGCATTTTGTTTAAGGTGGGGGTTCATTGTTAACAAAAAACTGATTAACTTTTCGAAGAATTGCAGATCTCACAAATTCGTTGCAAACTACATCCACCATTTATCTGGCATGTGATCGCTTTTTACCGGTATCTTCGCCAACTGACGATTTTTCGTTGCGTGTACTGTAAATGCTTGCAACTGACACACCGGTAAACTCGGATGTTAATTTCATCACGTCTTCGATAGCAAGTTAGGGATATTTCTCGCAGAACTTGTTAAATACGTTCAATATTGTTGTCTTTTCACCACTTCAAAACGGTTTTCCGCGCTTATGTTTTACAACACTCACTTGTTCCGCCATGTTACTTTCATCTGAATAATGCGCGCGCAGAATGAATTAGGCTGGGTACAGATTCACTTAACTGCGTATTCTTACACTTTAACTAGGCTTAGTACACTTAGTTCATGCTTTAGCAAACATCAAGTAACATTTCAGACCTCAGTAACAGTATTTCTTCAAGGGACTATTTACACGGCGAAAGCGTCAAGAGGGCGCGCTGTGGTCAAAACGCACGTGGCTTTGTTTACGTCTCCTCTAATCTCTAGATGAACAGAGTATAGAGGTAGAAGTGGAGCGTGCAAGGAGGGGATTCCACACTGAGCCCAAGCTGGCCACTGTATGTCAGACCCTTGGGAGGAAGGAAAGAAACGGGCGTTTACTATGGACGTGAGGAAACCCGAGCGAGCAGTAAACCAACTGGAGATTCTTCATCTCGACACCAGGGTTCGTCAACGCCACCAGCCGCATGGATTTCGACAGCCGCCCTTCCTCAGCACGCCTGACACCATCCATCGAGAACAGCAGTTACAGTGCGCAAATTCCCCACACGGCAACGCTAACCCGTCCATCGTCCATTTTGTACAGTGATGTTTACGGACAACAGTTCACCATGACTGATTGGATCGGAGAAATTCGTGTGCCTTCTTATATATTGGATTTTCTGTTCATAAATTAGTGTATGTATTCCTGTAATTAAATTTGAATTTTTATTGTATTTTGGTATGTTTATTGAAACTTCTTGTCTTTTTGCATTCTTACACGAACTATAATGCTTCCAATTTTATCAAAACTTGCTACAAAAAGTTTGCATAGCTACACAATGGAGGTTGTAAATACGTCCATTGGTTTATGAAACGTGAAGAAAGTGCAAGGAAGGAAAACACTTCATTTGGAAGTCCTGGCAAAGTGCACGGATATAGATGAGTTTGGCAAGGATGTTATTCGATGTATTACTTATAATTCCAACATTATTAAAAAATGCTGCCCACCATCAATAATTTTCTACCTAAAATTAGGGAGGTTGTACATTTTAATGAAGGTTGTAAACTTTGAAAATAAATTTGAGAAATGTGGGGTTCAACTGGAGGGAAACAAGAAAGAATGTGAGGATATTTTAACATTTTGTGTTTCATTCTTGCGAGCAATTATATAATACAGGGAAAAAAGTATGCTCATAATATGAGACTGAAATGTACAACCATAACATAAGTATTTGGGTGACGAATTTTGTGCATATGTCGTATGCATGTGTAAATATAAACTATGATGCACATTGGACACAGTGACAATAAACCAATCATACGGTGATGGTGTGTGCTTGTATTGTCAGCAAAGTCCTAAGTCTTCCAATAAGCAGCTGCCAGCAGCAAAGGCATAGGCTCAGGAGATTGAGGCTTCCTGAATTGTTAAAAAAAAAGTAATTTTAGTAAAATGCTCATGTGTCTGTGAACAGAAAAACTGAGAAACAAAAGTCGATTACATGCCAATCTTGGTATTTACAGTAGGGGCGGTAGTTCTGTGCCTGTGACCTAGCACACCGAAGAGAGCGTACTGACCTATAACACCCACCATCCCATTCCATCCTATCCCATCACATCCCATACCATTCCATTCCAACCTATCTCATTTCATCAGCATGCGCCACTCACGCCGTGTTATTGATACCACCCAGCAATTACAATGCATGCTTAGTCACTAACGTTACTAACTGGGATGCTGAAGCGGAACCCGATCCATTAATTTGCAGGAATCCCAACTAATACTAAGCATACCCCAGTGTATGCTCATAGTTACCAAAATGTTACAATGTTGCCTAAAGGATGATTATCTTCGAGGATGGTGGGTGTGGAAAGCAAAATGTATCGTTTACATAGCACAGCATCCGATTGAATTTTGTTTTGCTTGTGCCTTCATCTTTCTTATTTGCTAAATTGCAGCAATTAATGCACAAACCTTGGTATGAAATACCGCGGCCATTATTTTATTTCTAAATAAATTTTATCTGACGGGTAACAAAAATTAAGTTCTACTCTCAGGGGTTGTCAATGAAAAATCAATCTTCGTGTTTTCTTTTATGTCTCCTATATGTTCATATTCTCATATCCAGGACTTAGTAATTCAGTTATTTAAGAATTGAAAGCAGAAACTGTGATACCGGCTATATCGGTCGGGAAGATCAATTAATGGTTTCTGATACAGCCTATAGACACATATCCAATCGCATCCCACCCACGTACACACAGATTTTTCTCTGCGTGTTAGTTTATGCAGGTACGAGCAAAACACTCATATTAAAACAATGTGAACAAATAAAACCAAAAACATCATAAATAATGCCTAAATTGCCAGATACTTCACGCTACTACAATAAAGGCAGTTAGAGAAAAAGCTGACACATTCCTTGATTTATTTTATTCGTACTGTAGTAAACAACCACAAACTGGGTATTATTTGTGTTAGTAAGTTCGAATTCACAAGGCTCTATCCTCCTCTCTAATGACAATACAACTTTTTACTTTCTCTACTACGTATACTAAAGTAGAGGAGGTATTGTATTCCACCCAAAAATTCAATGTCAAGATTTCTCCGTAAATATATATTTTGAGACCCCTGAATAAAGAAAAATAATTTTTAGAAAAAGGTCCATGTGTGTGTGAGTGTGAGTGTGTGTGTGTGTGTGTGTGTGTGTGTGTGTGTGTGTGTGTGTGTGTGTGTGTGTGTGTGTGTGTGTGTGTGTGTGTCTGTCTGTCTGTGTGTCGGTCCCGGACAGCATAACTTAAAAACGAAAAGTCGGTTAAAAACCAAAGTTGGTATTTAAGTTTAATGTATTTCAAGGATGTGACACGAACATTTTGAAGAAAATTCCTCCACCCTAAACTACCCTTTACATGAAAAATGTTTAGAAAATTTTGATTTTCTTGAAAATAGCTCTAACGGTTTTGATTAAAATATCATATATTTGAGATATTTTTATGACAAATGAAATGTATGTCTTGAATTTTCTGGCTATAGCCCCTGTAGTCCTATTTACTCTGGATGAATTTTGCATAACTGGTAAACCGTAAGAAATAGACCAAATCTTACTATACAAAAATGTAGATCTTGCTAAAACACACAATTTATGTCAAAATAAATTTTTTGTAGAGTGAACCATTTCGGAGATATTCCCTGTTATTTGTGTAAGAAGATAAACCATAAGATAATTTGTGCAAATGTTTATCTCAACCAACACGAAGAACATATAGGAATAAGAGCTTTTAAGAATGGTTAGTACAAGAGTAGAAAAAGTCATGTGAGTGCAAAACATATTTTTTTTTTTTTTTTTTTTTTTTTTTTTTAAGAATCTTAGTGACTTCCTCTATCTCTTTAGCTGATCTCGATTAACCATTATTTATCTTAACAAAGTGTTACTCGAAATGGGTAAAAAATATCTACAAAAGTGAAATGTGCAGTTTCTTGAGCCACATACTGATAACGACAGTAACATGAGAGAATGCGCTATCAGCGGTATCTTCTTTATCATTCAATATATTCTGCTGAGATTATGAAAATCAGGAATTAAGGTCTGGAAGTGAAATCTAAACTTAGGTAAGAGTATTGGCCCTTATCATCGAATGTTTGCCATGAGGTGATACAAATTACGTAGCTAACTTTTCCAAGAAATATCTGAACCGAAAATAAAATAAGAAATTCCTCTCAAGTGCTATTCTAAAAGTGTTATCATGCATTTTTTTAATAACAGACGCTATGACATGTGTATTGGTTTTTTTTTTTTTTTTTTTTTTTTTTTTTGTATAGGTCACATAGGCGTTTACTTTCTCTTCCACGTATCTATCCTATAACGAGATTTCACCGGAAATTCATGGCTTGAGGCTCCCTCCTGCCCCCCCCCCCAAAAAAGAATTCTTAGATCAAGTTTGTCTTTTCCTCCCTTCCGAAGGCAGCCATACTAAGGATTTTTTCGCCCTAAAAAGGAAATCAATCACTGTCCACCGAGCTTGAACCTGTGACCTCGGGAACCAGAGGCTAGTATGTTTCCTCTAGTTCACGACGGGACCATAGTGTGTATGTGTGTGTGTTGTGTGTGTATGTGTGTGTAAATGAGCAAAGAATATTTCTGTGCATTCACAAGAAGTAGATAGAAGAGTAAGCATTTTAAGAACAATTTGTAGAAGAATGAGTAGCAAAGGTCCTGTGATTGCACCGAGATTTCGTCGGAAATACAAGTTTAGATACCCTCAGTTCAACAAAAGCGTTTTTGGAAAGTGTTCGTGTGTATGCGTGTGCGTGAGTGTGTGCGAGCTCACCAGCCATGGAACGAGTCAGATTATGCAATATTTCTTTTATGCAGATCATTCAGTTTTAAAGCTGACACATAGCAAATCGTTCTGAAAATGTTTACTATCGCTTTAGCTTAATACAAAGGTTTATCAATAAAGTTTCTCCGCACCGTGTCGGTACCTACCGCATATCTACATTACCTTTCATGAACTACACACGTGAATCTATCAGATTTTTTATTTCTCAGAATGTTATGATAACCACACGCTCGTGGCAGCCATTGCTACCACCGGAATTCCTGCGTCTAAGGGAATCTTGGTTACACAAGAGCTGTGGAGTGCCTTCTCGATACCCCTGTATCATATACTATATGTACGTGAAATCTGTTAATCCAAACGGCGTTGTGACGGCAACGTGTATGTCTCGATTTCAAGAGGTAATAAGTTCGAATATCGGTTATTGTGATTTATTTAGGTAAGATTTTTGCAGTTTTCCTCTTATTCGAAAAATGATTTTCAGGTTGTCCTCGGGCTCGCACATCTTCCGATATGAGCTACTCGGTTATAGGTGGGCAAATTTAAAAAAAAAAAAAAGAAAACTGATGTGTTGCACTCACATGACTTTCTCTACTCTTGTACTAACCATTCTTACAAACTCTTATTCCTCTATCTCTTTCGTCTTAGTTGACATAAACATTTGTACAAATTATCGTATTGCTTATTTTCTTGTAGTTGCAAGAGGAATATGGGAATGCAGTAGGCTTTGAGCGATAGCCAAATCTTTTAAAGCTTTGAGATTCCATTCTCTTTGCACGCTTAACATATAAAAAAATAAACAACAATGTTCCATTTCACCAAAGTTTTAAGTTTTCCGAAACTGACACACATAACAAGGAATATTTCCGAAATGGTTCACTCTACACAAAAATTTATTCAGACGTAAATTGTGTGTTTTAGCGAGACCTACAGTTTTTGCATTGTAAGATTTTATCTATCTCTTACGGTTTACGAGTTATTCAAAAGTCATCCAGAGTAAACTGGACTACATAGGCTATAGTCAGAAAATTCAAAATATACATTTCATTTGTCATACAAATATCATAAACATGACATTTTAATCAAATTCGTTAGAGCCATTTTCAAAAAATCAAAATTTTCGAAAAATTGTCCATGTAAAGGGTAGTTTAGGGTTGGGCTATTTTCTTCAAACTCTTCGTGTCGCATCCTTGAAAGACATTAAATTTAAATACCAACTTTGATTTTTAACCGAATTTTCGTGTGTCCACAGACACACACACACACACACACACACACACACACACACACACACACACACATGGACATTTGGATTCAGGGGGTCTCAAAACATATTTGCGGTGAAATCTCAACATCGAATTTTTGGGTGGAATACAATACTTCCCCTACTTACCAGTAGAGAAAGTAATATATGATTCATAAAAAGGAACGCTAAATGGTATCTGAAGTCACTTCTTATCTTATGTTGGTTTCAGATATTTATTGGAAAAGTTAGCTACATAATTTATATCACCTCATGCTAAACATTCGATGATAAAGACAATGCCCTTACCTATGTTTAGATTTTGCTTTTAGACTGTAATTTCTTTTCATAAACTCTGCATAATATCTTGAGTGATAAAGAAGATATTGCTGATAACACTAATCAACAAAGAATTTCCGCCAGAAATTCATTGCGCTGATTTCAGAACTGGTTTCATCTCCTTCCTATCACGTATAGTTTCCTGTTTTTCCGTAATTTTCGATTTACGTTTTACTCTGCTTAAAGACTGTAGAATCTATTTGCTGTAGCACACCACAAGGGAAAGATGAAGCGATCTTATATCTCTTATGTGTCCTATTGCTAGGGCTAGGGCTAGCATTTGCATGTTTTTTCATAGGGGTTAAAAATGTATGCTTTTACATTATGTGCACGAATTATGGAATTTTAAGTTATTTGGACGTCATTTTATGGTGCATATAACTGCATATTTTCTTGATTTTGATAAATGCATATTATTTCAATACTATAGCCTCTATATAGCATATTTTAATGATTTTTATGGTTTTTTCCCACCTGGATAATATTTTTCATATTGGTAGTGTTGCATATGATGATGTAACTCGCCAGGTGGCGAGAAGCAATGCTGAGTCATGTTGTTATGTAGTGAATCCCCTGTTTCCATCCTTCCATTATATGTTTGTGCGTAGAGAATAATCAGTGCGCTATCTGAGAGGTTTATATTAACAAAGGTAAAGTGCAGGTCAACGTTTTGAGCAGCACGATTATAGCAACACTTGCCTCTGCGTGGTCTTCAAACGTAACAGTGTTGTGAATTGGTTCCCTCCAAATTAAATTAGACGTATAAAATGTTAAAAAGCTCTTCAAATGCCGAAAATAAAACCAACTTAGAGTGATAGATTAATTAATTTACAGAAAGCGTTTTCGGGTGATTTAATATCTACAGATAATTTGTGGAGCGTACGGAGTGAGAAAAGATTTCAAATAGTTCAGCACATAAACACAGCAAAACATAAGGATAATTTAATCAAAAAACTCGCAAACAAATAACCTGTTCCAAAACAATTAGTAGAGTGTTTAGGAAGTAGGGTTACTGAATTTTCCTATGACTTGTGTCAAGCATTTTTAGCTCCTGATATTCCCTTGTTCAAAATTAATTATCCGATATTTAAAAACTTTCTTGCCAAGTGTACCTAACAACATGTGCCCGAAGAAAGTACACTGCGTAAGACTTATGTAGGGCATTGTTACAATAACGTATTGTCAAATACACAAAATTTAGCGGATAAGTTTGTGTGGTTGTCTGTTGATGAAACCTCTGATTCTGAACGCCGTTCTATTGCTAATATAATTGTGGGTGCCTTAAATAATGAACAAAAGACTACAGCTTATCTCCTTAATATGTGCAAATTGTCGGCCACTGACAATGTAACTGTGACACAGTTTGTGATGGACTCTTTGAAATTACTATGGCCATGTGGAATCGAATACAACTGGTTGCTTTTATTTGTTACCTTATATGGTAAAATCAGGAAAAACTCTGAAAGGTATTTTTCCTAACTTAATTCATATAACTTGTTAGGCACACGCTCTTCATCGAATTTCTGAGACAAAAGCGATTCTTTCCCACTGGTAGATAGATTTGTGTCCAGTACAAAGAGAATTTTTGTTAAATCTCCTAAAATAGTTAAGTTGTTTAGATCAACAGCACCTAATATCCGACTTCCTCCTGCACCAGTGTTAACTCGATGGGGAACATGGGTCGATGCAGTTTTATATTATGCTGAGCACATAGAAATAATCGAAGAGGTTGTTAATTCATTGGACTCGAACGATGCTTCATCAATACAAACTGTGCAAAATATCCTGTCAGGCACTGGGTTAAAGAAGGATCTTAGTTTCATATCTGCCCATTTTTCTTTCTTACCAACAGCTATAACTGCATTGGAAGCTGTAGGATTTCCTTTGCATGAATCACTTACTGTGCTTGAAAAAACAATATGTGATCTAAGTTCGGTTCCTGGTAGCATAGGACAAAAAGTGAAAGAGAGGGTGAATTATGTAATTTCAAAAACTCCTGGTTATAAAACATGTGTGATATTCGAGACATCCTCGAAAGAAAACCATCTGTCACACCAAGAGAGTTGACTCTCTCTGTGAAACAGTTAACATCATTTAAATATGCCCCTATAACATCTTGTGACGTGTAAAGAAGTTTTTCACGTTACAAAAGTGTTTTGCCAGACAATAGACGACATTTTACTGTTGAAAATTTGTGTAGTGTTGGTTGTGAACTGCAATTTAGCAGTTAATAATAGCAGCAGGACCACTTCTGCTTCAACCTCTAAGGAATAAGGTAACTTTATTATTTACACTAACTCGTCTACTGGAAAGGGACATGAACTGTTCTAATGAAATAGTGCATATTTCTTGGCATATTTTGAAGTTTTTAAGAGCATGTTTGCATGCATATTTCAGTGATTTTTAGGGCATGAACTTCCGAGCCCTACCTATTACACTGCAGTTAAGCAATGATTCACCAAGGAATGTAAGCAAGTTCCTTTGCAATACATTCCAGACAGCAAGCATCCTGTCTGTAGTTTCAGAAAGTGATGTGTTTGTTGCCAGAAAACGTTGTGTACAAATACGTATTTTAGCCTGCAACTTGTAGATACATATCTTAGATGAGAACGAAATCAGTATTTTTTTATGTTTTCGCAGATTGCCTTCCATTACTATGCCCCGAAAATGTGTCAATCATCCAAAAAATTATTGCTACGTATGTGGTTCATTCACACCTAAATTGCAGCGGCGTACATAACAGAAGAAATTGTACCAGCTATACTTTGGCGTGCCACTGGACGATCAGATAAAAATTGGGCCCCGAATATCACATACAAGCCATCTGTGACAGGTTATGGGGAATGGATGCTGAAAAGGAAAAGTTCGATGTCACTAGGTTCAATGGTATTCTGTAATGATGTGAATGACCTCTTTGAAGAACTGAATCAAAAGTACAGTGCATGGAATTGGAGATTGCTTATTGATTCGTCTCAGAAAAGTTTGAAAGTGGTTCTTTTACATAATGAAAACCTGAAGCCTTCTGTACCCATTGCCCATTCTGTGCAGCTAAAGGAAGGTTATGAAAACATGATGTGGTATTAGAAGTGATTAATTACAACTTCCACCAGTGAAGATTTGAAGATTTGAAAATTCTATGTATGCTATTGGGAATACAATGGGGGGTTTACAAAATCCTGCTGCTTTCTGTGCCAATTGGACAGTCACAAAACAGAAGAACGTTACGTCAAAGCAAAGAAGCACTTTCAACCCAGGAGAAGAAAATGTCAGTACGTCCAACTGGTTGATCCTGAAAAAGTACTACTTCCACCTCTCCACATAAAGCTTGAACTAGTGAAAAGTTTTGTAAAAACTCTTGGAAAGGCCAATTCAATTGCATTTGAATAACTGAAAGAGAACTTTAGTTTCCTATCAGCCGCAAAACTGAAGGAAAGTACTGTTGCGTGATGAAGAATTTCCAAAAAGATTAAATGAGACTGAATTGAACGCTTGGAATTGCTTCAAGTGGGTTTGCATGAATTTTCTTGGGAAAACAAAGTCACCTGACTACAAACAAGGAGTGCTGGAACTGCTTCATGCTTATAAAGAATGGGTGTTCGCATGTCACTGAAAATTAATTCCCTATATTCCAATTTAGATCTTTTTCCAGCCAACCTTGGTGATGTAGGTGATAAAATGGACGAAAAATTTCACCAGGACATCAAAGTGATGAGGAATCGTTACCGGGGTTTCTGGAATGAGGTAATAATGGCAGATTATTGCTGGGTGTTTTAACGTGACAATGCAGAGAAATCACACAAACGGCAATCGACTAGTAAGCATTTTTAGCTTCCAATTGAAAACAACTGACTTTATTTTTCCATATTTATGAAAAGTTGAAATAAGAGCAAATTTCGCAGCTTTTTATATTTATTTTCTATGAAATTAATGTTGAAAACAGTAATTCTCTTTATCTTTTTGCCAATGGAATGTAATATGTACATTTTCACATATTTTTCAAAAAGTGTAATATTATTTTGGATATTACTCAATAATTTGAAATGATGCGGAAATATTAACAACAGATTTGGATTCAGGGTGCCGACTTTAATAGGAAACATTATGGTTTTAAGTTTTGTATAAAGTATGTTGCTCATAAAATAATCAATTTCAGATTATGTATTTGCTTTAAAATGTGTGATTTGTTGATTACATAAGTCAGCTATATTTGAAAAACTATACGTGATAGAAGAAAACTGAAAACAGTTCCAAATTCAGCTAAGAAAGTTGGTCTATAAAAATCTTGTTTCATCTCTGACGGTTAAAACAACTTCATTTTTGTTGACCAGTGATACACCATTTTCTTATAATAATCAGAAGTAATTATTATTAGTAGTATAGTTTGTAGTTCAAGAAACTGAACATTTCAATTTTGTGGATATGTTTTCCTTTTCATAAAGATAAAATATATTTCATCGATATCAGTTTAAAACGTAAAGTCCCTCAGAATCTCAACAAACAACAACAAAGAAATCTACGGATTTCATTAGAGAGCGCAATATAATTGGAGACAGTGTTGTAAATAAATACTATATATTTCAATATAATATGAGTCGAACTAATACTGCATTTATTTCAAGTATTTACCTAGTTTCATTAGCTTCACTGCATCACTGTCTTGCACATTATAACATAAACAAACGTTTTGTTTGTTAAGGACGCTGTTAATTACTAGTATCATATTAGAGCCGGCGGTGTGCTGGAATTTCGTCCGAAGGAGTTATTTTGTATACCTGTAAATCTGCTCACGTGAGCCTTCACCATTAAGCACACTTGAAAATCATAATTTTGAGCAGGGTTTGGGATCAGTAGACCAGTGCTTAACCAATAGCCATCCAGACTGACAACGAGCCTTGTGGATTTAAGTCTATTTACCTAGACAATACCGAGCGAAATGTCTCCTGTATAATCTTTAAAAAGTGCGCATTAAAAATGGAATAGCGTCTCTTATTAAAACAATGATTGATTACGCTAAAAAAGCCAGCAAAGTGATATGAGATACTCATTTCTGATTTCCTTTGTTGTTGCACACATTTCCGAGAAAAGATATCTCGTCATGTCGAACATTCGATGATAAGAACAATACTCCTATTTCCGTTACTAAATCCTTCTTTTTCATCATCTTGTTCCTCTTTGTGATTTACGCCCTTCAACCAGGTGGATACAAGGAATGACTGAAAAGGTTGAAATGATGCATAAAGGAAAACCCTATCCGATTAAATCACCCTCACCGAAATTCTACTTAGATACCTACTTGAAAGCAAAGCATGCACGTTATCCCAAAACCACAGAGATAGGCCTAATACATTGCATTGCAAACATAAATAGAATACATTAAGCTAAAACGATAGTCAACTCTTTCAACACAAGTCGCTTTGCATGAACAACAGAAAAGAAAAAAACATCTGAATTGTTGCACACATTACATAGTGCGCGCGAATTTACTTCTAAAAATGCTTTTATAAGATTCAGGGAGGTTCAAAAAATGTATTTCCAGTCATTTTTTTAAAGCTACTCTAACTTAAGCTTGCATTGGGCTCTAGTCTTATATATCTTTTCATAATCTCTGCAAAATATCTTGAGTATAAAAAAGATACCGCTTATAGCGCGTCATCAACACATCTTCGTGGATTAGATGTCTCTGTGTCGGCCATCACCGATTCCATCACTGATATAGTCCAGTCCAATACATTCCCATTTGAGAAAAGTAAACGCAAATAACTAGGAATATCTCGGAAACGGTTCACTGCACAAAATACATAAATTGTGTGTTTTAACGACATCTATAAGTCTAGTGAAATAAAATTTTGTGTATCTCTTACGAGTTACCAATAATGCCAAAGTCATCCAGAATGAAGAGGACATATCCAAAATTCAAGATATACACGTCATTTATCACGAAGATGCATTCGTATTGTAATCTAACGTATTAGAGCCATTTTTGAGAAAGTCAAAATTTTCGAAAAATGTTCTATGCAAAGGATAGAATGAAGTCTAGGGAGAAATATACCGATATTTCTGGTAAAAAATACTTCCTCTACTTACTATACGTAGTAAATAAAGTAAAATAAATGTTATTAGTGCAATTCTCCCCCGATCTGGAGGACGAGGATACACAAAGAGCAAGCACCTACTTTGCACACCAAAAATCCCGCCAATACTTACAACCTTGAAAAAAAACAAGCAGATGAAAGGTGAAGTGAAAAGAGAAGGGAGGTGAAATGGAGGGGCAGGAAAGTCCAGGAATGTAAGTATCCACCCCAGCGTTCGCCTAGCGACCCGGGAAACCCCCGAAAAAGCCATGGGTCAGTAAGGTTGGCCACAGGAATCGAACCCACCGTGTCCCTTCGCAAGCCTGACAGTGGAGCCATCTTGCTCGGTACTTAAACACCAAGTTTGGTATTCCACCGACTTTCCATATTTTAGTTATAAGACCGTGGGCACGCACACACACACACACACACACACACACACACACACACACACACACACACACACACACACACACACACACACACACACCTTTATCTACTTTTTTGTGTCAGGATGTCTCAAAACATGAATTTCCGGTAACCATTACATTTATAGAAACTTTAGGTGGAATCACTACCTTCTGTACGTACTAGAACAATGTGGTAGAGAAAATAAAATTACTTCAGAATTCCTTACTCCTATGTGATGTATGAATAATGCATATTAAATATGTCAAAGTGTATCTTATGAAAACAATGTATGATAATATTAAAAATAAAAGCATGCTAAATGGTAGCTGAGAAACATCTGTTTTATTTTCCTTGCACATATTTCTGAGAAAAAGTAGCTACGCTCTTTATATCAGTCCAGTCCAAACATTCTATGATAAGAGTAATACTCTTACCTAAGTGAACATTTTTCTTCCAGGTTGAAATTCCTCTTCATAATCTCTACAGAATATGTTAAGTAATACCAGAGATATCGAGCATAGCGCATTCTCTTACAATCAGAAGTTATGTTATCATCATTATGTATTTAAAGAAGTGCACATTTCATCCTTGTAGATCTTTATCCCTTTCCAATAGCAATTTGTCATCAAGATAAATATTGTTCATCGACATCAGTTTAAAAGGTAGAGGAACTTCCTCAGATTCTCAGTAAAACAACCAAGAAAACTATGCATTTCATTAGACAGTGCAGGATAATGGAGAGACCTTGTAAATAAATAGTACATATTTTAATATACGAGTAATTTGGGTTGGACTAATTACTCCATGCTCCATGTATAGCGAGTATTTACCTCGATAGCGTTTCGTTAGCTGTATCATTGCCCTATACATATATTAAAACACAGATAAATATTTTGTTTGTTAACGACTCTGGCAATTGAGGGCCATAACAGCGTCGGCGGTGTGCCGGAATTTCGTCTCATAGGAGTTATTTTACATGCCAGTAAACATACTCATATCGGGCTATCGATTTTATGGATACTTAAAAACCCCGTCTGGGCCAGATTTGAAGCCGCGATCTTGGGACGAGTAGGCTAATGTCTAACCAACTGAGCCACACGGACTGACGACGAGCCTTGTGAATTCGAATTTATTTAATAAATAATATAGCACAAAATGGTTCCGCTGTAACGTGGCTAATATTCGGGAGATCTTCTTGGGCTCGAATCCAGAGGCCGACCTTCAGGACCGCTGGTTTTTCGGGGGTTTCCCTGGGTCGCTAACCGACTGCTGAGAAGGATAATTTACATCTCCCGAATTTCCTGTCCTTCCATTTCATTTCACTTTTTTTCGTTTCACTTTTCATCTGCTTTGTGGTCCCAGGGTTCTAAGTGTCGCCGTGTATGTCAGGTGCTTGTTCTCTTTAAATCCTCATCCTCCGGATCGGGAAGATCTCGAAATCTCCGGTTCCCCAGGGAACCTAGAGCCCGCAGGGGGGCGGGGGGAATAGAGCAGCGGAGTGCGAGCCGTCACCGAAGAGTTCAAATGTTTAACTGTTAGAGACCCTGCCCCCTGCTGTCGTCTCTCTTCAGGTCCGACCGCCCTGCGTATCCTCTGACCTCACCCCTCCCTTCAGGGGGTGATCCATCAGATTTATGGGCACAAAAGGTCTTCTGCAGGTCGAGGTGCTAAGTCCCCTTCCGAACCTTACTGCCCTACGTAAATAATGCCAAATTTCTCATTATTTGCTACATTGGACAGAATCCCAATTTGTAAACGATAGGAAATAAACTAATTGCAGGAACACGGCGGAAAGAATTGTATTTCCACATGCGCAAAAAGTCACCTTCAACTTTCTGTGTAATCTTTAAATAGTGCGCATTAAAAATGAAATAGCCACTCTTATTAAAACAATGCATGATTACATTCAAAAGCCAGAAAGGTGGTGTCAGAGACTCATTTCTGATTTCCTTTGTTGTTGCATACATTTCCGAGAAAAGATAGCTACTTAATATCTCCTCAAGTCGAACATTCGATGATAAGACTAATACTTTAATACCTTCTTTTTCTTCATTATCTTCTTCTTCTTTATAATTTACGTCATTTAACCGGGTGGGCATATTGAACGACGAATGATTGAAATGATCGAAACGATGCATAAAGAAAAACCCTGGGTAAAGCCTATCCATTTATATCACTGACCAAAAATCGCACTTGGAACTCTTAAAACGTGGTGCACATGCTACCCCCAAATCACGGATATGGGTCTAACACATTTCATTGCAAATATAAGTAGAATACATTAAGCTAATGCAATAATCACACCTTTTCAAAGTAGGTCACTGTGTGATGTCTTAGAAATGTTTTGAATTAACACGAGAAAACAAAAGAAGAAAAACACCTGAATCGTTGCACACACATACTTGTGTGCCAACATATTGTTAAAAATGCTAGATTCAGGGAGGTTAAATTATATTTCAGGTTAATTTTTCAAAGTCAGTCGCTATGTGACGGCTTTCAAATCCATTCTCTATTTAAACGCAATATGAAAGAAAATAAAAAGAACGGCGATTTTGAGTTAATATTACGAATTTTACAACTCAAACCAATAGCAAAGAATTAGTTTAAACGCTTTTTTTTTTATCCAGGGGTGTCAAACATGTATTTCCAGTGAAATATCGTTAAAGAAATGTCTGCTGGAAACACTATCTTACATACCTACTATAGGCAGATTCATGTAGAGAAAGTAAAAAACACTAAGGTATTCTTTCTCCTATATGACTCATAAACAATACATATTAAACTGCCAAAGTGTCATTATAAAAACAATGATTGATTACCTACATAAAAACGACCGTGTTAATGGTATCTGAGACACACTTATTATTTTATTTTCCTTCTAATATTTCCGGGAATAGATAACTGATTTATGTCACCTCGTGCCAAACATTCAATAACTTGGATTTGCTTCTAATCTTTTCATAATCTCTGCAGAATATCTTGAGTATAACAAAGACACCGCTGATAGCGCGTCGTCGTCCTCGACGTTGTCAGAAGCAGCCGTTTCTGAACCTCAGAAGACTCAGGAGTTTAGCTATAACTTGTGGTTGTCTTGAGATAGCGCTCAATTTTTTCTTTCCTCTCGCTCTAACGGTTTACAGTCTACTTTCTTTCCTGGCACAATAAATATTACGCGAAAGAGCATCACTAATACATTATATTACCGCATAAAACAAACATGGGAAAGAGGGATGACAGAAATGTAATCGAGTATTTACCCTTTCCACTTACCCCATCACACTAACCTTTACAAAGAAAATTTTTGGACAATTTTTATTTTCTTGAAAATAATCTAGCTCTAATCTAGCTCTAACGATTTTGATTTAAGTGGCATATGTTTGAGATTTTTTATCACAAATAAAAGTATATTTTGAGTTTTGGGCCTGTAGGCTATGTAGTCCTCTTTACTTTTGATGACAGTTAAATAACTCATAAATCGCAAGATATAGACAAAATTTTACTGTACAAAAGCTGTAGATCTTGTTAAAATACACAATTTATTTCCAATTAAATGTTTCTGTACAGTGAACCATTTCGGAGATATTCCTTGTTATTTGTGTGAGTTATGGAAAATTTCGTGAAATGGAACATCGTTATTCATTTTTAAAATGTTAGCCGTGCAAAGGAACGGGATTTGAAAGCTTCAAAAGATTCAACTATCGCTCAAAGCCTACTGTATTCTAATATTCCCCTTGCACCTACAAGGAAATAAGCAATAAGATAATTTCTGAAGATGTTTAGGTATCTCATCTAACACGAAGATATAGGAATAGAGTTTGTAAGAATGGTTAGTACAAGAGTAGAGAAAGTCATGTGAGCGCATCACATTCACAAGTCGATATTCTAACATGTAGTTGAGTTTATGTGAAACTTCCTATCCATGTGTTATCGTCTATCGGACATTCAAATAGGTTCACATTTATATACACACTCGCAAATACAAATGCGAGTGGTGATTCAAGACCCAGCCTATTTGACTGTGCGACAGACGATAACACATGGAACAGAGGCTATAAATAAACTCTGCTGCACGTTGGAATATCGATTTGTGTAAACCGCGCAGCCACATGACGCTGCGCTCAATCACTCTTTCCATGGCTGTACCTTCTGTACCTACTAGATACGTGGTAGGGAAACTATATTCCTTAATCCTTTAACTAAACAGAGGGTGCTATTTCCCAGTCAAGTAACACCTCAATTGGCCCCTAAGGGAGCTAACGAGGCTAGTGCACCCCGGACCAGGACTCCTTTCGGGAGAGAATCCCCACACCGGTACGGCAATTCTGTGTCTGTTAGTCTGTCTGCCAGTCTGTGGACAACATAACTCAAAAACGAAAAGTCGGTTAAAAACCAAAGTTGATATTTAAGTTTAATTTCTTTTAAGGATGCGACACCAAGATTTTAAAGAAAATAGCCCCACTCTAAATTACCCTTTACATGGAAAATGTTTCGAAAATTTTTATTTTCTTGAAAATGGCTCTAACGATTTTGATTAAAATGCCACAGTTTGCGATATTTTGATGACAAATGAAATGTATATTTTGAGTTTTCTGGCTATAGCCTATGTAGTCCTGTTTACTCTGGATGACTTTTGAATAACTCGTAACTTCAACGACTACTCAATGCCGTTGGCCGCTGGAGTGAGAAGTGGAGAATGGCTATTAGTCCGGGGAAAAGCTCCGCTCTCCCCCTTGGTAAGGTTCGCCAACAGCGGCCGAACGGTCACTTCGGCTTAGGCAGAGAAATATCCCATGGGTAACCTCCGCCAAATACTTAGGTGTTCTCGATCGCGGACTAACATTCTCTCCTCACGTCCGCGCAAAGGCCGGACTCGGCCACGCTGCACTCAGACAGCTCTACCCTATCCTCCGATCCACCATGCCCACATACCTTAAACTACGCATCTACCGGGCGATCATCCTGCCACCGATCTTATACGGCTGTGAAGCCTGGGGATCGGCGGCACCCACCACCATACGCAAACTGCAGACTGTGCAGAAAGGGGCGTTAAGAACTATGATACAGGGCGTAGATTCCCGTCTTACATCCTCCACAACCACTCTGGACTCCCCTACATCGTGGACTTGGTGCGGGAACGATCCCGAACCATGTACATTAAACTGAACTCCCACACCAACCAACTGGTACGGGCACTTGGTCAATATGACCGAAGAGCCCCTCGCAGAAGAAAGAATTACCGCCTACCTAAGGATGCCCTTGGGCCTCCCCGGTAAGCGGTAATGCCACTCAATCTTTTACCCCATACACAACCCAACCTAACACCTACTCTGTCTCCTTCCTGCATCCAACGTGCGGTCCATCCCGCCCTAGGTATGCAGGAAGAAACCCTGCCCGCAGACACGAAAGCTTGTGTAAACTAGATTCCCCTTCTATACTGCACAGATAAAGTTGCACTAAGCGGCTAGGTGCTGTGCAGATAAACATACCGTACAGGAGTACCTTTACGACCTGCTCTCGGATGCTGGAAGCTGGAATAACTCGTAAACCGTATGAAATAGACACAATCTCATTCTACAACAAATATAGCTCTCGCTAAAATACACAATTTATGTCGGAATTAATTTTTTGGTAGAGTGAACCATTTCGGAGATATTCCTTGTTATTTGTGTCAGTTTCGGAAAACTTACTACTTTCTTGAAATGGAACATCGTTGTTCATTTTTACTTTCTCAACTGGTAAGTAGAGGAATTATTGTAATCCACCCAAAAATTCGATGTCGAGATTTCACCGGAAATATGTGTTAAGACCCCCTGAATAAAAACAAAAGCATTTTTAGAAAAAGGTTCGCGTGTGTGTGTGTGTGTATGTGTGTGTCTGTGTGTCTGTCAGTCTGTGGACAGCATAACTCAAAAAAACGAAAAGTTGTTTAAGAACCAAAGTTGGTATTTAACTTTGATGTCTTTGAAGGATGCGACACGAAGATTTTGAAGAAAACAGCCCCAACCTAAACTACCCCTTACATAGAAGATTTTTCGCAAATTTTAATTTTCTTGAAAATGGTTCTAACGATTTTGATTAAAATGCCGTATATTTAAGATATTTGTATGACAAATGTATACTTTGAATTTTCTGGCTATAGCCTATGTAGTCCTGTTTACTCTGGATGACCTTTCAATAACTCGTAAACCGTAAGAGTTGCCTTTTTGTTGCAATAAATTGTGGGTTTTTTAAATTTAATTTACACAAAAACCGTTGAATCTATTGAAATACGTCAAAGGAAAGAGTTATTGTTTATTCAGTTTTCTATGAATATGGCCATAAATCAAGAAGCGTCAATGAAGAATTTTTCAGCCAGGTGATGATAAATGTTTTTGATAAAAATATTTTTTCTAAAAAACTATAAACTTTTCAACATTTTGGTGTTAGACTTTCTTGTTATTCACGACGGATCTTTTCACTTCCACTCTGTATATATTAGTACATACAGTTAAATGGGAGGACGAATACTTTTGTTTTCAAGATGAAGACGATAAAGTAAAGTGATTGGTTTGTAAGACTGGTAGTTGCAGATTTATACTGTTTCGCTTGCTTACGTTCCGTGTTCACGAACCTTTTAAAAGGTCTTTAGAAAAGATCTTTAAAATTGCTTTTTTTTCTTTTTTTTTTTCAGGGGTTCTCAAAACATATTTCCGGTGAAATCTCGACATCGATTTTTTGAATGGAATATAATACTTCCCTTACTTACTAGCAGAGAAAGTAAAAAGAAACGCTAAATGGTATTTGAGAGTTATTTCTCATTTTATTTTCGTTGCAGTCATTTCTTGGAAAAAGTTGGCTAGGTAATTTATATCACCTCATGCCAAACATTCGCTGATAAGGGTAATACCCTACGTTTTAGATTTTGTTTTCACCCTGTAATTCCTTGTCATAATCTCTGCATAATATCTTGAATGATAAAGAGGATACCGCTGATAGCACATTCCCTCATAATCAGAAGCTATTGTTATGGATGTAATTCAAGGAACTGCACATTTCACTTTTGTGGATTTGTTTCCCTTTCGAGTTGTCATCTAGATAAAATATGACTCATCGATAACAGATAAAAATAAATATGAAGTTCTTGACATTCTCAATAAAACAATAACAAAGTATAGTTATATGTGATTGAAGAGTACAGAGCCTTGTGAATTCGGATTTATTAACACAAATAATGTCCAGTTTCTGGTTATTTACTACAGTACACAGTCAAACGAGGAATGTATAAGCTTTTTCTCTGACTACCTTAATGCACGAATGTAAGGCATCGACATGTGATGTTTTCGCTTTCATTTGATCATGCAGCATTTTATTTATAATTACATAAATTAACGTTACAGAAAGAAAAAAATATGTGTGTAGGGTGTGGCTGTATATGTATCCACAGGTTATATCAGAAATCATTAATCCAACTTCCGACCGACATGGCCGGTATCATTTTCAACTCTTAAATAACTGAAATAGCACACCTTGGGTATGAGAAGACACATATACACGAGTCATATAAGATCACATGAAGAGGGTTTATTTTTCCGTTGACAATTCCTTCAAATGTGAAATAATCGTTATCTCATTCATTTAGAAATAAGATAATTTCCGCGGATATTTCATTCTACGATTTCACATACATGGCTCCAATTTAGCAAATAAGAAAGCAGAAGGCACAGCAACACAAAATGCAGTCGGATGCTGTTTAAGAACCCGCTGTCCCCACAGATGATCATCCTTTTAGGCAACATCGTCTCCCACATTTTGGTAACTAACTGGGGTATGCTCGGTCCTAGCAGGGATTCTGCACATTAAATGGATCGGGTTCCGCTTTAGCACCCCCGTTAGTGACGTTGGTTACTAAGCATTCAGGCATGCTAGCGTGTCATCGTAATTGCTGGGCGACATCAACAATATGACCTGAGTGGCGTTCAGTAATTAAAAGCATGCCGATAAAATGAGATGAGATGTATGTGTGGAGGGTTAGTAGGGTCCTTTAGTGTGCAATCAGAATTTCGTGAGATTAGGAGAAATACCTTGTAAGCTAGTGGGGTGGAGTTAGCTGGACCATTATCACTTAGTATCGCGTCAGCTCTTTGTAGCTCTCCGCGGTGATAAACTTAGAGAAGTGAAAGAACTTCCGATAAACTGGGTAACTTCCTGTCGCATATCTCGCCGCCAGGAGGTTAGCCTCGCTCGGTTGCGAATAGGCCACTGCAATTTTTCGCATAGTTACCTATTCGCATTGAAACTACATATGTATATAGTTTCGCAAAACCTTGAAAATGGCTCGACCGATTTAATTAATTTCTTTCTTGCTTGGTTCGCCTCAGTACAGAGATTTTTGCTAAAAAGTAGCATTAACAAACAGCCAAAGGATCAGCTCAAAAACCGATAAAATCAAAATTGGTAATTTTGTATGGGTATTGCCACTTCCGATTACTTTTAATATGGCATTTGTGGCAGATATTATTTGACCGCTGCGTCTATTACATTTAAAATTGTTCCTTTTTCATAAAAAGTATAGCGGATTTTGAATAGATTAAATCGAATTTAATTACATTTTGCAAAGATTAATTTTGATCAGCCATTCCATTAAGGTAAATTGACCTTGCAGGCTTAGAAGTAAATAAATAATTCACTCAATTTTGTTTTAGTGAGACTCGAGGAATTAGTTTGAGAATTTCAATTTTGTAAACTTCTCAAGGTAAGTTCGACAAATATGAGTGACTGTGGAAACAATGCCAGTCTTTGGAAGTTTGTGGAATTAACTTGGAGTTTCCGTGTTTCGCGCATGGACAACTGTATGTTGCGTATTTGTATGTCGGAAAGCCATCATCTTTGTTTATTTACGCACAGAAAAAGAAAACAAAAAACTTATTCTATCGGAAAGCTTTGCATTGAATATTAGCTGCATTTATCTGTCATGTAAATAAAAGACAATAAATTCATTTGAATTACAAACATGTTTTATTTAACAACCAAACAACACTCAAACCGTGCATCGGAGGTGGTGATTCGTAAACCTTTCCCCGTGTAGCTATGCAACACAATGGTACCAACCCTTCCTTAGTTGATTTCAGGTCACTTCCAGTCGTTTCGTGACCGGTATCAGTGGAGGAATTATGTCTGTGTCAACATCGTCTAACTCATTTGTAACAAGATATTACATGGATTTCTCGAGCCAGGATTGAACGCTTTAATTGTAGACATGATGCCGCATGTAACGAAAAAAATAATAGGTGTTTTCTGATCTACTTTTATATACATTTTATATCATCATAGTTATTATTATTATTATTATTATTATTATTATTATTATTATTATTATTATTATTATTATTATTATTATTATTATTATTATTATTATTATTATTATTATTATTATTATTATTATTATTATTATTATTATTATTATTATTATTATTATTATTATTATTATTATTATTATTATTATTATTATTATTATTATTATTATTATTATTATTATTATTATTATTATTATTATTATTATTATTATTATTATTATTATTATTATTATTATTATTATTATTATTATTATTATTATTATTATTATTATTATTATTATTATTATTATTATTATTATTATTATTATTATTATTATTATTATTATTATTATTATTATTATTATTATTATTATTATTATTATTATTATTATTATTATTATTATTATTATCATTATTATTAATGTGTGTGTGTCTGTCTATCTATCTTTTATTTATTTATTTGTTATGATTATAGATTTGTATAATAGTTTGAGACCTGTGATATGGATTTACGTACACGTTAGCAATGCCTATGATGCAACAATTACAAGAAGACATGTCATCAGAATCTAGGACCCCGAAGAATCAATCAATCCAATCCAATCTATCAATCAATCCACTAATTTCGCGTGTGATGCCGTATGCTTAACTTATTAAAATAAGTTATGAATAGCAAACAGCAAACGTAGATACTAATTTACTGAGAGTGACACATTTTGTTTTCACTGTTCTATAGGCCAAAGAACTGCCATGGTTGAAAAGCACCAACAGCATTCTTTCCCATTCTGAATCTGGGCCTGAAATTTACAATGTATGTAACTTTCACATCTACATCTTCTGTTAGCGAGTAATTTTACTCTGATGAATCATCTACAAGCACTGAGGACTTCCTTTCTCATGCTGTGATCCATGATTCATCAGTAAGCAGCACATTTTCCTTCATTTGAGGATCGGTAAAAAGCACCCATAAGTGCTGGTTTCAGATGCTCGGGTTTCATTGTGCTCCGGTGATGTACCAACTATGACAAGTTATGTTGAGCACATTTAACCCTGACATTGGAACGATGGCCTTGACTGTTACAAGGACGTCTCTGTGGCCTCAAACCGCTTCCTTCCTTCACAGCAGTATCTCGAGTCTGCCATACACGTGCTCTCTACATGTGATACACATTTGATTGTATTTATGTTGTGGTCGGTGGTCGGGGCCGTGTAATGAGCATTCTCGTGAACAAGAGGGCGTAACGTAAATAATTATCAAAAAGAGGGAAACGGAATTAATTATTTAAATATGGAACGTAGCTCAGTCGGTAGAGTACCAGAGTGCAATGGGAGGAGTCCCAGGTTCGCTTCCCGGCCTAACCCTAGCATTACCAAGGGAATGGGTTACTTTATGTCCATCTTCTGTAATTTTTTAAATTCTGTATTTTAATTTTTTGATTAAAGACATGCAGTTAGTAATTATTGTCAATCACTGTTTCTGAATTGCGTAATTATTTTAGTTTTCATTGCTTGTCCCGGATTCAATCCCAGGCAACCGCATGTGAGATTTGTGGTGGACGAAGCGGCGCTGGGGCGGGTTTCCTCCGGGTTCGCCGGTTTCCCCCGCCACTCCTTCCACCAATTCTCCATCATCACCTTTCCATTCATAGATTTCGTCTGCATTTCATATCATCCTCTTCCTCACTATCATACCTAGTGCTGGGCTGACCACCACTCTGTCCCGTCCATAGTTTCCTCTGCTCCCCGACAGGCATCTGACCCTAGCCACTGGCTTAGCAAAGGAATTTGTTTTTAACCGGGGTGAATGTAATAAATGTCACTAGCCCCTGAGTGCCCAACCCACACAAATATTTTAGTGAGAGTGTTATGCAAACACTAACGCTCAACATTCCAGGAAAGTGTGTATCCATTTCATTGTTGTCCCACAATCTTCCCAGAGGTGATGCAATCGTTTCCCATCTCATGCACATGATTCAGCATCTAAGTATTCTGGTGCAAGCTAACGCCGATCCTCGCCTTCGTTTGGTTTCGGTATTCCTTCTCCTGAAAAATCGCAAGTCCAAATTGCTCCTCGGATAAAGGTGTTCTGTTCCTTGGCTCTAAAACCCCGATTGGGTTTTGGTCGCTTGGACAACAGTTTTCCATCTCTGTCTGTCACTCGTTAGCTGTTTCCGTCCTATTACTTCAATAATTTCCAAATCCTTTGTAACTCCAAGCATCTCAATTTTGATCTTCCTACTCTTCTCCTATTGTATTATCTTTCTTACAACATACTTTAGGAATCCTACCCTCTGGCATTCTGTATACGTGCCCAAGCTACCTCAGTTTTTGGGACTTCACAAATCTATGCTTTATCCTACAATAAGGTCCTCCAATATGAAATGTTATATGCACTGAATGAAAGTTCAAAAGGACAAGAAAATCATAAAATAATGACTTAAAGTTGAAGAAAAAAATGCCCTAAAATAGAAAATAACAACTCAAAAAAAAAAAAAAAAAAAAAAAAACACCTAAGATATTGGCATATCTAGAACTCATGATAAACATGTATGTAGACGTTAACAAAGCCAATGACGCAACACTTAAAGCCGTGGGAATCAAGGGTCTTGTTCATAACTGTTACCTTGAACCAACTGTTACCTTGAAACTCGTTCCAACAAATAATTCAATGAGTCACAAATACATCGCTCGAAAAAACCTCACCTGTATTAACTACTTGAACAAATCCTGGTTCTACACGTTAACTGTAGGGTTTTCTACCACTTTCTTTGTGCTGTCTGTTTTTCTTGCTTTAATGTCCTGTAGGCCGATTATGGAGGTTTAAACTCCTGGTTAGTTTTAAACTATACTTGTAAGTTTTACTTCGTATGTATTACAATTCGCCTTCGGTTTAGCTACATTTAATGTAACGTTGTAAGTTGGTGGGACGAGCTGTACACATGGATAGAATAGGACGTCGGGTTTTGGCCCGTTGACCTTGAAGATCTTGCGGGGCATCCTCGGGAGGAAGGATAAGGCGAGAGGAGATAGAAGGCGGCCGACCCAAAAAGTCACGACAGAGCAGAGGGCAGCATTTCCAGACTGAAACTCTCGGCGATGGGTGGAAAGAGCCATAACTGAGATCATTGATGATAGGTCTGTTCGAAAGGTATTATGGCTGACGCAAACTTTAATGGCGGGTTTCGATACAACATCTAATCATAGGCTTGCTATCCCTTGCGGTGTGTCTAGTTAACCACGCTGTGAAGCCGATGATATATCTTTTGCACCCACAAAATGTATTTGCACAACAGGAAAGAGATTAGTAGTAGTCAGCTATCAGCCGCCATTTAATTTTGCGTCTGCCATAGTTACAAATCACTTTGAATTATCCTCCAAAGTGACACAATCTCCTTGCGCATAATTGTGAATCCTTTATATAACTCATATATGGCAATCTCCAAGCGATCGTAGCTTCCTTCACTTCTGACGTGCAGTGTTGGTGTCTTCGTCATTAGTATTTACTTAATATTGCGTTAAAACTTAATCTTTCAAACCTTCATTTCCGGAAATGATTGCTTTTTTTTAAGTAATGCATTTATCCTTGTTACGAGGGAAACACACGTCCTAACACATAAATCAAAACGAATAGCCTCCTATTACTTGAATCTGAAGACAATGGATCTCTAAATGTGTCCCTTACCTAAGATAGGTACTAAATGCTTTTGAAAATGTTAATATGTTAAATTGGTACCTAATTGTAGGAGTTAAAACTGACTTATATCGGGTGTCGTGTGACAAAGGCTTCAAAACTTTCTTCTCAAAATAATTCAGTTTTGAGTAAACGCGGTTCTTCTATTATTTCAGTCGTTTTTTCAAGTGAGTAGGTAAATGTTTTTTTTTTGTTTTTTTTTTGTTTTTTTTTTTGTGGTCATTGTACTTTCTCTACTACTATAGTAAGCAGGGGAAGTATTGTATTCGACCCAAAATTTTTTTGTCGGAATTTCACCAGAAATATATGTAAAAAGCATTTTTAGAAAATGGTCCGTGTGTGTGTGTCTGTGTGTGTATGTGTGTGTGTGTGTGCGTGTCTGCCTGTGTGACTGTGAATATGCTTTAGTATTCAATAAATTCATATTCAGACCTCAATCAGTATCTGCCTCTTAATAAAGCCAACATTTCCGGCACATGCCTTTTCTCTCTCTATCTTTCTTTCCCTCCCTCTCTCCCTTCCTCCCTCCCTCCCTCCCTTTCTTTCTTTGTTTCTTTCTCTCTTTCTTTCTCTCTTTCTCTCTCTCTCTCTTTCTTTCTTTCTTTCTTTCTTTCTTTCTTTCTTTCTTTCTTTCTGTCTTTGTCTTTCTTTCTCTCTATCTTTCCTTCCTTCTTTCCTTCGCTCCCTCTCTCCCTCCCTTCCTTCCTTTTTTTTTCATACTCTAAAATTTTGCATAAAATTTTAGCATGGCCACTGCCTTCAGTTCAATTTTCACTCAGCAATTACTGGAAGTTTTCCAGACACATTGTCGAAACATTAACTTGAAGTAAGAACACTGATATTAACTGTATTAATTTACTTCCTGGTTGTGCTATACTACATCCTCAAGAAAATGTTATCGAACTTTAAAAAAATAATCCATCCAAAGATATTTTAATTTGCCAACACTTGAAGCAAATAGCAGAACTGCAGCCTAGTGCATGATGAAATAGAAAAATATTTCATTGTTAAAACATAAAACTGTTATAGGTTCGCGACACCACCCACTATTGCTTCACCATATTATCATAAACCCCTTCTATGTAAAGAAAGCAGGTACGACAAACATGTAAAAATGTTCACATAAGCAGTTATGTGCAAAACTAAATGAATATAAACATTTTTTGCAAACTAAATTAGAATTTCAAAACTCAGTACCACGGCCGGGACCCGAACCATGGATTCTCTACTTGTTCATACTCCTTGAGAAGCTTGAGCATATCATGGCGATATAACCACACGCCATTAAACCTTCTGCACTGAGTTATGCGTTATATGGCGAGATACCCGCACGGTGTTAAAACTTGTAATGCGCCACATGGTGGGATACCTGCACGGCATTAAAACGCCTAATCCGATTCATGCGTCGCATAGCAAGGTACACCTACATTATACCTAACTTCTGATCCGATTCATGCGCCACTCTGTCCGGTCCATAGTTTCCTCTGCTCCCCGACAGGCATCTGACCCTAGGCACTGGCTTGTAAGTCCTACATAAGGGGAGGGTAATCAGGCAAAGAAGAAGAGTTTTATGTGTATTCGTGATATTCTGAACACGCTCTATCCAATGGTACATTCATTTTGCGTCTAGCCGTATTAGTTTCCAAGCAAATGAGGCTTGGTTTAAGGGATTCACTTCAAATCATATTTTGTACACCATTTGGTCCATTTCAAACTATATTAAGTCCTTCCTCTTTCAAGCAATCATATATCGTAAATAGACTGTCAAGAATGGGCACCAATGCACAGGAATAGATTGGCGAGAATGAGTGCCAAAACATTCAGTGCAGACAAATTTATGCTCAGTTAAGACTTTGAAGGAATTGAAATCAGTAATTTCACATTTTGTTAATGAGTTCAGTAAACAAATATTACATTAACTCATTTCTTAGTAGCTTTTTCAGAATACATTAGAACTTCTAAGAAAACTTTTACTTGTATATTTTGTTTTGTTTATCTAAGGAAACATCATAAACTTTAAGTATGTTCAAAGCTCAAAGTTCATTTCCACATCAAAACTATATTATGTCCACATTGTTTTATAAGTATCTACTATCCTGTTTTGGAATTGATTTCAGTAAAAGTACTTCCTTAATCTTGGGATCCATACACTGTTTTGTACTTTTAAAACTTCAATTCATCTCTAAGGGTTTAGGAGTATTGCAAACCCAACATAAATAACAAGGAATCTCCGAAATGGTTCACTCTACAAAAAATCTACTTGGACATAAATTGTGTATTTTACCAAGATCTACACAACTTTGGTGTAGTAAAATTTGGTCTATTTCTTACGTTTTACCAGTTATGCAAAAGTCATCCAGAGTAAACAGCACTACATAGGCTATAGCCAGAAAATTTAAAATATACATTTTATTTCCATAAAAATATCTCAAACATATGGCATTTTAATGAAAATCATTAGAACCATTTTCGAGAAAATCAAAACTTTCGAAAAATTTATCAGTTAAAGGGCGTTTAGGGCGTGTTGCATTCTTCAAGCATATTAAACTTAAATACCAACTTTGGTTTTTAACTGACTTTTGGTTTTTGAGTTAGGCACACACCCAACCCACCTTCTCCCACCTCTTTCTCTATTTTTTTTCTTTTTTTCTTTTTTTTTTTTTTTTTTAATTGAGGCTGCCTCAAAACACATATTTCCGGTGAAATCTCGACATCGAATATTTGGGTGAAATACAATATTTCAACTACTTAGAGAAGGTAAAAAGGCTGATGTGTTGCATTTAGATGACATTCTCTGTCCATTTTTCTATAACCTAACTTGTAAATTCTTTATATTTTAACTCCGCAAAGAGAACGGAACCTCAAAGCTTTAAAAGATTTGACTATCGCACAAAGCCTACTGTATTCTAACATTCCCCTTGCACCTACAAGGAAATAAGCAATAAGATAATTTGTACAAATGTTTATCTTAACTAACACGAAGATATAGGAATAAGAGTTTGTAAGAATGGTTAGTACAAGAGTAGAGAAAGTCATGTGAGTGCAACACATCACTTTTCTTAGTTATGTTGTTCTTGGACAGAGAGAGAGGCTTTTTCCCAGAATGTTTTTCTGGATTTAGGGTTCTCAAAACTTGTAATCTCGGTATCGAATATTTTCTGGAATGCAACAGTTCTATTTACTACAGATAAGTAGGAACTAAAAAGTACGCACTTTATATGCAAATTCTCTGTTTACTGATAACACTGTGTACGGAAGTATAGCAAAACAACGTTGATAGGATGGATGAAAATTCACACCCAAGTAGAAAGTATTTAAGTAGATAACAACCGCACATTCCTGCGAAGCACATGTGGTAACAAGATGATTCAGCATCTGTTTGATTGCGGTCGCACGCTGGGTTTTCCCCAGTAGTGTCCAAGTCGGACTTCCACAGTAGTACAGCTGTTGTGTGTTGTTACATAATACAACGCCATTAATGAGCTGTTATCATAGCTTCAGTTCACTGGCACTGCTTCGCTGGCTCAGACTCATAATGCCGTATTTACAAACATAACAACTTCAAACTACTCATAACACACAGTATCACACAATGAATCTGACTGGCAGGAATATGGTATATCTTGGAGGCATGCAATAAGGGCAAGATAACACATGATAACACATTTATGCTCGACCATGCCATAATGTAGCGCTTATAATGACCTTATCATACCCACCTCTTCATAATGATACAGATATCCACCAATCAAAGGTACACCACTTCATAAGAACACTGCTAATCCACCAATCAAAGGTACACCTGCTCATAACGACAACGCTGACCACCAGTCAAAAGATCCGTATGCAGCAATCAATACTTTGCCGTCTGCGCACATTCCCATGCAGCTGAAAGCGAAACTACCGACTCCCGTATATGAAAGGAAGCTACTCCGTGTATTTAATAATTAGTGTACATAACATTCTAATAGATTCAATTTGTCTTCTCGTTTTTGAAAGTCTACTCTTTTAAAGGTGGCAGCATATATAGGTACTCCCTGTTGCCAAGGCCAACATAACAATAAAAGTCGAAGGCGCAACTATTAATAATTATGTATGTTGAATCGAATAACAAATAATTATATTGTCGGACACCAGTGACAATAACAGCGTAGAATATTAAAAGTATTTTATAAATGTTTTAAGTGTTGCTCAAGGTCGAACATAAATAGTTATATGAAACTTGAGTATAATGGAAATTAAGATGTTCTGTGAATATTATGAAATTCGCTACCGCTTGTTTCATAAAATATACTAGCATCTTGATTGCTGTTCTTATGCTCCCGTTGTATAATATGATTTGTAACTTTCATATTGTAAGACACCGTATGCTCTACATTTTGTCCAGCAGTTTATGGTCCCTGATAGGAATGCAATGAATGAGTACATCAGTAAACAGTTCCAGGTGCATAGCAATATCTGAAGCTGGATGCCTGCCTCTATAATCTTCGCAAAAGTTAAAGGTATATGGAGCCGTACTGCAGACCCCAGCGAATCCTAAGCTTGCCCCTCCTAACAGCGCTGCCGAATGTGGTACACGCTCTTATGTACAGAACCCCTGCCGGTAAACGCACTACGCTTGGCAACAGCGCTCCGCTTGAGCATTGGCCAGCGTTCACATGCCTTTAACTTTTGCGAACAGTATAGTTGTGCATAATATAAACGTAACGTTCCATTCCTGCCAGAGTTCATCAGCTGGTGGATGGACTGGTAGATAAGAGTGATATCGAATGATGGCGCTATTGCTAAGTTGGTGGAACTTTATAGCTGGAGCTATAGTTATTGTTTGTAAAGGTTCCATTTTGGGAACTAACCCAAAATAACAGTTACGCTATTTTTCTTACTTCTATTGTATGTAAAGTGTTATAAACAAGCTATTCCACAGGCACCAAAGTGTACATACAATGAGTACATAATAGATATGAAGCCGGCGGTGGCTACACTGAACCAGAATGCTGTCATTGAAGGAAGAGAAAAGCAAGTTGAATTTGGTAGGAAAATAAAGAAAAGAGTGTTTCCACGGAAAATGTGGAAAATGCAAGGTAATGAGCATCCTAGACTTTTCTTCAAAAGATTGCTCATTCACAGAAACACACTGCAACGGACATGTTTCAGGCTTAGGTACGCATCTCGACAATACTTCTTTGAAACATTTTTCCTGGACCAGTGAACAACTACTCCCCGGATCTAATAACGTGGAAATCAGCACTTTTTCACCATTAGCGTGTACAAACGGCTTGAATTGATAAGCAAGTCCCTTTACCTGCCCTAAGGTAGTACTGATGCAGGGGCTTTTGTTATTCTTCTGGCATCTAATGGGACGTTGTTGGAGATTCGCCCAGGGAGTAGATTTTTGCCTTCGGGATGAGAACTACGTGGTACAGGACAATTCTTAACTACGTGTTCCTGCACCCCGCACCTATAACAGGGATCAATTCGCAGAATGGCCTTTGACAGAGACGAATTACCAGAATGTTGTAGACTCGACTGCGAAAAATCTGTGGGAGGTCGTGAAATATCTCATCTACGCGCTTATCTACCGCGCATTGCTCAGCCAACTCATTTCTCTACTAGTGTAAACAATTTTTAAAAGTCTTATTCTTTTATCTACTTCATGTTAATAGAGATAAACATTTGTAGAAATTATTTGATTACATATTTCCTTACAGATACAATGTGAATAAAGGAATAGACAAAGCTTAAGGATAGCCAAATTTTAAAGAGCTGGCCGCTTAGCAATTTTTTTTTTTTTTTTTTTTTTTTTTTTTTTTTGCATGCCAGGACATCACAAAACAGGTAACAACTTTGTATTTGAGTAAAGTAAGTGTTTGAAAAGTCAAATCAATAACAAAGAATATCTCGAAAATTAATTTAAAAAATAACAAGTTTATTTGACAAGACTTCCATGTTTTAACGATATTCACATCTTTGTGTTGTAAGAGTGTGGCTATCTCTTACGGCTTATCAGTTGTGCAAAAGCCATCCAGGCTTGAGGACTTCAGAGACTATTCCCAGAAAATTCAAGATATACATGTCATTTGTCATGTTTTAAATCGTTAAATCCAGTTTAAGAAAATCAAAATTTTCGAAAATGTTCATGTAAAGGGTATTTTGGCTTGGGGGATTTTTTACAAATCTTGCACAGCATCCTTGAAAGATGCTCAACTTAAATACCAAGGTTGATATTTAACCGACTGTTCGGTTTTGGGTTATGCTATGCACAGACGCACACACAGAGACCCTTTTCTGAAAGTGCTTCTTTTATGGATTCAGACTATCTCAAAACATGAACTTCTGGTGAAACCTCGACATCGAATTTCTGGGTGGAATACAATGCTTCCTCTAGTTACTCTAAGTACGCATTAGAGAAAATATTAAATATATTGTGATTGAGGCAACTTCGGTTGAAGGGTATTAAAGGGTACAGACGCAGAGGGGACACCTCGCTCACTTCGACCTACAGATAGCTATTGTGACTACCACCCCTAAGGGCAGGAATGAAACGAGGGAACCGAAGGTGCCACACAAGACACAGAGACGCGCGGAAGTCCCTAACAAGTTCTGATATCTCTTCATCCCGGCGCCAGGCCCCCGTCAAGCAGCCATCACACAGCGGTTCGCACTGAGCGTCCTCTCCCAGTTGGAGGATAAGGCCGCCCAAACGTCACCTAGAGCTGAGAACAGCAGTTACCATGCGCAATTATCCGCGCCATCTGTCCGGGACTGCCAACACTACACGCCTGAAGGAAACCGTGGTATGAAATAATGCACCCAAGATTCGTCTACACTTATGATATTAATACCACATATAACATATAAGGATATATGCAAATTTGACGTTGGTAGAGGAAGTCAATGAAATGTGAGTTTTTATTATATACCTAAAATTAATCTCTCGGCGCAATAGTCCTTTCCGGGTCAAGGACTACCGTGCGGCTGCTGTGTCCCCCACCTCTGCCCACACAGGCTTCATGAGTGGGGTGCAGTCCTGGAGTAGGGACGTAGAGTGGTCCTCACAACCAGGAGTTGCTACTTTGCAATCAAGTAGCTCCTCAATTTGCCTCTTAGGAACCTAACGAGGCTGAGTGCATACCAGACCAGGTCTACCAGCGGGAGAAAATCCCCGTGCCGGTACCGGGTATCGAACCCGTGTCTCCCGCTTCATAAGCAGCAGACGACCCATTATATACCTAATTACGTAAAAAAATCTGATGTGCTGCACTCACATGACATTCTCTACTCTTGTACAAATTCTTATTCCTAATCTTTTTCGTCTTAGTTGAGATAAACATTTGTACAAATTATCTTATTGCTTATTTCCTTGTAGGTGCAAGGGGAAAGTTAGAATACGGAAGGCTTTGTGCGATACTCAAATCTCTTGAAGCTTTGAGATTCTCTTCTCTTTGCACACTTACCATATAAGAAAATGAACAACAATGATCCATTTCACCAAAGTTTTAAGTTTACCGAAGCTCTGACACATAACAAGGAATATCTCCGAAATGGTTAACCCTACAAGAAAATTTATTGAGACATAAATTGTGTTTTAGCAAGATCTACATTTTTTGTATAGTATGATTTGGTCTATCTCTAACGGTTTACCAGCTATGCAAAAGTCGTCCAGAGTAAATACGACTACATAGCTATAGCCAGAAAATTCAAGATATACTTTTCATTTGCTATAAAAATATCTCAAACATATGACATTTTAATCAAAATCGTTAGAGTCATTTTCAAGAAAATCAAAATTTTCGATGTAAAGAGTAGTTTAGGGTGGGGCTATTTTCTTCAAAATCTTCGTGTCGCATCCTTGAAAGACATTAAATTTAAATACCAACTTTGTTTTCTAACCGACTTTTCGTTTTTGAGTTATGCTGTCCACAGGCTGACACACAGACACACACGGACCTTTTTCTAAAAATGTTTTTTTTTTATTTATTTATTTATTTTTTTTTTATTTTATTCAGGGGATCTCAAAGCATATTTCCGGTGAAATCTCGACATCGAATTTTTGGGTGGAATACAATACTTCCCCTACTTACCAGTAGAGAAAGTAAAAATGTATAAAATAGTCGTTACAAGAAACAAGTATTTTGGAACTCACATTTGTAACATTTATTTCATAATGTACATTGGAGGAACATTCCCGTAGAACCTCTGACTTAAATGTTTATTACACTTTCTTGTGCAAATGCGTTTTCCCCCTTCATGTATGTGTACTAATGCACATCATTATCACTATATGTAGCTTGCTTTAACAATGGCAATATAGAGCCGTTCCTCGAAGGATTTGCATTGCATAATACAGCTTTTCGTAAGAAAAAATATGACGTGAATTTAATTGTATTTCACAAGCACCTATCTACAATGTAAGCTGCAATGTGGGATGTGCAGAGGAAGTCTAAGAAGGGGAAATTCCTTTTATAAGTTTCCCAAAGCCCACATGCTTTTCCATGCAGGCCGGAAGTGTCAAGCGATCATGGAATTCACGAGCAAATGTTCGATCCTACGCATTTCCTTTCAGCAAATATTGATGTTGATACTGCATTCAGTTTCAAGAAAATGTTAGCCAAAAAACCTTCATTCCAAATATCAACTAATAAAGGCAAGATACATAAAATATTTCTACAAAATAATAACTGCAAAGATTACTGGATAAGATGAGGGTACTCTGTAATTATTGTTTAATACATGGTTATTCCTTTGTATCCCAAGTTTGAATTAGTTTATTTACAAGTAAATGCATATCCGGAAAAATAAATCTGCTTTGCAAGAAATAATCTTTAGGGTCTTCAAAAACTCATTTAAAACTTAAACTGCTGTAATTACACAGTACTGAGACACAAAAGTGGTTAAAGTTGTTGGTCCTACATTGAAGGAATGCTTTTTATAAAAAAACTAGCTGGAATATCAGAGTTGCCCGTGGTTTGACTATTATCCCTACAACTTGTAGACTTAAGTTGCACTTATTCAATAGGTTTGTGTTTCTTTAGATACATCTAAAAGTATTATTTAATCAAATATTTAATTAAAACTCCTAAGATACCACAAAGAACAAAAAATAAACAAAATAAACAAAAACACCGAAGACACTATGGGAAATCACTGTTGAACGACCATAAATACCACAGTGAGTAGAGAAAACTATGTGAATATAATATGTTGCATTTCTATTTCAATCATGTAGAAAATTGTATGAATTGTTTGTAGAAGAGGGAGCCGAGAAAGACATATGAATCTGTTACCCAGAAGAAAAGTTAGTAGAGAAAACCATGTGAATGTAACACGTTGCCTTTGTATTTCAATAATATACAAAGTTGTATCAATTATATGTTGAAGAACCAGTGCAGAAGGACATGTGAATGTGTTACGTAAAAGACAATTGAGTGGATAAAACCGTGTGAATGTAATACGTTGCATTTGTATCTCAATCATATAGAAAATTGCTTCAATTTTATATTGAAGAGCGAGTAGAGAAGAACATGTGAATGTGTTGCGAAAAGAAAAGTGAGTAGAGAAAATATGTGAATGCAATGCGCTGCATTTCTATTTCAGTCATATAGAAAATTGCATGAATTGAGAGCGAATAAAGAACGGTGAATGTATTATGTAAACGAAAAGTGAATAGAGAAAGCCGTGTGAATGTAATACGTTGTATTTTTATTTCAATGATAGAAAATTCAACTTGAGCGTTGAAGGGCGAGTAGAGGACATGTGAATGTGTTACATTGGCTTGCGGGCATTACCGGGTGACAGCGAAGCCAATCCACCAGCAGCAAAAGCTGAGCTCCATGCAATCCTTCCAAGAGATCCTTGGATTTCTAAATTCAAAATTAAAACCACCCATATTTGGTTCCACACACCAGCGGTGCCCAACGACAGTTGCACCCCGATTGGCAGCCGTTGAGGAGCATAAATTGCAACCACCCTTCAACCCCCAATCTCATTCTCAGCCGCCACCCTGCAAAACCCCACATCCTGTCATGAAAGTGGCTAAGCCCTAAAAGGGTAGGTACACACCTCGGGCTTCTCCCAGCATGCCAAGAGATTGATAATGAAAATAAAAACGAGAAGAGAAAATCATGTGAATTTAATACGTTGCATAGCAAAATGAATAGCATAAAAACCTTCTCCATGAAAAAAACACTTAGATGTGCAATTTTTATCGCAGTCGGTTGAATAGAATAGGGACGTATACGGGGTAGACAAAGAAACATGTGTATGTATACAAATATATAATATAAGGTTGATTTAGAAGTAGAATGAGAAGGAAAACGGGAGGGAGTGACAGCGAAAGATGGAGAATGTAATATTGCGAGTACAGCTACGCTTTCTGCCAGTACAGTCTTCTTCTTTTTCTTTTTCTTCTTCTAGATTAGGCAGATTGCTTGTTCCGTCTTCCTTTGTTCAGCTCGTGGTTTGTACTCGTATATTTTCAGTGATATTCCAGTCAGATGTTGTTTTCAGTTCTACTACCATGCTACTTCCTACCTATTTATCCATTTCAAACAAAAAACAATCAACTTTAAATACTCATCCGAAATAAAAACCCATTTTGAGATGGGTACCTACGCAGGAAAACCACTAACGCTGAACCTCAGTCAATCAGCAGTTCATCGTCGTCATAATTCAGCAACATCCATCGAATGCTGCTCTTTCACACTGTTACCTTACACCATTTGTCGACAGTTGCTCCAAATACAGTCTTTGCTTCAATCAACTTCTGACTGATCCATGTCTCCTACTGTCCAGCGAAGTGGCGCAGGCAGTAGCACGTGTGGTTCGCATTCAGGAGGTCGTGGGTTCGATCTCCGCGGCCAACCTTCCTGACCCATGGGGTTTTTCAGGGAAATTAATTACATCCCCCGAATTCTCCGCTGCTCCATTTCACCTCACTTCTCATTTCACTTCATCTTCACCCTGCTTGGCTGTTTCAGGTTTGTAAGTCTCAGCGTTGCATGGCAGGGAAAAAGGATGCTCTCTGTATACCTTCGTCCTCCAGATCGGGGGCGGTCCTGGCCCTCCATTTACCGCTGGCGTTCAAGGTTGTCCATCGTTGTCACAACGTTGTCCATCCATGCCAATCAAAGGGTGGCACGATCTATACAATATTTATATAATAGTGTTGCAAGCTTACAACTTGTAGTCACTTCCTTCTATTTAATTTAATTTTTTATTTATTTATTTTTTTTTTAAAGTTTGACGCCCTTTATTCTGGTAGGGCATATCGGACGATGCATGAATGAACGAGTGAGTGGATGAGTGAGTGAGTGAGTGAGTGAGTGAGTGAGTGAGTGAGTGAGTGAAATGGTTCTCAAATGATGGCGTTTAAAGTTACCCGACGTTCATCTTCTCAGGATAAAGAAAAACCCCGAAAGAAAAGCATATCTGGATATCTCGATATACCGATTTGAACTCGAGACCTCTTGCATGTGAGGATATGCTGCCCTCCACACCAGGTTTTTTGTTGTTAGACAAGACATTTTTCATGTCGCCTTGAAGAGTAGTAGAATGACTGCTTTGGAAGAATACAAAAATTTAAAATACGTATTTCTGCCCTTGTTAAGCTGGTGCCATGACCCTGCAGCACCACCCGAAGCCATCCCTGGAAAAAATAGGATTGCATACCAGCCGTTCGCGTTTACCTCGTTTCTCGTAGCTCACCCAAGTGTGTGTAATCATGAGGGCCCGGATTTTTAGGTTCTTAAAATTGACGTTTTAGTTGTTTTTGTATCTTAAAAAAGTTTTTTTTTTAGTTCTTTAACCTCCTGAAATAGTTTTTATATTATTATTGTTTATTAATTTTATTACTAATTGTCCTGTTTTTATAGCAATGTTGCTGATATGTCCTGTAGATCCTTTGTGCTGCTCAAAATGCGATTTTTGGCCAGAGGGCACCTGGAAAATACTTAAAATTATAGTTTATACGCTATGTACATAACAGGTGTTTAATCCTTACCTGCATTTCGGCATTCGAGAACAGGTCGCACAGGTTCTCCTGTACCGTGTGTTTATCTGCACAGCACCTAGCCGCTTAATGCGACTTTATCTGTGCAGTATACATAGAAGGTGTTCATGTTTGTTCAAGCTTTTGTGTCTTGGGCATGGTTTCTTTCGCTTTTGGCAGATTTGGCAAAATATTACTTTGTCACCTGTGGTGAAGTTCGGATCGTTAGCTATCCATTGACGAATCAACCAACTTCGAGATGAGCTGACTTTAGGCATGACACTGGCTTCTTAAATTACCTGCCTAATCTAAGGAAAATTGACTTCCAACGATGTAGTAATTGTATGCATTAACAATACACGATAGTCGACTGAACACAACGGATACTGTTTTTAAACGGATTGGTTTGAATTTATTGCGGGTTCTCCTAATGACCCCTCTCCCCTCGTCAACAGTCCCCGCATTCCTTGCTTGCAACAATACAGAGTTTGGTCCCACATAGCTAAGTACAAGTCAGTTGCCTCTTGCATTATTGTCTTTACTCCTCTAAGCATACATAAGCGAAAAGACGTAGCAAAGATGTAACAGTCAAAGTCCATTCATAATTTCATAAATATTTCATTTTCCCATTTTAAAATACTTTTTTTTTTTTTTCATTTTAAAATAAATAGGACATTTAGATTTAGCCTCTTTTAGTTTTTAAAGTCTCATTTAGCCATTTTTAGGTTTTATAAGATTCAAGCATTTGGCTTCGATGATCATGAAACAGATAATTAAATTAAACCACTGCAGTTAACTATCAAGGAATAAAATAGTTAAAAACTAAGAATCCGGGCCCTAGTAATCATGGTTATATACGAACAGTTTCAGAGGACAAACCATAGTATTAACTGTTGAAATCATTTCTTGACTGTATTTATTAGTAACAAAAAGCAGATAGAACAGGGGGAAAATGTTTCGTATCAATAACTTGTGGGCTGTAAAGAAAATAAATAAAATCATGCTACTTTTCACACCGGATATTTTATTAAGGGTGGCGATTTTCAGAAATGACATAAATTATTTGGCTTCATACATAGAGGCTTTAATTTATCGTATATGGTTGTCTAACTGGTCATTGTTTTGTACCATTTATCACTAGGCCATTCTTTTTAGTTAATGTCGCCAACTTTACTCCCATAAATCGCTAAAAACGATTTATTACACACTACAATCGATGAACAATCAAAACTCAAAATGGAGGGCAATTCAAAACAGCTGTTTGGTGATGCTTCACATGATGAAATTGAAACATCATACGGAACTGCTAAATAAAGTGCGAAATTCTACTTTCATATCTACAACTTCAAACTCGATGCCCATTCTTTCTAAAGTAAGCAGCACTCCATTTCAATTTGATAACTGTGTTTTTAACAAATTCCTTCTAATAATTACTGTATTTCCCCAGAAGAAATGTTATTTATTTGCTGTTAAAAATAAAGCGATATTTATTTGAGATTACCAACTGGTTTTATGTTGCAACGAGAATATCAAAATACATGTAATTTCTGGATTTCATTTTCCTCAGTTGGCAGTACTGAGTAAGTTAAACTGCACTAATCGCAATGCATATATTTTAGTTTATTTTTAATGGAACTTAATTTTCTAGTCAAATCTTTCTGATATAGTATTGAAATTCGTGTTTTATGTATGAAATAGATAAAAATCATTCGACTGACCTTCCCAGATAAATTCTCTCGCTCTCGCTCAGCTCGAGAATTTATCAGTTATGTCTGGCGTCTTATGATATCACTTGTGATAATCGAATGTAACATGTTAAACGTGATGTTGCGTCATCGTCATCATATCATTAAATCATCAATTATTATCATTATATCATTATTAGTGTTATTATTATTATTATTATTATTATTATTATTATTATTATTATTATTATTATTATTATTATTATTATTATTATTATTATTATTATTGCCTACTATTACTATTAAATCTTTATTTATCTTGAGTGTGACTAAAAGCTACTTCTGATCGTATTTATGTAGGCGCTGTGCTAAATTATGTGGCTTTCACTTACTGCCCCCCTCCCTTAAAGCTGGATGCCACGTTCGATTATGGTCATTGGTCTTGAATAGCTAGTTATGTTTGTGTATAACTTTTTACAGCGTGTATTGACACAGCTTGCGATGTTGAACTTAATATTTCTAATTTTAGCAGCCGATATGGTTAAGCGAGGTACCTGACAAAAAACGTTCCCATGGGCTTTGTTTTTCCCCGCTTTGCGCCGCCCTCTTCAGGAACACGTGGTTTTGCTCCAATCATCCGCTGTCATGTCAATGTTGAACCTACCCACAATTCGAAGCGCGATTGCGTGGGATTATGAATCATTGCGCTCGTGTACGTCGGGTCTCGCAACGACTTCCTAGCACTATATTAGCGTGAACTGCATCACTCCAGGCACATTATATGAACGACACCGTGGTGAGAACAGACATTCAAGGCCTCTACATTCCGCTTCTCTAGTGAAAGTAAGTAGTTAACTTAGTAAACATAAGCTACTTGCTCATATATTCTTACCTGTAATGTTTACGACGTCCTTGTCGCTACTCCTATTCACAAATTTCTATCTAATTTATGCATTACCAAATAATTTACTTCTCTTTTCTTCTGGTATTGTTTTCACATTGCCGCTTTGCTCTCTCAACTCTCCGACACTGTGCCGCTGCCTTTTTGTTTGTTTCTTTTTTCTTCTCTGTTTTGTTTTCTACATAGAGTATTTACTACAGTGCTACGGTACAAACCGGTTGCAGAGCGTTGTTGTAACCTCGCAACTTGAACAGTCAATTGTCAGGATTTGGACACCAAACCTCGCGCTATTACACGCTTTCGTGCAATAGGCATGCTCTTTCTTAACATCTTCTCGATATTCATGCCAGCATTAGTAGACAGGCAGTTGTTATATTACTTTGCGGTGAAATTTGGCATTCTTTTTTTATTTTTTCTACCCTGTACTACAGAGCAGGTAAAGTGATTGAATTTCGCCCAAAAATTAAAACAGATTTCCCTAGAAATACAAGTTTTAAGGTCCCCTGAATCCAATGAAAGCACTTTCAGAATAAAGGCGGCGTATTTGTGAACTCAAAAACGAAAGGCCAGTTAAAAACCAAACTTGTATTCAAGTTCGGTGTCTTCCAAGGATACGAAGTATTTCAAGATCCTCCCACCCCAGACTACCATTTTCATGGAACATTTTTCGATTTTTTTTTATTTTCTCTAAAATGGCTCTAACGATGTTGATTAACACACCTAATGTTTAACATATTTTCATAACAAACGAAATGTATATCTTGAATTTTCGGAGAATGTTCTCAGAACTACTACTCATGCAAGATGACTTTTGCATCACTAGTAAACTCTAAGAGATAAGACAAAATCTTACCATGGGTGTCGCGAAGGAGGGGGGGGGGGTGGGAGGTGCCCCCCCCCCTTGGAAGTTGGCAAACTTAATGTGCAGCCGATTACTGACTATTAAACTATTATTTTAATTTTGATGTAAAGAACAATTTTTATTTAGCACAAATAAATGTCTATATGCAACAAATATTATAAAGTTCATCTAACAGAACTTGTATGGAAAACTGTGGTTTAGGATAGATCTGAGTGACTGGGGGGATACCTAGAGTGACCTCATTTTTTATCTGCTAAACACAAGTTATCAGTACACGGCCGTGAGCAGGCTGCGCTCAGTGAGCACCTGTTTTAGAATCAGAAAGAGTTGTTTACGAATACTCTCCTACTGAAACAAAAAGTTGTTGCTGTTTATTTTAAAATATTTATTCAAATCTCAGGACTTTAGGATCTGTTTACATTTTAAAACCTACATGGGTTTACAAATTTTGTACAACTTTTCTCTAGCAGACAAAATTTGAAGCTTTTTTAGAATAAAAATCTGATATGTTGCACCCACATGACTTTTTCTGCTCATGTACTAACTATTCTTACAAACTCTTATTCCTCTATCTTCTTCATGTCAGTCGAGATAAACATTTGCAGAAATTATCTTATTGCTAATTTTCTTGTAGGTACACGGGGAATATGGGAATACAGTAGGCTTTGAGCAATAGTCAAATCTTTTAAAGCTTGTTGCTTTATGAAGACTTTGAAATTCTGTTTTCTTTACACAGCCAAGAGATAAAAAAGTGAATAATGATCTTGCATTTGAGAAAAGTACAAGTATTGCAAAACTCACACAAATAACAAGGAATATTTTTGAATAGAATCACTTTAAAAAAATGCATTTGGTCATAAATTGTGTTTTTTAACAAGATCTACATTTTTTGTATAGTAAAATTTAGTCTATCTCTTACAGTTTGCCAGTTATGTAAAAGCCATCAAGAGTAAACAGAGGCTATAGTGAGGAAATTCAAAATATACATTTCATTTGCCATAAAAATATCTTAAACATATGGAATTTTTATCAAAATTGTTTGAGCCTTTTTTAAAAATCAAAATTTTTGAGAAATTGTCCATGTAAAGGGTTATATAGGATGGAGGAATTTTCTTCAAAATCTTGGTGATGCATTCTTGAAAGATATTAAACTTAAATACCAACTTTGGTTTTTAAACGAATTGTCGTTTTTGAGTCATTCTGTACATACACCCCCACCCCCTCCCACACACAGACCCTTTTCTAAATGCCTTTTTTAGATTCAGGGGACCCCAAAACATATATTTTCAGTGAAATCTCGACATCAAATTTTTGGGTACAGTACAATACTTCCCCTACTTACTATACATAGTAGAAAAAGCAAAAAAAAGAAGAAAAAGCTATGGTACCCAGAATTATCAAAATGTAATAAATTTAACAAGTTTTGGGATGGAAGATTTGTTTTAACTTTGTTTTAATTTTTGCTAATTTTGTAGCACATAGGTAATTAATGCAACATATCACTAATAATTGTATTTCTTTGTTAGGATGGCGTCACACAATATGCATCTCATGAAGTCAGCAGTTCTCCTCATTGCTGCATTTACGCTGGTGGTGAGCAAACGTAGTCGGTCTGCACTCTATGCAGAACACTACCAAAATGTAACAAAGTTTAAGTGTCTGGAACCTCAACCCAGGATAGTTCCAGTTGCAGAACTGTCCCACGCACTAGCAGGTTCTGACAAACTAGTAGTACCTCATGTCACAGTGCTACACCGCTGCAACGAGGACTGTGGGTTCTGCCACTCAAATAGGCGCTGTGTGGCTGCTCTGGATGAACAGATAGTGCTGGTCTTCAGTGTCACTAAGGTTGGAGGTACAGAGACCAAACTGCCAGTCAAGGTTACCAATCACACACTATGTGGTTGTGAGACGCCTGAGGACGTTTAGTTAATGTCACATAATGCAGATGTGTCATAGGCACTAAGTGTCTTTTTTATTTATTGTGCTACATGTAAATGTAGCATGCTTATTTTTATTGCTCAATTTTGTCACGTTGTACGTAACACTGCTGCTGTGATGACTGCAATCATAGTATTTATTTATTTATTTTCATAGGTGTTTCTGTTCAACAGTTCTTAATATTTATTCAAATTTAAGATTTTATAGAAGTTTCTGATACAAGTGTTTACTATGCCACCAATTTTATTTATAATTTCTTCCCCAACTGCAAATTTTTAAGCATAGTTAATGGAACCCATTTCAGTCACACAACCTCTTTGTTGAAACTTATAGTTGCTTTATTTCTTGCTTCTTTTTTATTGCTTTTGCAATATAATTGCTAATGGCCTGGGTAATGAATTAAATTCAAAGAGAATCCTGTGTAAAAATTAAACAATGAAATGCATAATTATAATCCACAATATTACTGAAATTAACCCTTTTACTGTGGATGTCAGAACAGTTCCTTCAGTGCTGATCTTGTGGATGACGTAGCATTGCCGATGCAAAGGTGTTGCTATGAAACAACTCATACACAAAGAGGAAGGTTAAAAATGTACAAATTAATGTTTAGTTAAAATAACTCAGCAAGTTGGGTCTGTGAGCTAGTTAATACTTCAGCAGTGAAAGGGTTCAGCTATTTCATAGTCAGTATGCTATTTAATCAAGAAAAACTTCTATAACTTGTCTAAACCAGCTTCAAAGCAGTCAATTAAGTGGCTAAGAAACAAATAATTTTAGTTGTGAAAACGTAATTCACATTTACGTAACACGGTTTACTATTCAGTTCTATGCACTAAAAGATATTTGCTTTCTTTAGAGTATGGGAAAATAATTTAATGCACCCGATGAATAATTATTCAATGTATTTTAAAGCTATCAAAATGGACTTTTCTTTCTTAATTTAACTAACGTGATGTTCTTTGGTACTTAAAATCACAAGTAGCACCATTTAAAAACACTGCTATGCAGCTGTTTTGGATTTGTTTTAATTTATTATTATTTATGTATTTATTTAATTTTTGTCCTAAAGCACTATATAGCATGTGACAATGTTTACAACAGTATTAAAAATTTGTACATTATGGAACTGCAACACCAAGCATTTTTCTTGGCGTATTTATTAATTTTTTTGTGTTATTTTACCAAACTGAGAACAACGAACAACTAGCACGCATAGGAATATTTTTTAAAGAGAAAAATAGTATAAAAATAATATACAGAGTATATAGATTTATAGAGTTGTATACAATGACAATAGCAGAAAAAAAACCAAAAAGTGTTTTCTGAGAGACTTGTTACCTGTTTATTAAGCTGGCAAACATTGCAAGGTTTATTCTGTTAGTCCCATTTTGCAATGAGAAGCATTTTCAAAATATGAATTTGTCTAAAATATTTAAAACTTCCAATATCGATATAGAAGAAATTGTATTTCTGGTTCTGCTAGTGATTTACTTCCAGTTCAATTTAAGTTAAGAAATACACATTCTGTTGCATCGAATGTACATGAAAGGGAATTTTAAATAAAAAAGAATAAAACTACAATCTTCCATCAGAAATGTTTTAACACAGTATTAACAAAGCCTGTCAGTGTCATATTTGTACCAGGCTACAAATACAACTATGAGTAAAAAAAAATGTGTATATATGCATAAATTCCATGTAAATCATCATCAAATGCCATGAGGTTACATACTACTATGGTTTTGCTATTGTCATTATAAACTGTTTGGTTGAATTCAATAATACAACACACATTTTAGTTTCTGTAAATATGAGTTCAACATATGCAACATGTATGAAGCTAATAATTTAGTATTTATTTATTTTAGTTTTTGTTGTGCAAATGGATTTGTCTTTCATTTTAAAGTAGTGTGTCTGTGTGCTTATATGCATATTTTAGGTACTCTACGCCTAAGATTATTTATTGAAATCAGTTAGCTTGCAAAGCTAAGTGGAAACTTGGGCTACTTAAACCTTGATAGCTTTGAATTGTTAATATTTTACTTGTTAATATTTATTTTGAATTTGCAGTTCTCAACTGGTTAATATGGATAATAACAAAATCTGCTATGCAAATTTTTTATCTATTCAAATAGTGCTGCAATTATACATGGTCTAAATATTTGTACCATTATGCTGTGATATGAAAAGACTGTAAATATGTAATTTATTAAATATTTATTTGTAAATGGTATTTTATCCTTTGTTTACCTCCCGTTCCTATTACTTTTTCCATCAGAAGCATGTAATTAGCCTATGGTGACACACTGTATTCCACGTTTTTGGAAGAATGCAAATGAGATGTTGGTAAAGCAAATACTTTTTTTAATGATACCTTCTGTGGGAAACAATTGTAATTTCTCAGAAGAATCTGAAAACTAATTCAATATTCTAATAAATGAATACTATGTAGTCAAATTTTGGAACACATTTGCTTCACTTACACTGTAAATTAACAGGGCCGTCCCAAAATTTGACTACATAATATTCATTTATTATATAACCTGCACTCACTATTACAAACCTTCAAAAAGGTTAATTCAATGTTCTAAATTTAATTGGACTTCTAGTCACGTAAGCAATGGTTGCTTTGAAACCAATATTTTGAAGGTTTTCATTATCTTAAATCTTCAGGATAAACTGATGGAGATGCAAGTGCAGTTCACTACATCAGAAGTGTTAGAAGAGATGTGAAGCTAAATTCTTATTGGTTCACATGGTTTTCTTGCTTTTCTTGTCTATGAAGTATCTTTTTTTATATAATGGAGAAAAATCATGTTATTGTGACCACACTCAGTATTGTAAAAGTGAATGGCCCTACCCACCAGAAAAATCCTTCCACCATTGTAGGGAAGTAAAAGACTGCTGCAGTACTTCCTGAAGTACCTGCACATTCCAGAGAGAGGGTAACTGGCTTGCAGTGCATAACCAGTGGAGTAAGAATTGGAGGCTGGGAGACAAGCTTGACCAGACCCCGATCTGCCCCCTAGCAGAGTGCAGGACAGAATAGCAGAATTCCAAGTGTTGTTTTAGTTGCATAATGTGACTGAGGTATGGGCACTCACTTGATATAACACTATTTATAACATTTGAGCACATACGTTTTGAATTTAAGCGCAGATTTTGATTAAATAACATATGTATAAGATCAGTGGTGGCTCGTGAATTCAACGGATAGCATGCTGCATGCTCATACAGTGGTAATGTAAATGTACTCCTGTTTCTGATTACAGTAGTAAATCGGCCCAACGATTTTTCATGCTGGCAAACATATTGATGACCTTGGTGTTGAAGTGTTCGATACTCGAAACTAGATTAATTTCCACTGAGAGCATGGCTAGCGCCAAGAGTCGATCCTATTCACTGTGTTCCTTACGAAACACTTGATCCGCTTTAGTGAAGAAAAGCAATGCTCCGGTTCTGCCATAGTTATAGGGATTGTGACAATAATCCTCAGATTTGCTATTTCATCAAAAGCTTCAACCAGATTGTTTGAGTACAACATCTTAAGCGGTGGTAATACCACACTCCCATGATGAAATTCTGGTCTTTCATAAATGATTGAAAGCTCTGATTTTAGTTTGTTCCTGTTTAGCATCGGATATGTCATTACAGCCAAGTCTAGAATATGCTCTGGAAAATTTCTTGAATATTCTTCAAAATTTTCTAAGAGCTTACAAACATCAAAATGAGATATTGACTCAAACCGACATTTCCTCTCTATTGTGATGTGATCAAACACCTCCTTAACGTCAGCGATTTTGTTTCAATCCCATCACTTCCATTTAAAGCCATGTTGATCTTCGTTGATAGAGGCAGAATCAAAGTTCTTGCATAGTCCATTGATCATCTGCGCAAAGTTTTTCACTGAATGGCTAACTTTAATGCAATCAGTTTTTCTCATCTGCAGTTGGTTGTAACATGAGGCATTAAACAGTGAAAGACATATAACCAGAACAGAAATTCACTGTCTTGAAAGTTATGCCTTAGCCCCCTTGCACCTCTTCCTGTGCCTTTTGAAAATGAAGCTTCCAGTTCAAGAAGACATTCATCAACTGCTTCTCTATTTTCAAAAAGTATAAGTCACTCTCCGGGGCTTAAAATTCCATCTAGTGGCAGAAGCAGTAGCAATATGGCGTTCACATATTTTTTCAAGAACTGACATATGCTGGGGTGAGTGTGAGAAGAAAGCAGGAAATCCTAACAGGGTGGAGAAAAGCACTCTTGCTGATTTGTTTTACGAAGCAAGTTTCTTCATTAAAAGATTTAAGTGATGGGCATAACAGTGTACATAATGTGTCAGAGAATAATGTCCTTATTTTAGATTGTACACCATTTATTATTCCTCTCATGACAGCAGCACCACCAAATGCTTGTGCAATGACTTTTTTGGTGTTGACTTGAAATGACTGTTTAACTCTGTACACAGACACTCGGATAATTCTATGGCAGTCTGCTCATGAGGCTCAAAAAATCCCCAAAACCTTTTGCACATATCACCGTTAATCTCGTATCAATACACAAGAACCAACTACTGATGTTCGGACACATGTCATTAAGGCTATAAATTTTATCTCCAGTTGTTTTATTTTGTTGTGGCAGACGTCCAGCATATATTGTACCAGTTCATTTTGTGTTGTTTCTGGCATCCATTTAGCAATGGTACTTGTCTCCATGTGATTTTTATAGCATTCAACACTAGCTAGGTAGTAAAGAAGTTCCTAAAATATTCCAGAATTTTCAGATTCTTTTGTCTCGTCATGTTAAGGAATGCCAATTCAAATGCACCCCACAGCTTAATGGGGTCTATTATTTTCAGTAAAAGATGGCTATTTCTTTTGATTTCCTCCTTTTTTAGTTTAACAGACTCGCTATATGCAGAACTGAGCTGTATACCAATGTTTGCTGCACCAAGAGTAGTGAGATCCAGAATGTTACTCAAGTGTTTCCTACTCAATATAACATGCTTATTTGCATATTCATTTTAATGGCCTAGGTCCTTTATGACACTTTTTGACCAGGAATCATTACTTCTGAACAACAGGCAAGGAAAGCAGAAAAGGGCATTTTAAATTTCACAAACTCATATCCATGAATATTTTGTAAAAATGTCACTATGAAAAGTCTTATGTAAGTACCAGTAGTGTTTCTTCCCTTGGCTGTCTGAACAATGCTATATCAGGAGTACGTCTTCCAAGTGTTCTAACATGAATTTTTTGTTCAAAGGATCGAGTAGAGAATGGATTCTTTAACAGAGTCCACTGAATTCATTTCTGTGAGTCTTATTTAATATGCGTTTTTGTGAGAAGAATAACACACTGGAATGTGCAGCACTGGCTGCAGCACAGTCCTGAGTTAATTATTGTGAATGCTGACTAGATAGGGAAAGGGAGAGGAGGGTTGAACCTATAACACTGCTATCTTACAATGCTCTTCCGTGCTGCTGTGGATAATGCATGCTGCATCTGTCGAGCACACTACTATAAATAAATAACTCATACTATACATTATCAAAGCCTGTTAACTAAGTGTTGTAAAATATTTAAAGTTGGTTATTTCTGAAACTGTTTAGCATGCTGCAGCACGGTAGCATGTATAGAGGAACTGCCCTTGTTTTCTCATAACAAATGAAATATATTCTTGAATTTTCTAGGAATAGTCTCTGAAGTTCTCTTCATTATAGACTACTTTTGTACAACTGGTAAACCATGAGAGACAAAATGTTACTGCCCAACAAATGTAGAACTATCAAAGCTCACGTTTAAGTCAAATTGTTTGTTATTGGTTTGAATTTTTAAGTACTTACACTTTTCTCAAATAGAAAGTCATTATAACATTTTTTTTACCTCTTGGCATGTAAAGAGAACAGAATTTCAAAACCATCACATAGGAACCAGCTCTTAGAAGATTTGACTATTGCTTAAGCCTACTGTTATTTCCTTATTTTCCTTATACCTAAAGGAAGTATGCAAAACGACAATTTCTGCAAATGTTTACTTTGATTAACATGAAGCAGATAAGGAATAACCATTTATAAGAATAGTTTGTAGAGAACGTCATGTGAGTGCAACACAGTTCGCCCACCTCGGTAGCTTGATGGTTAGTGTATCTGCCTCACGTTCAGCTTAGGGTAAGTTATTCGGGTAAGGTTTTTTCCAAGGTTTTCCCTTACCCTGAGAAGACGAATGTCAGGTAACTTAAAGCTCCATGGACCTCGGGCTCATTTGAGCATCATTTCACCCATTTCAGTCATTCACCATCCGATATGACACGATGTTGGAGGATGATTAAAAAAAAAAAATAAAAAAGAAACAGCAAATGTTTTTAAACTTTCTTTAGCACCTACAGAAAGTAGAGGAAATATTGCATATTTTTGGCCAAAAATTCAATATTGAGAAATTAACATTAGGAAATGCATGTAATGTCATACCATTGCCGCATTCATTCACATTATTGAACTCGCTTGTAATGTACCGAAGTGTTTGAAATGAACAATAAAGGTACTTCACAGCAATCTTCTATGTAAACAAGAGATTCACATTACATTACACCAAGACACTCATGATGGATATGTAGTATAATTGTTGCATGCTCTGAAAAACAAGCTAACCATTAATTTTAAAAAAAAGCAGTTAAATGCTTTAATCTATTGCAGAAACTGCAATACTACCCCTCTGAGTTTGTCTAACCTTATCAGTGTGATGATTCTGCAGTTTTTGCAAGTTCAGTTTTTCAGTTTGCTAGCAATTTCTAAATAAACTGTCACACATAATACAGTAATTGTAAAAACTGTAATATGTTACTGCAAAAATGCTGAAAACAGATCTCAGGTGAGCTTAATAGCCCTAAAAATGAGTCGTAAAAAAGTATTTTATTTAAAAATACATTGTATGTCAAGGATTAAACACAAGGTATGGTTTTAGTTTTACAGTCTTCAATGAGGCTTATGATCTTTACACAATATTTACATATATAGTACAGCATTACAATGTGCAAAAAGTTAACAATAGCATGACAAAATGTTCAGACATGTTTCATCAACTGCATGACAAATACTACTCCAACTGTTTCTCCTGGTCACCTGTAAAAATGAAATTCATTTGAAGAACATATTCATATACCATAATAATACATGTAATCATTTCTGAACACTGAATCAACACTTAAATGCAATTTGTTGAAATATACCAATATATAAAAAGTATTGGGTTATTCCTTAATGCTGAAAAATGACAGTTTAAAATGGCACTTGCAGAAAAAGAAATAAATAAATAAAAGAAATGGGGGAGAGGGGGGAGGAAGCAGATACTGAGCAGTAAGTTGGGTGGCCTACTTACCAGTTCCTACAGGGGCTTCTATTGCGGTGTACTGTAAACTCAAAGAACATTCAAAATAAGAAAAGTTCCACTCACGAGCAATGGTCCTGCAATTGCTATGAGGATTTGCAGCAAAAGCTTATTTACAACTTCTACAATCACAGGTTTCTTTTCTGTTGCACTTGCATCAGCTGTTTTGGGCACAAGCAGGCAAACATCGGCGTAAGGAAGTGGCAGTCCCATCATCCAGTGGGAAACCACTGTAAACAGCCTCCCGAGTATTGGTAAGCACACCAAAACCTTTTGGGGTTGGGAGAAAATGACCAATCCCTACCTCAAGAACTGAGGGTCTACGCAAGTAACCTGGGGATAAAACAAGGACCTTAAGCATTGGGCTAATCCCCCACCTTAAGTAAAGTCGGATTGAAAAGGAAAATGTGAGCCTCGGAGAGGAACGGGAGTTTAGAAAATGAATCCGACCCTGATGCGATGATAGTGGTAGAACAGGGAAGATGATGATGAAGAAGAAGAAGCAGAAGAAGAAGGATGAGAAGGAGGAGGCAGCAAGCATGAAAACATGATTCTGTAGTCAGCCTAAGTGATAAACTAATCCATTTAGCTGAAAATATTTGGCTATAAAGTCACCATTAGACTGAAACTCACCACATACAAGATATCAACTAATTCATTATTTCTGTATCATAGCTGCTTAATGATATGAGAGAAGAATTAATCACATTAATGCGGTACTTCAGCATGTATCCAATAGGTTGTTCTGCAGCTATGCAGTAATACCCACTCCCAGGGACATAAAGCTCTTGCACAACTAGGCCACCCTACCTACTGCTCAGTATCTATCAAAGCCATCCTGTACATGGGGCAATCTGTCTGAGTATTATCCAGTATGACCTATTTCATACCTTGGCTCTTATCACTATAATTAAGATTTGCAAAAAATGTTTGAATTGTTTACTTCAATTAGAGTGCAAAAAGAGCAGCCTATGTTTCTATGTGAAAATTCCTAAGGGATTAAGCAAAAAGTATGTGCATAGTATGCCCATGGTTCAAGTCCGTCCTGAGCAATGATGGAAATCTACATCCGAAAAAACAAGACTAGAACTAAGTTTCATATTCTGTGGAATAACAAAATGCATTTGGGCCTTGCAGTAAGTATTATGCATGGAACTCTTCATTATTTATTTACTCTCACCACAGAGGTGGTGCTGCAAATGTAGTGTTGGATACTTGGATCTACAAATTTTCCTGTCATTCCTTTCGTAGGTACATTTCATTTCTTTCTTCAGTGCCATACCAGACATGTGCTATCATCTGTACAGGGTCAGGCCTTTCCAACTCGAGGACTTAGCGATGGGGTGCACCGGTGCAGCTCTCAGTGGACCCAGTGCCTTCCCCACATAGCAGCTACTGCGACTGCATGTGTTAAACAGACAGTAGAAGTAACATATTGTCTCTCTCTCTCTCTCTCTCTCAACACAGATATGGTATTAAATAGGATATAGCAGACAGCAGAGCAGTTATAGCTTTTCCTTCATTACAGAACAGCATAATTCATGGGAAGATTTATATTTTGCTGCCAATACCGAAGGGAAAGTCCAACACTTAATTTGTCAAAGAAATTAATGATATGGCACCTAAACTGAAAAAGCACCATCAAATTTACAAACAGAGCCGATAAAACTACAGTGCGACACAATCCTTAAAAGTACTACCACTACAGTGGTGATTTAATTAAATTTTACAAAGGTGTTAATCAACAGGAATTTCTCAAAATTCATGCACTGCCTTAAAATTTGTGTTAATGCTCAGTACAACTTATGCATATGAACAGACGTTTTCAATTATGAATTTAAATAAAAGTAAAGGCAGGATGCTGCCTTAGAGGCGATACTATGAATTTCTCCTGCCAAATCTATTGTACAGAATATTGATAAATTAGCTGCCACAAAATGTCAGAAGACCACCTAAAAGGTAAATGCATACAAGGGTAACCAAAATATATGTAGAGAATAAATGCTGTATTTGTGTGTTCACAAAGTTGTCAGTGATAATTGTTTTGGTACACTGCATACAGACATGACGACCTGCCCCACTCTACAGTCAACGCAACATTCACCCCCCCCCCCCCCCCAACTCTATGGTGCCCAGCTCAGCACTGGTGCTACTGCCAGCTGGGGCCCTGGTAGCACCTCAGTTGGAAAGTCCTGATCTAAAGTTTGCTCCTTGATAGGCTACTGACAGATGATGAGGATGGCTGGATTGCTGGACGGGCGGATGGATGGGTGGATGGATGTGTAAAGCTTAAAGGCCCGTCGACAGCTAGGTCATTTGGGACGTACTGGCACAAGGCATTGACTTCCAAGTCCATGGGGATTTAAATCCTACAAAGAAGAGGGTAATCTATTCTTGAAGATGGTGAATTACTGTCTTATTTAATGGAATCATAGGTGCAGACATGAATAAAATGTCAAAATCCTTTAAGCATATGTCAAATAAAAATGTATGATTTAAGCTGATTTGTTTGCAAAATGTATAAGTGTGAAATAATATGCACTAATTCCATATGGTATTGCTATTTTAATGAAGAGGTCTGGAAGTAATGTTTTTATTATCAGCATTGTCACATTCTTATACCAGCTTTATCAAAACAAACCACCCTTTAGAACTATGCCTGGAATGATGAGTTTGAAAACATCACCAGCATTGTCGAATACTATTAATTTAATTCTAATCAAAATCACCTGTTTCTTTAAAACTACATGCCAAACTGTTGCTTTTTTTATATCAGTGTAGTTCTTAGTGCATGGAAAAATGAATCTCTTTCCAATAATTTGTGGCATTTTGCAGTTTGCTCTTTTTCAGAAAAAGGCTTCTTTTTACTGATCCAGTTATATAGGAAATCAGTAGAAACATGTATCACTCACAGAACTGCTATATATGAGAGAGGTGCATCAAAATATTCATTATTGAGTTAGTCAATGCGCAGCAATAGATATTTCCACAATAAAAGGAGAGGACAGAAAACCAAGGAATGATGCTTCCTGCTTAAAATGGAAGCTGCAGACTGGGCAACATGAGTGTGCACACTATGTGAGTTAATCTTCTCATAAACGACCTCACCTCATCCCATTAATACTTTCAAGTTAGAATTAGAATTAAAGGGAACACTACTTCTCCAAAAAAGCTTTTTATCAGACCTAAGATATTTTAAAACTGTATAAACAAATGTCCTTATGCTGTAATTTTGTTAGCCTCTAAACAACATACCTTGTGCAGACCTTGTGGGTGTATATATCATTATACTGAAAAATAGTTGTATCTCTTTCTACCAAGGTTGTTTCACATTTCTACTTAAATGGAACTTACTATGTGTGTGCCTGTCTACAATAAAGGGAGAAATATTTTTGTCTGGAAATTTTATTCTGAACTACAAGCTTAGGAAGCCTATTTTGAATTATATGGAGAGTTAAGAGTAGTGATGGAATGATATCACAATCTCTCGATATTCAATAGCCAACTCCAATACCAGTTTTTAAGTACCAATACTCTAGTCAGTTTATAAAAGCTCTCAATAGCTTGTTCACTTAGTTGGGCGCTAAGTGCGTACTATAGAGTGGATGGGTGATGTTCCATTGAAACTGTTGCAGAAGACTCATGGTCTGACAGAAGGTGTGAGGGCAAGCATTGTTGTGAATGGAGGCTTATGCCCTTGCTCAACATTCTGAAATTTCAACACTTCAATCAAAGTCTAGTGAATGGTGCTTCGAGAAATCTCAGCAACAACAATGCACAGCTCAAGGACAGTGGTCCACTGATCTAGAAGCACAATTTGTTCAACCTTTGTGATGGTCTCTTTGGGAATTTATGGTCTCTCACTTCTTTCCTTGTTATGAATTTCAGTATGACTATCTGTAAACTCTACACCACTTGACATTTTTGACACCCATACATAACTCTCAATACACTTGCATCTACTACCAAATTTTGATTGGTTTAACGCCTTTTGCACTAAAAAATGAATAACTGCATGAACTTCACACCTGGTGGTAGTGGCAAACTGAAACTCCATTACAACTGGCTGCCAAACCAAGACAGAACTCCAGTGGATGTGCAGTGGTTTCTGTGGAGCAGAGGGAAGAAGGAAAAAAAACAGTGTGGCCAACAGGCATGCCAACAGTTTTCCTGTGGCCCCAGTGCTTTGGAGACCTTACTTTTGGGATTATCCTCGTATTATATCCCCAAATAAATATTGCACACAGTGATCAGTCCTTCTAAATCTTCCATTAGTGGCTTAAACTGCTGACAAAGCGTTATTAGAAATAAGGTTCTCCCACACAAGTAGAACTACAATGCACATTTCTGACAGCATTGATTTACCTTTATATTTTGCTTACTCAAATCCTTCTACTCCTTCAATTTCCTTATCCATTTCTACCTACCTCTTTCTAAATACAAGCCCATAATCCTACTTCTTACTCCCACTTCTCTCTCTGCTACAATACTCATTGCTCCTAAGTATTCTCTTTAATTGCTTACTTTCCTAAACAGTATCAAACAACAAAGATTTTCTTTTGCTTTCTCATATGAGTATAATGCATACATTAGTTCTACTACATCTTATTACTAAATACATGCACACTTTCCTGCCCTACTTATCAAAACCATCACCATACTTTTCTCTGTAGTTTCTTTAGCCTTATAAAATTCTCAAACTCTGAATATATTTCATGTTTGTCCTATCCTTTACATTCTTTCGTAATCCTATTACATGATTTTTCCCCAACATTCCAATACCAATTTCTTCCAAAGTTTCCTTCAAACTATCCCACAATTACTTTTATGTAAAGCTATTAATTCCATAGAGAAGAAATAAGGATCAAGCGATGGTGATCTAATGCACAAGCTATTAACATCAGAGGCAAGATCATGTATTATTGACACTGTGAATAAAGACTTACTCTGCAATAAGCACATTTTGCTGTAATTAAACACATCATACTCTATGGCTTCCAAACTATAGGTAATTTAACACATGCACCACAGTAATATAAGAATCCCGTTAACCACCTCGATTTAAAGGCTTCAAGCAAAAGCTTGTTGACATGATTGTTCTTATATATTTTGTTATTTCATTCTTGTTTCCACGACACATGCTATAATTTCTTGATGTAGTCTGCTGCCATGCTACTATTAATTTTGAAACCCTCTCATTTATTTTACATAGTCCCAGACACGGATTAAAAAAATTTAGAGATATAGCAAGGTATCAGGTTTTCAGAGTCAGCAAATGGGGTCCCCACCGGAAAAGTCTGAATATCACTTTACTATTTTGCTGCTAATTTCTAATACTGTATACACAAGTGACAATGTGTGTAGCGTCTTCCTTGAAGCCACAGGTAACATTCTTAACATTTTTTGTTTGGTACATATTTGCTGCCTTGCAACCCACAAATCCCAATGATTGCCTTGAAATACAATAAATATAAGGGTTAATAGTAATATGGCATACTAATACTTTCTCTAGTTTCTCTAGTGTCCTAGAGAGAAGTTCATAATGTGAAACAAAATAAAAGAGTCCATAAAAATAAAAATAATTCCTTCCTTATTTTCTGACTTGCGCAAAACTATATACCTAACAGTTCACAAGCATCATTTTCCAGCAACTCTTGTTACCCAAAGTTATGACAGAGCGAACATTTGAAGAGATAAACTATAACTTATTCTTTGATTATGATTGTTATTTTCTGTGTACAACAGGCTGACTGATATGGAACACTGGATGATTCTGGTAACAATAGGAAACATAGGGAACAAAACAGGATAAATCTCATGCTTTCTTTTTCCTCCTCCTTTAATATAGAAAGCAATAATTTTGAGTTTGTTTTCATATTATAAAGCAAAATCAATTCTTAAATAAAGCTGCATAATTACATATTTTGCACTTGAAACCAAAATATCAACCTGTTGTTGAAAATAATCTTGAACTGGGAAAGGAAATTGTAAAGGAGGGAGTGCATTATATATTTTGTGCCACCTGTTTGCTTTTTTAACACGCTAAACAAGGAACAAAGGAATAATTTTATTTCTGCCTTTAATTCACATTAAATGCATTTTTATTTAAACCTATAATTCATAACAATAAATGAGTACTTCTGGCAAGTGTATATGAAGTGTAAGTTTATGTGTATATATATTTTTAAAATGTTTGGGTAAATAAAGTTCCACTTTACTTATCTTTTATTGCAACTGCTTATGTATTCTCTAAATTTCATGACATTAAGTAAACTTCACTACTATACGTTTTTTGATCCACTTCCCATTAATACTGTCCTGGTGAAAAGTTTAATTTCCTGTATTCAGTACTGTAATCTACCTCTAAGTTTTGTCTATTTCTCTGCATTATAACAATGCATTGCTTGCTCAAAGATTTTTATGTAACTCCAAATAAATGAAGTGGTTCAACAATAGATAATCATGTAGTGCAGTTCATTGCATGTGGTCCAGGAACTCAATATGGTGCAGATATTTACTGCACCACCTCAATGGATTGCAAACTTGTTTTCTACTCCTTCCAGAAAGAATGCAATAACTTACAGTGATATAAATATATTTCAGCTTTCTTATTTGAAAACCCAAATATTATTACCTTCTATATTGTGATTTCTGTATTTCCTATGAATTGCTTCATTTGCATTGCACAGCAGGTTATAGTTGTAATTAGGTACATTGTTGACATGTTAATCATAACATTTATTTAGTTTTATACGATAACAGCATAAGCTTAAAATACTTCAAATCCAATTCCATTATTGCTAATGACCTGGTCACAAAACATAATTGATCTCTAAGCAAAAGCAATCTTGAACTGTAATTATTAGTTCAGCATTTAGATCCATAAAAATTAAGGATGCAGTTAGGAGACATTAAAAAGTAAAATTCTAATTATACACAACTGATGGCAAACATCGTATGCTTATTAAGAAACTATATAGAAAGGAATGAGCTTGTTCATCAATATTATTTAAAAAATCCATTTGTTGCACTGTCCTCAGTATTTAATATTATAAAGACTTGATAACTTATCATTTGGGATGCACTAAAAACCAGTGCTTTTAACCATTTAACACACACATAAGGCTTTACCACAGAGACTGTTTATTTTGAAACAGAGCTCTAGATCCCAAAACAACTTCAACATTCATTCAAATCTAAGGATGAACACATGCACAAAGCACCAATGAGCTATGGTCCTGTTCAACAATGAGCTCGCACTCAGAAACTGGATCACTTAGTGTGGAATCTCATATCACTCCAATAAAACAAAATAACAGCACTGGTTTTCAAGTTCTCTCTGAAGATTCTTCTCAAAACCTCATTTGATACATTGGAGGAAAATTGCCTTTAGGCTTTCCCCTCATCCGACGTCCACGTAGAACTCCCCTCTGGAAAGGTCCTCTCTGGTTACCTTCACCAGGTCCTCCACGCACCATACATGCCCGACCTGTCATCACACACAACACTTGATCTATATTCAATTACCGCATATTGATGAAGGGCTTAATAGAAACTAAGTATAGGGCAGTGAAACTGAGATGACAAACTTGTTAAGCAAGAGGAGAAAATCTTATATTGGAAATATCAAAAAAGCAAATTGAAAGAATGTTTCAGCATGCTATACTGCTAAGGGTTTTTACTTCTGGTCAGCGAGAGAGTGCAGACGTGTGGCAACACTCTCAAGAGTAAAAGGTAAAAGGATGCAAAGGACATGAAAGGCAAATATATTACAGATAAAATAATAGCAGAGCTGGGAAAATAGGAAAAATACTAGCAATGGAATAGAGGACAGGGAAATAAAAAATGAGAATTAACCAATAAAGAAGAGGAAACACTTAAAAATATAGAGAAGATAGAGCAAGAACTACAAAATATTAAAGAAAAAAACAGAAAAACGGGAGGATAGAATTTGGTGATTGTAGGAATGGGAGAAAGGACAAGCATCAATCCAAGACAAGGTAAAGGAAGTTCCGGAGAAGAGGCTATAGATGCCCATTCTAGAAAAGTTTACAAGTACATATACTTATATTGAAACAGACAAAAAAACTGAAAGGAACAAATATCTTTATCAATAAAGACCTATCATATGACCAAAGGAAGCAATGAAATTAATAGAGCAGAGAAGATAAGCAAAAAGTGAGGGAAAACAGGTTTGTATCCAAGGTTTAAAATTATAGTCAGATGGACAAATTACAGGGGAAAAAAATAAACTAACAGGCATTGTAGTGAAAATTCAAGAAGTGATGAGTCAGGAAACACAAAAAATTGGTAAGTCAGCCATAAGGTATTCTGAAGAATTGCTGAGATGGGAAAGGCACAACATTACCTCAAGGACAGATGTAGGAGAGAAAAAAAGAGGGGGAAGTAGCAAGTGGCAAGATGAGACAGAAGAAAGAAGTTATGATTGGTCACAGCAATCTGACAAAGAAAGAAGGTGGTGGTGGGAAAAAGCAGAAGATAGCAGGTGATGAGGAAACAGTGAGTGGCCTTGTAGGCAAAAATATTAGTGCAAATTACTCAAATAACTTCATCTGATACCCACCCCGAAAGGAGGACTTACACCCCAAGGATTTACAAGGCTGTGCCTGGGGTCAGATACCTGTCCAGCAGCAGACAAACCTATGGTAGTAGTAGTAGTAGTAATGTTTTAGGGCGCACAACTGCTGGGGTTATTAGCGCCCGACAAACCTATGGACCAAACAGAGTGAAGACCTGGAAGCAGGTGGTCACCCAGCACCAGGTATGAGAGAGAGAGGAAGAGGATGATACGAAATGCAGGTGAAATGGATAAGAAAGGTGACGATGGAGCAATTGGAACGAGTGGTGGGGGAAACCAGAGAACCCAAAGAAAGCCCGCCCAGGCACTACTTCGTCCACCATGAATACCGTATGTGGGACCCTATCAAACCCAGGCTGCATTGGTGATAGGCAAATGGTCTACCAACTAGACCATGGCGCCACCTCAAATGAAAAAGGGGCAAGTGGAAATGAACTGAGTAAACAAGAAGATATTGTGTGTAATCAGGTGGAATGGGAGCATAGAGAAACAGGCATTAAGTATGTGATAAAATGGGATGGATGAAGAGCAAAAAGAATAGACAAACACGTATTTGGAAAGACAGTATTTCAGGAAAGTGGGCATCGAATAGTGAAAATGGATTCATATATTCAAAACACCCTCCCCCCAAAAAAAGAAAAAAAAAAGTCACAGGAAAATGCTATTCCTAGCCATGTGACAAGGAAGAACAAGTGATTTACTTAACAGGTAGTCACAACTGGTAGGAAGGATGGAAATAAAACTTTGGGGATGAAGTCAAGTAGATACCTATTATAAAAAAGCAAAATTATGTGAGGAAAGGAAGTGGAAGTGATAATGTGATAAGAAGAAAGCAAAACAGTGAGGTGTAGGAAATTATTAGCAAATGATCTTGAAACAAAAGAAAAAAATGAGGGTTAGGAAAATAAAGGAAGTTGGTGATAAGTGAATCAAAAAACGAAAGTAAAAAAAAAAAAAAAAAAAAAAAGACATATTTAAGAAGGTTATTAACAGCAGTTAAAGAATAAACAACAGCACACATCAAAGAAATATATGTAGTAAATTTCAGAGGGCTGTGCAATAACAGAGGGGCTAGGGTCCAAGTTCATCGGCAGCCCAAGGTTTGTACATTTTAGTATTCAATAAGTTGAATGCAATATTGCTAAGGAACCCGAGGTAAACTTGGTCACAAAAAATAAATGTGAACTTCATAGGTCAAAAGAAATACATACAAACAAATAATCATCTCCCATGGAGTAGTGAGCATAACAAAATCTTAAACCACTGAGCTATTCATCAATGCCAAGATTCCTTATGCACTTCTTGCAAACAAAATGCATCACTTGAAGAGGTAACCAAAGATTTCCAGAGCACACTTTTACAGTAGCCAGTACTCTAAAGTATATATATATATATGTGCCTTTTGCACATAAGAACCACTACTTATAAATTTAAACAATTCAATTTTAAGGACATTCAACTGACATTTTTCATACCAGTTTGCAACATGCTGCTGGTCTCTTTGTTTAACTTTAATAGCTTCAATGATCACCAAATCATTAAAGTATTTACCATTCTGCTGGAATGTAAAAGGCTTAATAGTCCTGCTAAATTAAAGAGGAATAAAGTTATCGGCATTTGTAGTGCATGTGACAGCAGAATGTGGGGAACCAGTTCTGTCCGTCTGCTGTACAGACAAAACGTGCACAACTTTGTTCTTTTGTTAGCTCACTTATTAAACTTATTAATCACTATTGGTAACATCCTTAAGCACACACCAAAAGGAAGATGGGCTATTTAGAATGCTTTTCCTTGTTGTATCTATCAACATTTGTGAGAGCAGAAATCATTACATTCTGGCATAGTCATCTTCAGATAGGTTAGATGCACTGCTTTGTTCTATTTGAAGTAAATTTTTCCTTTCTGAAATATTAGTGTGAACACATCATACTCTGCTGGGGAATTTTGCTTCAAATTATGTATACATGAGTGGCTTGATCAATGCACTTCTTGGCTGGAACCATCTCAAGTGATCTGTGACTTAAATGCTCTGAATAGTAGGAAAATCTGGGTCTCTTACCCAAATAAATAAAGCAAGCATAATCTTTCTCCATTTCACATTGCAATTTCTATTAGCCTCAATATTCAAGAAGCCATCATTTTCTTCTATCCTGAGAGTAGAATTCCTAAAATCTCACTTTAAGCTTTATAAAATGATCATATATTTTACACAAAAGCCTTTCTTATATATTCTTATTGCTACAGCAGAGCCCCAAAAACTTGACTCTCCATAACTCAACATTCTGTATAAACCAACAACTTTATTTTAATGTTTCATCGTTAAACTTGACTATAATAATTTCTATAATCCACCATGTGGTATAAACAGCACAGGCAAATTTGAACTGGTATATGTGTGTATACAACCTACTGCATTCTTCCTCACAGCAACAAAAGGACTGACCATGGTTTGGAAGGTTTGCAGGTTTATTGCTTTACCCAATATGTGCGTGGTAAAACTAAACTTTCAGTTACATTATTATTTATTTATGCCAACAAACTTACTGTTGGTGTTTTTAAACACACAAGCCGTGTGTGGGCAAAGTTTAAGAGGTAGAACTGGAACTTAAAAATTCAATGCCACAACTGGGATTTGAACCACAGACCTTCCGCTGGTTTACCAGGAGAAATACGAACTGGCTTGAGAATTTAATGCCATTCTGGCAGTTTGTCACTTTACCATGTGAAGGTTATTTAATCCTGGGATATAAAGTACTTACAATAGTAAGTCACCATTGGGGTAATTGTTTCTGATGTGAGACTGCCTTTGTGGTTTACCAGGAGAAATACGAATGGCTTGAGAATTTAATGCCATTCTGGCATTTTGTCACTTTACCATGTGAAGGTTATTTAATCCTGGGATATAAAGTACTTACAATAGTAAGTCACCATTGGGGTAATTGTTTCTGATGTGAGACTGCCTTTGTGGTTTACCAGGAGAAATACGAACTGGCTTGAGAATTTAATGCCATTCTGGCAGTTTGTCACTTAGCGGAAGGTCTGTGGTTCAAATCCCAGTTGTGGCATTGAATTTTTAAGTTCCAGTTCTACCTCTTTCAGTTACATATTTCTGGTTCAGTATAGTTTCTCAAATTTCAGACTTACTGTTACAATTGTGTTTGTGCAGTGAAAATGTCGAACGAGAAGAAGACAAGTTACATTACAATGGAAATTAAATTGGATACGTTAAGAGACTGGACAAACAGGAACATTTTTATACGTAATAAATTTAATTAGGAAAAATATTATTTTGTTGTTTAACAATCCTGTCAATTGCCAGGATCACATTAGCGTCACCGTGTGCCAGAATTTTGTTCTGCAGAGTTATTTTACATGCCAGTAAATCTACTGACATGCAGCTGTCATTTTTAAGCACACTTAAAAACCATCGGTCTGGGCCCGATTTGAACCTGCAACCTTGGGATCAGTAGACAAGCATCTAATCAACTGAGCCACCCAGATCGACGTTAAGTCCTTTAGTCCAAAGAATTATTTCACTTCCACCCTGTATAATCCAACTTAAATGAATTATAAAAATCTGTATTTGCTTCTAAAGTTAAAGCCACCAATATGACAGCAGCACTTATATAATTAAAACAATAAATGACCTGCAATTTAGCAATATTGTTCACAAATATTACAGAGTTTTCTTTCTATTTAGTGAGATAATTATTAATGATGATACAAGAGGAAACGCACAAATTAGTTTTATAGGCCAGAAGTTAGTGAAACCAAATAAATAATGTTATATTGAGCCTAAGTGGTTATGTGGGAAGTACAGTTTGTTCATCAGCTCATGGTCCCTGCGAGGAAAGCAGCGAGCCAGTATGTCAGTAAACAATTGCAGGTAAACAAGAGATATCTGAAGCTGCAGTCATGCCTCTAATCACGCTTACGATGTTGTCAACCTTGGAATGTGTATTCACACTAGATCATGCAAAAAAGTCACTCAAAATAGTGGAACTTAAATGTTATTTTTAGTTCGTGCAGTATATTTAGCTTATAAAACAAACAAGATTTTCAATTACACTATCTTTCTTCCATTGATCATTTTCTACCTTTTCTATAGATTTTCAAAAACCCTGCCAGCATGTTTCAGTTACAAGTGATATATCCTCGAGCATTATATCGTACAATTTCTGTAAGGAAAAGTCAGGATACATTTCTTTAACTATTCGTTTTACTTTGGCCCAAACTAGTTCTATGGGATTGAGATCACACGTGCATGGGGACAAGCAAACGACAGTGTGGCTCAATGAAACCCAAAATGCTCCGTTTTATAAAACCTCTTTAGGTTTGCTTGTTTCAATTATCCTGTAAAGATCTGTTTTACATCTAGAATTGTCACTCTGAAACTCTTTCCTCTGCAACCAAAATGTAATAGCAGATTTCACACCACTCCTAGTTGGGGATTTACCTACCTCTACATTCCTCTTTTCTTTACTTCCGAGACAATACAAGTGACTCGTGCAATTTTTAACTGAAATTAGGAGATATTAGCATATTATCGAGGAAACATAACAGGAATAACATTGGAAGTAAGCTGGGAACCTAACCAGCTACAACATTACCTACAAAGTTTACAAAACTCAGGTCATATTATTGTGGACCGCCTCTCCTCTTCCCTTCAGTCCCCTAAGGCCATGAGCTGCTGAACAGACAGTAGGTGGCTAAAGGGAGTTACCTAGCTGGATAAGCTACTTACAAGACAAAGTTTTAGGAATGTTTGTTCTATTTTAACATTCTGTTCTGTTAATAAACCACTGTTATAGTATTATAAAATTTCTTTTAGTATAACTCAATTTCAGCTTAGTACAAGAAATTAAAAACAATAAAATGATATGTATGATAACAGATCATCTTTATGTGTTTTATAATGCACTGCAAATGAATACTCAAGATCAAGGTGAACACAGTTACAGCAACACGTGCTGTAATCTTTTCATCACTTAATGCTTTCTACTATTTTTCAGTTTGTGTTGAAGGAATAGCATACCATTTCTAATGAATGTTCAAAAAATATCTGTACGCATTTTCATAGGATAAAAATAAAGATGTCCATGTCCATGTCATTCTGGCAGGTTCAAAAGCTCTCGTTTTCATCTTCAGCTATGGTTCCTATCTAATCCAATTTGTTCCCTGCTTCACTGTCTTTAGCTTTTTTCAGTTAAATTACAAAAGCAAAAGGAACGTTTTGAATTATTGTATACCTGCATAACCTCACCAAAAAGGTTTTTTGTTTTTTCCTTTCTTTTTTACCGACTGGCCCCTGCAACAAATAGTTTCCTTTGGACAGTCCAAGAAAAGTTTACCGTAATTCATAAAACAGAAATTACCTGCACAACTTGAACTCCTCATGGCAGCATGGCAACTAACTATAGGAAAATAGCGCTCTCTGCCAAGTTAGGTGCTAGTTATTATATGCGGCAACAAAGATATTTACACCACACACCTCTTACCAAGTGTAAGTTTACCATTCTGGTTTTCCTTGCCCACTGTTCTATTACTACTCATTCCCAAAACCACCATACATTTGATGCAAAGTAATCTGCCAAAATAAGAAGCATAATTTGAAAATGTACAATTTAAAAGGTAGAATCGGAACTGAAAAATTCAATGCAACAGTTGGGATTTGAACCGTAGACACTCTGCTTACCAGGCACGTGCTCTAACCATTAAGCAACTGTGACAACCTGCCGGAATGATATTGAATTCTCCAACCAATTCGTATTTCTCCCGGTAAGCCACAAAGGCAGTCTCACATCAGGGACAATTACCTCAATGGCAACTTACTATTGTAAGTACCTTATGTCACGGGATTAAATAACCTTTAGAAGGGAAGGCACTTAAGATAGTTAAGTTGCCATGGGGGTAATTGATTCTGATGTGAGAGTCCCTTTGTGGTTTACTGGGAGAAATACGAATTGGTTGGAGAATTCCATGTCATTCTGGCAGGTTGTCACAGTAGCTTAATGATTAGAGCATCTGCCTGGTAAGTGGAGGGTCTGTGGTTCAAATCCCAGCTGTGCCACTGAATTTTTCAGTTCTGATTTTACCTTTCAAACATTGCCCACACATGGCTTGTGTGTTGAAAAACACCAACAGTAAGTTTGTTGGCATAAATAAATAATAAGGTACTACAATGTTCCCACTAACAGCTTTGCAGGGAACGCTATCAGATCAACCAAGCCAGACTTCTACACCACCACCACCTCTAAAAATACTTCCTTCCAGCCATGCAAATCAGAAGGTACTTTGGATCAAATGAATTTGTAACAATGTTTCTTTAATTACATAATCTTACTTTATTAATTACAAGAAACCTCTCTCTGCACATTTAACATGTTTTGTGAACTGTATGTATATACACGCAACTATCTACATTATACAGTTAAGACCTTTTTTAAACAAAATTAATTAATTTTTCATTTATTTTATTTAAAACACACTGTATAATGTATCAGATCTTCCAAACAGATTTAAGTTACACTATGCATCTGGCTTTGTTGGAAGCTACCACATTTCTCACTTTCCATTCCTGCGCCCCATTAAGTTAAGCAGAAAATAAATATAAAATAAGCTTGGAGATCTAAAGGAATTGGGATGCAAGCTTTATTGTCCAGAACTTGGAAACAGCATTATAAGCAGGAAAATTGATCTACTAAGATATTATGGACTTATGCTAAATGTAGATATGTAACCATTATTAAACAACATTTTTTTCCAATGTGTACGAACCATCCAATGCTTACAATACATACAGACATATGCAAGTATATCTTAACTTATACAAATGCACACCACATCTTCACCTTACGGGTGGTATATTTGTGCTCTACATAGGCACAAGGATTTTCAGCAGCCCATATTCGGACGTTATGGTGTATATGTTCATAGACATGGAATGTGGCCTCATTGCTAAACACAACCATCTTCAGAAATCTTTCATTCTTATCGACCTCATTTAACATATCTGTAACAAATGTGAATCATTTGGGTCTATCTGCTGGGTTGATAGCGTGCAACAGCTGCAATTTGTAACCCAAAAATGGAAACATTTCTTTAAAATCTTATGAGCTGTAGCCTAGTTCAGGCCCTATTCTTGAGTACAGGCATGCTCTGAGTTTTTGGGACTTCTTAGATACAGCTCTGCCGTATAGTCTTTACAGACTTGTCACCTGTCGATGGCGTATCAGGATGAGGTTTGCCCAACAAGCTGAGGTACCTAAAACTGCTTATCTCACCAATTGATGTTATTCCTATGTGGTGCCTCTTTGTTATACATGCAACGATGTTCATGTTGAACTTTGATCACAGATTTGAATTTAACAAGCCATAGAGCACACTGAACGACGTGGCCTGATCTGCTGCTACATGGTTCATGGTGTTACAGCATCATCTGCACGAGCACACCATTGCACATCGTACAACAGAAACTCTTTGCAATGCTGTCTGATGTAATGCAAGTTTCAACCTTTCATTTCTTTTCTATTAGCCACAACAAGCATTCATAACTGCACCATGTGGACACACTGTAGTGCAATAGTGACAGTGAAGATCAGGACTGTGAAATGACAGGTTTCATTTCTGTGATTTTGCAGATCATGAAGAATGAAATAGGGAATCAAAGGAAATGAATTTGAATGAAGTAAACATTGCTAATTACATTGAGAGAACTTATACAACACATTTCAGGGAAAATAGAATTATCATCATGTCACAAGTGAAACCGATTGTAGATAACATTCTCAATAAATAAATAATAATCGGACCTCGAAATAAGTTTCCAATATAAGAATTCACACAGTTATAATTGACAATACTGCTATATTATTTATAGAACTTCGAACTGATGAAGAGCTACAATTATTCAAAACAAGAAATGCTCGATATTCTAGAGGAGATGCATTATGAACCAGAGAACCAAGAATTGTGTTTGGGAGTAGAAGGAAGAAATACATAGGATTCTAATTGTGAGAATGATGTTATAAGTTCGACAGAACATGTAAGTAGATCAAACCGTCATTTCAATTACCACCAAAAAGTACTGTTTAACAAGAACAAGTATGAACAATAACAACTCTGTCTGGGAAGTAGGTAGAAGTCTAATAAATTCTAAGAGGAACTATTCAACCTTTGGATGTATTCTTCTTCAGACAATACAGTACATATTGGAAGACCATATTAGAGCATGCAAACTAGGACAACCATTTCCATTCAAACTTTCATGACAGAGGTAGCATTGTCACTCTGCATTCATACCTCTAAAATCAGCTTCAGTCACAGTGATTTAAAACATGCTTTGATATGCATTCTATAAATCAAGGTACATTAATGACCCCATTGAAGTTCTGAAGCAGTACATTTTTCAAATACCTGGAGTTATCTTTGTCACATTTGTTCAACTTCTTTATCATGTGCTCATGGTGCATAACAAAGTTCTGTTTTGATCACTTTAAGAGCGGTGGTGACTAGGACTTTTGTCTACTGCCACAGTTTTGTCCATCAAGACTGATAAATCAGCAAATGTTCATATATATATATATATATATATATATATATATATATATATATTAATATCTCTGAAATCCAAAATGTGAACTTTTACCAACATTCCCCATGATCATTAGTAGCTAAAAATTATATCAATAAACCTGCCTATGCATACTATATTCAGTACTTTTTTTTTCATTCTGAAAACACATAGGTGAACTGGAGAGGTCTATTTATAAGAATAAGTTTTGCAAGATGCAGGAAGCACTGGCACTTTTCACCCAATATAAAATAAGTAATGTCCAAACCTTATAGAGATCTAAGGAGGATTGCATCAATCCTAGTTAAATTTACTCTTATGAATCCTAATCAACTTATAAATAGCTTTAAAAAATCTTGTAAATGCTGTGCTGTTCTGATTATCCATAACATGCTTATGCAAATGCTTGTTAGCCAAACAGAATAATTCTATATCTGAAACAAAGCTTGACTAAAAATAGCTCAATTTTGTTTTAACTTGTGCACTAATTAATAGTTAAGGAACACCATTACATTACAATGGTTCAATAAAATGTATCTTTTCTTTATTTATTTCCCTTTTTTTAACCTCTGTAAGTCAGACAATAAAAGAATGGATAAAATGAATCTGTAAATGGGCTCAATCTGAATTTGTGATACTCACTCCAAAGATTGAGTAAAGTAAACTGCATAATGTCATGCAAACTTCCAGTTCTTGTTTTTTCCAGTGTTTCATTTCAGTTTTGATTTGGCTTTCATGTCCAAGTTTGAGTAAACCAAATTAACGTCATCCAGTTACTTGCCATACTAATATAACGAGTTAACTAATAGCCTTACCTCTTGGTGAACTTGATCCCATACTGGAGCCAGGTTCATTCCAAATTATTGGGGTAGGTCGACCATTTCCTCTTCCCCGATTTCGGAATATATTCCTGGCAGATCTCCGAGCAGTTCCTCGAGGACGTGGAGGAGGTGAGTTTGATGGTTCCTCTGTTGCTTCAGCTTCTCTACCTTCCTCAAGATCTTCAACAGATTGAGTCTTTTCTCCTTCTGAACTAACACCTGTAAAATTTACATTAACAGTTCTTTATAATATTCATTAAGAGTCTTAATATTTATTAAGAACACAATTTAAAGGGCACATATTAAATTATAATACACTTAGATAATATTTGTGTCAATGTCAAATGTAAAAACTTAGGAATATTCATGGTATTGTGTTGTGAAATAACTAAATGTGTTAAAATTATAAAGGCCTGCTGTGTCAAGCCAAAGCAAAAGACAAAGACATACAGTTACGAAGATTGTAAAAAAAAAAAAGAAGGCTATTGTGCAAAGTGAGAAAGTGTATCAAAGGAATAAGAAGTGTTGCATGTGTTTCAAGCTTGTGAATATGAGTGACAACTTGAAAAACAAAACAAGGGGCATGTGAGACAGAATATGTGGTCAGACCCCGAAAAGAAAGTATTTATGTAAATATTTATTGTAAATATAGTTTATTTTTCTTGTTGATAAGGATTTGTTAAGTACAGAGAGTATTACACCATTGTTTCATTGTTTAATGTCATTAATATTTAGTAATATGTTCAAATTTAATGTATATTATATTAATTATTTTAGATTTAATATTAAATGTGTTGGGAGGATGAATTGAGATCGCTTCCTCAGCATTTTTGGGAACTATTTAACATGTAAGATGACGTCAGAGAGGACACCGTAAGCAGTATAAGCAAATGCATTGTTAAGGAATGTGCTAGATTCAGCATCTTAGAGTCACATCGTCTAGAGAGGGAGTTCGATATGTGTGAGTTAAAACGCCAAAAGTATAACTTAAAATAACAAGCAGGATGAAGAAACAGTTGAGGAAGTCGGTCTGCGTGCACAGGATGTTCACCTAGATAACACGTGTGTGATTCTCGGTGAATAAGGTGCGAATAAAAGATTGTGAAAACATTTTACTCTGTGTCCACATTATTTCACCCTGTACCACGACCCGAGATAACAAAAGAGTCAAAAGCTCAGCACCATTACCAAAGCATTATTAAAAAACCGCACCACTGTTTACAAAAATTCATCGATCAAAATGGCGATTATGCCGAAAAATAGAAAAAGGTTCAAGCTTTAAAACTATGTACCATTTGTTAATAAACGTTTCTTTATATTTTTTTAAAAAATTGGAGACCTTACTTTTGGGATCACCCTCGTATTTCCCAACCTCTGACCTAGCTACAAGAGTTGGCTGCACAAAATTAGCAGGAGTGATGCAATGCACTCAGGTGCAGAAATATTCATAAAAGACTACCATTTTACTGCCTGCAAATAACTCTAGAGTTCTGCCTTTAGTTTCAGGAGAACCTGGCTTCCAATGTACCAAACAGCAATGAACTTACCATCACCACCTTCGTCTGCCAAATCAAGAATGTCCTCTTGTTCTGTGGTCTGCTCTATCGAATCTCTAGTGTCACCCTGTTCTTCTGTTTCTATCAAAAAGAACAAACCAGTTATTATTTTGATTCATGATCACTACAAATAAAAATCACATCTCTTTTTTTGAACTTTTAAGTGCTGATTAAAGATTCTAGGCAAATCTACAAATGATAAAAATGATCAGCTGTCAAAGAAGAATACACATAACAAGTCATTACTAGCAGTAGAAGGATGGCATTGTAACACTTTATGCAGCAGATGCGAGAACCTCATAGAAAAGAAGTTATATGACGAAGATATAAGAAGAGAGAAATGCTAATGAGTAAATTTTTAAAATTGTATTTTGTGAAATACAATTAATTACAGTGGGAAAGCTTCATGTCATGATAAATACCAATAAGCTGTACGAATGCATAGCGGTAGTTTGTATCTGCAAATAGAGAAGAATCTGTACCAAGATTTTCCATGAAGTACACAATTCAGCTCTCTATAAATACGTTAGTAATTAAGATATCAAGTTTGTGATTACAAAAGTGACTCCAGAAAACTGGTCTGATAGATGAATACTGACAGACTTGTCATCAATTTAGAACAGTATTGGAAGCTGAAAACAGATTCATTTAAAATTTCTGGCAGTGAATTGGGAAATGAACAATCAAATGAAGAGGATGAGAGGCACTGCCGCTAATGCATGTTTGACTGCATCAACATACAGTAACATGGAGAGTACTTCTTTCTCTAAGAGGAACATGACAACTTAAACTTTACAGACTGTAGTATACATGATAGAACTATTGCAATGGTTTTTGCAGGGGCATGGAATTTCAGACATCAAAAAGCTATTCAATTTTTAAATATTTGACCATCACTTTAGCCTTCTGTATTTTATACCTACAACAAAATATATAAATATGTAATGAAAATTTATCTTGATTAACAAGTAGATAGTAAATAGAAGATTAACAACGAAAGCTTGCCAATCTGCAGGATGCACAGAAGACTATTTTTGTAAATGCACTGTACAGTACCACTACACCTATTGCAGGCTACAATATTTAACATCTTGAGGTGTGCATAATGCAATGAATGAGTAGGAGAGTAGACAATGGGTCCGGCAAGCACAATGGGGGGAGTGGAAATGGCATGAGGCCTTCAACTGAGCAAGGTAACCCAACTTTTGAGTACAGAAGTTTCGCAGTTTCATTGGCCAGTTTTTGTTGCGCTTCCTCTAGGAATAAGCTTTTGTGAGAATAATTTGTAGAAGAGTAATACATCAGATCTTTTTTCCAATGTGTTCAAGCTGTAGAATGCATGTATGTATTAATGGACACACATTAAGAATGCCAATCTTATAACTACATAATTACTGATTTGGTTTCCAGGTAATGTATGCATGTCTGGTTAATGCACAGTTCTACTTTCTTCTCAGTATTTTGAGACTAGATGTTATCTGAGATATAAAATACAGACGTCTGTAAGAAATAGTTCAAACCTGTAGAACATAGTGAATCTGCTTTGCAATACAAAACAAAATTGTTTCTACATAATGTAACCATCATGATGGTTTTAAGCATCATATTGGCAATGCAGTTGAGCAGGGAGCCTTTACACTTGCTGTAACTGAATACAAAGCTTAATTATGCTTGAAAATGTGTTTAAAGGACAGAGATGTAAATAATATATCTGAAAAGGACTTAACCTTCTGATCTTTGCTGATAATCCCATATTTACATAGCAAGTACAATGTTACATAACAAAACCCTGACTAATGCCTGGTTTTCACCATCCACTACATATGAGCCTCTTTTGAAATATTACAAACTTTCCTTATCATATTGTATTGATTCACTCATTCTGTCTTTTCCTTTGGTAGCATGATGTTTGTGATGTGTGGTACAGTCTGGCAATAGTGTTAATATTGTGTGCATTATTTTTAATAATTCCAGAAACTGATCCAGGATCATAACATTAAGTCAGCCCCTTACGATATATTCAACCTGAAAAACTTGCTGAACCACCCATTAAAGGGCACAGTACCAACAAACTCAAAATCCCGTATTTATCAGATAAAATGCAAGGATTGTCCAAAAATAGAAAAGAAATCTTAAAACACAACTGAAGGAGCTCATTAGAAATATAACATTCAAACAGATCGACATATCAGCCGTAGCCCATCACTTCTGGTCAACTCAGCCACCATAGAAAAGGATATTAAATTACTAAAACATGCAAAAACAACAGCAGAACTGACAATTTGGGAGAAAATACATGTTATGAAAAATGTTCCCATAGCCATCTGCCACAAGCAGACAACATAATGAAGTTTATACCCAGCAACCCAGATAGCAGTACAATCGCTACCATAACAAATGTTCCCTCTTCAACCGCCAGTCGAGAAACAGTTGAGAATGAAGATGCTGGTCTTCGAAAAGTGTCCAGACAAAACTAAGTGTAAGTGAAATTATTAGTGTCTACAGGTCGACTCATTTACTTCTATAATAATTTGTTTCATATGATGTTCTTAATCTAACTTATCCATTTGTAATGTGTCATGTTAAACATTTGTGTGCGTTAATGTGTACTAGCATGGTTAAGGTTTATTAAAAATGTAATTTGAAGTTAGACATCCTAGTTTTTCTACTCATAAATTAGAAGTATTACCTGGTTAGAGTAGCAAACTAACATACAATACTTGTTAGTTTAAAGTAAAAAAAAAAATGTTTCTAGTACACCCTGCCCCTATATGCCATTGAGTTTTTGTGACCTATGTAACTTATCTATAAGCTCTTCAAATGTTTACCCTCTTTTCAAAATGTTCCCAATAGCAAAGAAGAAGTGTTACCTATAAGCTGAGGAGGTGGCATTTCTTCCTCGGTTTCTGCAGCAACAGCCTCTTCTGCAGCTTCAGTCACTGTTATAGCTGGTATTGCACTGACAGTACTGCTACTGCTGCCCTCTGCATGAGGATCACTTGATGACTGTTCTACACTGACAGCTCCACTCACACTCTGTCCAACTTCACCAGACATTTCTGCTGTGCTAAGCTCTCCTGTAAATAGTAATTTTTGTATGCCAACCAACTTGCCGCTGGTGTTTTCAAACACACAAGCCATGTGTGGGCAATGTTTGAGAGGTAGAATCAGGACTGAAAAATTCAATGCCATAACCATGGATCTCTACAAGCAGTCATGCATGTAGGGGAAGATCTGTGGTTCAAATTCCAACTATGGAATTGAATTTTACCATCCTGATTCTACCTCTTTGCTGTAAATGTTTGTAGTTGTACATTTAATGCAGTATACCACTATTTGAATGTCGTTATTACAAGTGTTACTCCAAAAGTTTTAGCAGCAGCCACAAACACGTTTAAATTTAGACTTATTTTATAAGTTGCAATTATAACACTTTATAAAGTTTGTTTCACATTGTATTATATCCAATATTCATGCTACAGTGAAGCAGATATGATGTCTTTGAAGGAATCTTTAAGCCAGACAATAGTCCATGAAAGCTTGATTTTATTATCTGAATGTTTTTTATTTAATCTGCTATTAATTTGTTGAAATTATCATTACTGTTAACCTTGCTTCAATATTTCAATCATGTTTACATATTTGAAATTGTTTTGCAACATACCATGTTTGGAGGGAGATTTGAAATATGAACTGTTACTTGTGGCATGACCGAAACAACCGTCAAATCATGTAATATATGGAGCGCATGACGTCAGGATAATTCTGTCAAAATAAGAAGTATTATTAATCTCTTCAGCGATATGGGCATGAAATCACATCCATTTAAAATGATAGATGAGCGATATGGGCGTGTATACACGTCCTGTGCGTTTAAGCATTTAACCCTTATTTATCCCTTATCTAACTCAACTTATTTTAATTTTCCCTTTATGAAACATTTAAGTAAAGTCTATATACTTTACTGGCTTACCTTAATATGTTCATTCTGCAGTGATTTACCTCAAAACAGGGATAAACACACAAGGGTACATCTCCACATTCGCGAATTCCCTTCTTGCGGCACATGAAACACTTTCAAGATGGGCGGGACTTCTTTGCTGTTGGTGGTATCCTTTTAGGATGTTTTCCTTTAAGTCTGAGAGGTGCAGGGGTTTTGGATTTTCAGCCCCCAACGTGGTATTGTTCAATTAGGCTGCGAGCTATTGATAGTCGGTAGTCAAGGTAGGTCATTGTCCTGTGTGGGTTTAGAGCTCTCCAAATTACCAAACAATTGTATATGGTTATATCCAGTTGGTGCAAAAATACCTTTTTATACCACTTCTCCCTTCAGCTACAAGCAGGAAAGTATATGTATGTATTTCAACAAAGAAAGAAACGGAGTCTACTAAGTTAACTCGTGTAAGCAGAAGTTGCAATGTGCCTCTATTCTGATGACTCAAGAGACCATGCATACAGTAGTGCTTTATCACACAGTATGCTGACGCATAAGCCACACATACAATGGGTGTTTCTTTACTGTTTCTTTCCGAGAACTTATATTAGATGCGTTCGACAGAGCAAAGTTGACTTTTCACCACAGTGAAACAAAATAGTACCATTTCAACGTTTTGTAAATACAACTCAACTTTGCTGATGACGTACATTTATACTGCATATAACGAGTTTTATATCAGTTTTTGTTTCATTAAAATAACTTAATATTTACACAAAATACAGCTGTGTATATACGAAGCACTTTAAATGTCCTGCGCTGGATATTGGGTAGCAGTTCTCGGCTCGCGGACGTTTTAAATGGCCATCACTCAAGAGGTTAAGGAAGACAAAAGTTGAGCAATAATGCTATAGTTACCTATAAAAATTTTCCAAACAGCATATGGTTAATGGATATGTGAGAAATGGCCATGTTCCTCTAACTTAGCGAAAAATAGTAAATCATATGGTTTCGGGCATCCCAATTAGTTGAAAACGTTCAAAAAAGTGAAGTTGTTGTTGTGTTTAATGCCCGCTTTTACTACTACGGCACCACAGGCGGTGACACTGATGATACATGGAATGAAGATGGAGCACCGGTGGAATGAGATGGTGGGGGAAACCGGAGCACCCAGAGAAAACCCACCCTGACGCCGCTTCGTCCACCACGAATACCACATGAGGGTCCCTGGGATCGAACCCAGGCTGCCTAGGTGGTAGGCGAGCACGCTAAAAAAGTGAAGATATATGGAAACAACATAATAATTATAACAATAAAAAGTGTGCAGTAAAATAAATTTGTAAATTTAATTGGAATAGTAAAGTAAATGCTGTATTCTCTGTCCACAATCCGAGAATAAGATGAGTTTACATCGCTCAAAGCACCACTACATAAAAAAGACTGCACCAATAGAATGGTATAAACAAAATTAATCACTTTCTTATGTTGGCTACACTGACAATCTTCTGTACTTTTCCCTATATTATTCAATACCAACAATATAATAGTTCCCTTGTGAGCTTTCTGTGATGGAAGTTGCTTCCAATATGGTGCAACACCTCTCATTACTGTAGGTGACAAAAAGGAAGCCGAAAAAGGCAAAAGTAGGTGAAACATGCACATAAACCAAAATCTGCAGCAAGGCACATATAAAATAGATTTTAATGAAGCATGCAGGTTTTGTGAAATCACTGCAAATATTCATCAAACCCCTCAATATTTTAATCAACCTTTAAATCCTATAATTTTAATTTAAATTAGACAACACAATAGAACATAACATGACATGACATAATTATAACCTAGTATAATATAATGCCATATATGATATGATAATATGATATATCATATCATATAATATAGTGTAGTGCAGTAGTGTAATGTAATATATAATACAATATATTAGCTCAACACTGAAATCTTCAGATTTTTACCTGTTGCTTATGTATCAGGATATTTACTTAATCCCCCGGGTGTGGAGGACCCCCGGTTGAAATAGAAATAGGAGGGAAATGGCTGAAAGTTATCTTAAAAAGTGGAAAGGAATGAGCCTTGATCCTGAATCATCCATTATTGTACCAAACAGCAGAGTAAGTGAAAATAAAAAAGACATGTGAATAATTTACTAAGCACACATTTTGGGATTGATTGGAGAATAGGAGATTTATATTGCTATGCTAATCAATAACTCAATTGCTGTGGGAACTGGGATACGGATGATTGGTAGTATGGCAAATTGGTCTGCTTTAAAGAAGGATACGAAAAAGTGTGGAAAAAAAAAAAAAAAGATTCGAACACCACAAATCTGTAGATGTCTTTTTTGTAATAACATTTTAATCCTTTAACAATGATATGCTTTTATGCATAGACATACAACAGCACAAAGAAGTTGGTGTGGTTTTTGTATGTTATGTATTTATAGTTTTTGACGTCTTATATCGCTACAAATTGTGGAGTACTTTGTGCAGTTTTTCTGTATTTCTGGGCGATTAATGATGAGTGATAAGAGCTCTTCTCTTGAACCCGGGTTGTGGTGACAGAATAAAGCTTACACTGAACTTCAATTAAATTTATGAAGTATTTCATTGCACCCTTTTATATTAACACAATTATTACGTAGTCATTAGTTTGCAACACTTTCTTGAATACTTTGTACTGTTTGGCATGTCCAAAATCATATAATTCACAATTTTTTGGAAGATTGCAGAAAAACGGCTACTATGTTATATGAATGCACTGACCAAGAAGTATTTGGAAAAATTTTCTTTACGTAATCATGGCAATATTGCTTGGCTATTGTCTTTCTTAGCAACACCCCCTATTACTTCATCAGAACCATAATGACGTCATACATTACGTATATTATGCGATTTTATGATTATTTCAATCATACCAGGAAAACAACATCAATTTGCATTTCGAAACCTCTAACATGGTATAATTATTAATTATTGTAAACATAATTGAAGTATCGAAACAAGGTTGACAATTATCATTCCCACAAATTGAGAATACATCAAATAACAAAAGAAAAATACTAACCTAACAAAATCAAGCTGATGGTTAGGTTTAAAGATTCCTTGAAATACATATCTGCTTCAAAGCTATGAAGATACTGTATATAAAAACATTTAATATGGAAGTTGTAATTTTGTATGAAATGATGTTTTTCTTTAATAACAAAAATGAGTGGTCATTGGGTTTTGATTACGTACATCAGCACAATTTAACAGATCAAAATATATTATGTCCAATACATTTTCCTTCGATTTGAAGAAAATCAAAGCTCTGAGAAGGATGACTCGAGCATAATTCACTTTGTGAAAAATCATGCAGGTTAGGAGTAATCTATTCTTCATTACTCCTGTAACATTGTGTTTTGGATATACAATTCAAAACAATTCTCCTTATTTGAGCTACTTCTGCTCTTCTGTTAATGTGGCACCCTATGAAAACAGTTCAGTTTATATTTCAGGCCACACTCCCACAAAAACGTCATATTGTTGCACTTACATGGGTGCCCAACTTACTATTTCAATCATTGCTAAAACCTTTGTTGTGACTCTCATATGATGTACATTTACAGACTTTAAACATGGATACAATAAACAGCACTTGTAGGAACATACAATTTATTCCATACTTGGAGCAAAATTATGGGGTTTGACAGACAAGTTAGAAACTAAATTTAATGAAAAACTGAAGCTGTTAACAATGAAGCAACACAAATCTTAAATACTCGTATAATAATTATTTAGAAACAAAAAGCACCACTTATCTTATTATAGTATTTACTGCAAGTTATTGAAATATTAGGCAGTCACGTTTCTTGATACTTCCATCACATCATCAGAGCTTGTTTATCACTGATGATATAATGGAAGCATCAAGAAACATGTGCCTATTATTTCAAGAACTTGGAGCAAATACTAAGATAAGTGAAGCTTTTAGTCTCTAAATAATTATTATATTTAAGATTAGAAACTATGTTTCTTTACATTCATATCCAAAAAATACAGTTTCAAAGTTTTAAGTTTTGGGACAGAAGTAAAATCACACTAACCTTGTGGAGAAACCTGCAATGGTGTAGTAGGAACACTTCGTCCCGTTCCTTCTTCCAATTGTGTTAAGTCCATTCGAGTATCATCCATTCCTTCTGATGCAACCTGAGCAATACCTGCAAGAATGATGACCCATAAGATCTATTTGACAACCATGCGTTTTATCCTTCTTAGTACAATCTACCTTCCAATGAATTTTTCCTTTTTTCTTTGATAGCAATTCTTTGTTTACTTAACCAAACCTGATGTGTAGAATTCATATGACTTTCTCTCTCACTCTTCTACAACCAATCTTACAAGAACTTATTCTTCTATATACTTGTTAATCAACATACATTTTCATCTTACAGTTACACATTTCATTGTAGGAATAACAAGGATTTTGGGTCTTTTGTAAACCATTGTCATATGAGAGAAAACACATTACTGAGGAATGCAGGAATGGGATTCCATTGCAATAATCATAGCCAGTTTAATTTTCTGCTTTAACAAATACCATTATCTTAAGTCACATTTAATGCAGCTTAAGGTATATATTCTGAGCTGAAATTCCTATAACAGATAGCTGATATTATTCTCTACAATCAACATTATTAAAGTAACCTCTGAAGCACTGAAAGCTCTATCAAAGGGATTCAAGGGAGTGCAAAGACTTCCAGAAGAAATTCTTCATAGCCGTCAGAGTAATGTGATAATTCTCCTTGGAAAGCTGTCTTTCAGAAGAAAAACTTATTTGTATTATTCTATACAAATGTGGCAGTATTTTCACGATGGATGCTCTAGCGATGAGATTCTTATCTTCAGGTCATTCATGAGTTAGCAGATATACAATGGCAATTATTAATATATTTTCAATAAATATTCAGTTTTACGCCAATTTAACTTTATTACGAAGAAGTTATAATAACACAAAAATTAGCTTCACTTTTTACAAATATGAGGTTGCGAGGTCCCGAAACTATTCGAGTCAACACCTCCGTGGTTTTTGTGCAAGTTAAGTTCACACTTCTCTCATAAATATTGTGGAATATTTACGATATAATCGCACGTGACAAATAACATTGTGTGATACTTTATTTAATGTCTTTCGGCAATACAATCCAGTATTATTGGTTGCCAATAATACCTCTTATAATTGGTAATGCGAATATAAGTCCGTCTGACAAGACATACATATCCTTATCGGGTTGTTTGTTCCTCTTCGTTACATAACTAACAACTGCCACTTATTGATAACCTATTGTTATCGATTGTAATGTATCGATCATAAGGGGTTACAATCAACCTTGGGCATGTTTCCTACGATTTGAATAGCCTCAGGAAAGAGAAATATAACCTTGATATTTACATTTTTATTTTAACATTTTCCTGTCACAGTTACAGGCTGCCAAAAAGACAAAGAATACTAATACAAAAGTAACAAAATAGTTAACAAAACATTACAAATATAAAATATAGAAGCTAAAATTTGAAAATGACAAAGAAAGTTTTATCTCTTAAACAATAAAAAATATAAATAAATAAAAAAAGGAATCATGGTCCATACATGTGATTTCTAACAATAGCTATAGAGCCTTTGAACGACAGTATAGCAATATAGGGAGTTTACAGATGTTATGTGGATACAACTTGACATTAAATACGGACATAAATTTTCTCATTAATTTGGACATATAATTCCTGCCACACAAGTATGCAAATTTATTTTATTAAGAGTTATTTCATGCTCTCATGTGTAGCCTATTGGAACAACAAATAAGATTTGGAAATCTTAATCTTCCAGTTATTCCATTTATTGCTAATAACACAGAAAATGATTAATTACAACACACACACACACACACACACACAAGCAAACTGTTTAACATATGTAATCCTTATTAGTAGCAGCTCTAGGCCTAAATGAATAAGTATTCTGTATTATGAAGTGTAACTTAGTATTTGCACTTTTCACTTGTATTCTACCAATGTTATTCCATACCTGCTCGTGTTGATGAATTTGTGTCAGAGAAGGTAAAACGTCCCTGTGGTACTTGCGGTGAACTCACGGCTTCTCCAAAGCCATCTGTGCGTCTTGGAACAAACAGTGTAGGTGTACTAGGAACTATACTATCATCACCAGCATCTTCATACCCTTGAGGTTGCTAAAAACAAACAGGATAAAATTCAGTAGAAAATAATAGCTTTTATCTCTGTTAATTCTTCCAGGAACTTTCTTTTATTATTCACCTTCCTGCTTGTATTTGAAGTTTAATTAAATTTGTAGTCCTTAAAGACTGGTTCACAATGACCAAGAATGGTAGCCAAAGAAAACAACAAAGTTGAAACACTTTATTGTAATGTGAGCAAGAAGTTTCCCAGATCCCAAGAATGAGAAATAAGACTTGGCCAAGTTGTAATGCCTTTGCTCTTATTCCTGGGAATAGCATATTAGAACCATATTGTGCACATTAGACCACTCACTTAGAAATTACACTAGGCATCTGCCGCATGAAACAGCCATTAAAGTTCTTTCTAGTTGCAAGCTGGGAATGGGAAGAAATTCCAGCATGTGTGCATCCTAACCTCAGGACCCAGCACCTGCAGATCCATTGAGTGCAAGTTCTTGTAGTGGAAGGGTCATCTGAGTTTATAGGCAACTCAAAACTGGCTATTGGCTAAAAAACAATTGCAAAACTACAGTTTGTTCACCAGCTTATGGTCCCTGGCAGGAATGCAGCAAGCCAGTAAATCAGTAAACAAATCCAGATAAACAAGTAATATCTGGAGCTGAGGTCGTGCTTCTAATTGCAGCTGCAATAATGGTGCCAACCTTGACATTTGTATTCGCGCTAGATTAAAGCAAAGAACTCGCTCAAAATAGCACAATTTAAATGTTATCAGTTCATGCAGTATATTTAGCTTATAAAACTTAAACAATGTTTTCAAGTACTCCGTCTTTCTCCCACTGATCATTTTCTACCTTTTCTATATTTTTCAAAAACCCTGTCAGTCTGTTTCGGTCACAAGTGATATACCACCAAGCGTTATATCGTACAATTCCTGTAAGAATAAATCACCTGTTACATTTCTCTAAGCATTCATTTTACCTTGGCCCAAGCTAGTTCTGTGGGATTGAGATCACACATATATGGGGGCAATTAAACAACAGTGTGGCCCAATAAAGCCAAAAAATGTGTCCACTTTAAGAGCTTGTTTAGCTGTTAGTTTCAATCATCCTATAAAGATTTGTGTTACATATAGAACTGTCACTCTGAACCCCTTTGTTCTGCAGTCACAATATAATAGCAAATTTCACAGCACTACTAGGCAGAGGTTTATCTGCTTCTACATTACTTTAATATTTACTTCAGACATAAAACTGGTGAAAAGTACGATTTTACTACTGAAATTAAGAGAAATTAGCAGCGAGTATGCATAGCACAAATAATATTGCAGGTAAGCTGGCAACGTGACCAGCAGAGCAATGTTTGCACCTATGTTTACAAAACTCAGGTTAAACTCAAGGAATCCCTCCCCCTTGCCCTTCATTTTAACTCTATCATGGAATATGGAATTTTATTTTGGGGCAATTCAGTAGAGAGTAAACAAGTACTCTTCATACAAAAGAAGGTTATAAGAATTATGTCCAACACCCATGCAAAGATATTTTTAGAAGCCTGAAAATATTAACCTTATCCTGCATATATATATATATAGGATGTCCCAAAAAAACACTGACAACGCTTAGTATGTGGTGCGGGATGGCAAACTGATTGGTTTTCAAACAGGAAACCCTGTCCAAAAATGTATGGTTTGGACGCTGTAGCACTTCGAAGTGTGAGATGGGTGTACGTTCATATTTCGTCAATAAACCAACATCGAGCTGTCTATATTACAAACGGGCTTCAAACCAAACTGTGTATCTACTATGTCATTCCAGAGCCTCGGCGGTGGTGAGCCTCATGCACATGCCTCAATACTTGCAGTTGTCTGAAGATTCTCAATCGCTTCTTCGACTCATGCCATAAAGTCCTCCACTGACGGTACAGGTACGTCATACATCATACTCTTATTACAGCTCCACAGCAAACAGTCAAGAGGTGCCAGTTCTGGCGATCTTGCTGGCTATGGAACTGGTCCACCACTACCAATCAATCGATTTGAATATGCGACTTTGAGGTGATTCCACACATTTATGTCAAAGAGTGCTAGAGCTCATGTCGGCTATTTCTGCAGATGTGTACTGGTACATGTTGCGCCGCTATTAAAAAAACGTTACTGTACTGGAAACTACACAAGTAACGCTGTAGGATGCACACCAAGGAGTCTATGGAGGAATTTAGTGCATACTGGAAATATTATTATGCTCAGGTCATTCATCCCGGTACACAGATGGCTAAAGGGTTACATACCTTCCATATTAAGACACCAAAATGAATGTTAGCAAATTGTCACCACTGTTCGTTCTCAAACTTTGACACTCTCCAGCATCCAAACTGTGCATTTCCGGACCAGGGTTCCTATTTGAAAACGATCAGTTTGCCATCCTGCAGAGCACACTAAGCATTGTCGGTGATTTTTTGGAACTCCCAGTTGGTTAAAAACCAAAGTTGGTAATTAAGTTTAATGTCTTTGAAGGATGCGACACAAAGATTTTGAAGAAAATAGCCCCACCCTTAACTACCCTTTACATGGAAAATTTTGATTTTCTTGAAAATGGCTCAAACGATTTTGATTAAAATGCCATGTTTAAGCTATTTGTATGACAAATGAAATGTATATTTTGAATTTTCTGGCTACGTAGTCCTGTTTACTCTGGATGACTTTTGAATAACTAGTTAACCGTAAGAGTAGACAAAATCTTACTATACAAAAACTGTAGATCTCGCTAAAACACACAATTTATGTCTGAATCATTTTTTTGTACAGTGAACCATTTCGGAGATATTCCTTGTTATTTGTGTCACTTTCGGAAAACTTAAAACTTTCGTGAAATGGAACATTGTTGTTCATTTATTTATATGTTAAGCGTGCAAAGAGAATGGGACCTCAAAGCTTTAAAAGATTTAACTATCGCTCAAAGCCTACTGCATTCTAATATTCCCTTGCACCTACAAGGAAATAAGCAATAAGATAATTTGTACAAATGTTTATCTCAACTAACACGAACGAGATATAGGAATAAGAGTTTGTAAGAATGGTTATTAAAAGGGTAGAGAAAGTCATGTGAGTGCAACATTAGATTTTTAAAATGTTATGTTTGGTCAGTCAGACATCATCTGATGATGGAAACAACTGCTTCTTGAAACATGTGTAAGAAAAACTTGAGTGATATCATGTTAATAATTTCAGCTCAGTATTAAGAAAAATATTAAACATGCTTCTAAAAAGTTTTCTACTTACAGTATTCTAATAGGATTAATACTTCAGACGTTAAACAAAATGTTCACTAATTATTCTTACACACAAATCAGTCAATACAAGAAATTGTGTAGTTTTGATTCTGCATAACAAACCTAAGCAGCAGGCACAAGTTTGTCAAGTACTACTGATGTTGTGATTTACTTACACCCCAGAAGAAGCTGCTTTATTACCGATTTTCAGAGAGTTTACACCGAGGAAAAACAAGAGAAAGTAGTGTATGCGAGAGTGAAGTAAAAGTGAAGGAGAGGGAGAAAGATAAGGCGAAACAGAAGGAGAGGGACAGAAAGTGAGACACAAGACAGTCTGCACATAATGTAACTATAAGAGCACTGCTCATTAACATGGTGTAACTGGAGCATGTTTGCCTCAAATTCAAAAGGTCTCTAGTTTGAATCTCAGTTGAAGTGAGGCACCTAGACAAGGGATCTCTAAGTTTTTTCCCATACCCCAAAATACGAATGTCTGATAACTCTCAAGGCTGGTTCACAACCACTGACAACAGTAACGATAATCAGAACGATAAACTTGAAACCCAGGTATTCAAATGGGAGAGTTGTCAACCAACAGCCTTCTGGTCCCCAGGAATGTGAAAGAAAACTTGGCCAAGTTTTAGCTTATTGTTGCCGTTACGGGCATGGCATGTTAGATTCATATTGTGCATATTAGACTTTTCACTATAGAACTTAATCAAGACAGTCGTGCTATGAAACAGCTACTAGAGCTCTCTCTAGTCTCAAGCTAGAAAGATCATCATTGTCAGTTAGAAACCAATGAATTTCCAATGTGCTATATCCCCTCCATTTTCTTGTAATCTTGTCGTTATCGTTACTGGGCTATTGTGAACCAAAATATTGTGACATGGCTTCTCCATGTCATTAAGACTCTTTGATTTTCAAGAGGTTGCTATGGAGACAGTTTGAGTTGTTGAAGATGAAGAGACAGAAACTAGTATGGTGTGAGAGTTTGGAAAGATTAAGAGACAGAAACGAGTAGTATGGCTGTACTTGAAGCTTGAGAAAATAAAAAGATTTGCTAAATTTGTTACATTTGGTGTCAGAAGTGGGATATTCGGAAACCAGGATGATGGCAATGATGAAAGAATTATTTGCCAAAATGGAAACGAGAAACGACAACCTCGCTGCCGAGCTGAAAGAGATGAAGACGGAGCTATCGGCGAAAATTGACGGGCAACTCGGCGAAAAGGTGGAAGACCTCTGCCAGCACGTGGACGTCGTGGAGGACGACGGGGAACGTCTTGGCGCCCTGGTAGTAAGAGTTGACGAGAGCGTCAAAGTACTGGATGCCAGGGGCAGACGGAATAGCGCGGAGCCGGGGAGGGAGCACCTAGTGGCCGAGGCGACAGTTGCGCCCGTTTCGGACGATCAGCAGGGAAGCGCACAAGCAAACGAGCAACACGCGAGTACCGACTTGGCGTGTGACATGGGGGGACCGTCGGGGCCATCCAATCACCTGACGCATAGTGCCGTGAACGGAAGATTGGTGGACATCATCGTGGACGGCAGGATACAGGAGAGGCCGTGCCGAGCACGAGTGAACACGAGTGCAGCGGTGGACGCGACTCGCGCGGATGTGGTGGGGTTTGTTGCCGGACCCATCGGAAGCAAGGTGGCTGCGAAGGTGCGCCAGAGAGGTCGGCGGACATGGTACCCAGTGAGCCGTTTCAAAGTGCGCAGGATGGCCCGTCAACACACCAGGAAGAAGGGCAACTGGACGAGGGACCGTCAAGACCGGCGGTACTGTTGCAGAATTTCGAAGCAGGATGGCATACATCGTCCTACCTGGACCAAGGGACACTATCCAACAGCGATACCTAGGATCGTGCCCCCTGGAGAGCGAGGTCCTACTGGCCCTCAAGGTTTACAAGGATTCCCTGGCCCTCAGGGTCTGGTAGGCTTGCCTGGAATGAAGGGTGAACGTGGATTCCCAGGAATGAAAGGTGAACAGGGCAATCCAGGACCTCCAGGACAAGCTGGTGCACCAGGACCTGAAGGACCTAAGGGTGACTCAGGCTCTCAAGGACAACATGGAGCTCCAGGACAACCTGGTCCACAGGGCCCTCCAGGAGACAGAGGACTTCCAGGATTACCCGGCCCAACAGGACCTGCTGGCCTCAGAGGTCAGAGAGGTGCACAAGGTGAGACAGGTCCACCAGGGAAGCCAGGCAGTGAAGGACCTCCAGGACCACAAGGTATTGCAGGACCTCTAGGACCACCGGGACCAATTGGAGAACAGGGACCAGAGGGAGCACCAGGTAAAGCAGGAACACCTGGTATTGCAGGAAGACCGGGAGATAAGGGACCTGTAGGACCTTCAGGACCTCCGGGAACTCCAGGGGCACCAGGTCTTCCAGGGCCACCTGGTCCAAATGGACCTCCAGGACCAGCAGGAGAACGGGGTCTTCGAGGAGAAACTGGACCACAGGGTGTAGAAGGGCCACAGGGAGCTGGAGGAAAGCCAGGACCTCCAGGGCCAGAGGGAGGTAAGGGTGATAGAGGAGAAGAAGGTCCAAAGGGTGCAAAAGGACACCGTGGTCTCATTGGTCTACAAGGGTTACCTGGACCTCAGGGACCTCCAGGAGACAAAGGCATGACTGGACCTCCAGGATTGTCGGGAAAAGATGGTGAACCTGGAACTAAAGGTATGCCTGGAAGAGATGGAAACCCAGGACCTCAAGGTATACCAGGACCACCAGGCCCTCGTGGACCACCAGGAGAAGAGGTTCGATGGGTTAATCCACCGGGGCGCAAGGGAGATGCCGCAGTGATAGTGCTGGTCGGGACGACCAGCTCTGAGGAGGGAGCAGTGTGACATGGCTTCTCCATGTCATTAAGACTCTTTGATTTTCAAGAGGTTGCTATGGAGACAGTTTGAGTTGTTGAAGATGAAGAGACAGAAACTAGTATGGTGTGAGAGTTTGGAAAGATTAAGAGACAGAAACGAGTAGTATGGCTGTACTTGAAGCTTGAGAAAATAAAAAGATTTGCTAAATTTGTTACAATATTAAGTGCCGCCTTGCTTGCCATTGTTGGAATCATTATGGTTACCACTGTCGGGTGGTTGTAAACAAGCCTTTATATTACATAAATCTTGGGCCATTTCACCCATTTCAATCGTTCACTATATGATATGACCTATCCAGTAGAAAGACATTATTTTCAAATAGGGTAAAAAGAACAGGAAGAAAAGCATGTAGACCTGGGCTTCTGCTAGAAAATAAGACAGTAATTTAGTACTACTAAGGACAGACAGAACTGCATTTAAATTCAATGAAAAAATGAAGCTGTTAATAGTGAAGCAACAGAATCTAAAATAAAAACAGCAAATGGATTGAAAATGTGATGGAATCATCACGAAACACTCTACGTAATATTTCAAGAACTTGCAGCAAATATTAAGAGAAGTGAAGCTTCAGTCTCTAAATTTGTTTTTATTTTAGAATGGTATTTCTTTAATTTAAAAGGTGAGTTAATTAATAACACTGAACAACACTTACAGCATATTTTTCCGGGACGCGTTTCGAAGGTTAACTTTCCTCCATTATCAACCAGACAATAACTGGGTTTCCATGGTGTTTCATGGTGCAGATGGTGATGCTTCTTCTGGTGTTTCTTCTGGTGGTTCAATGAACTTACTGAAAATGTCTCTCTGAGGAATGTCGAAATTACTCGGTTTCTATTTTTTAAAATAAACACATAACCGGAAAACAAGAACTGTCCACATGGGAACAAATCTTTATTTTAAAAAATAGAAACCGAGTATTTAATTTCGACATTCCTCAGAGACATTTTCAGTAAGTTCATTGAACTGCCACCAGAAGAAACACCAGCAGAAGCATCACCATCTGCACCATGAAACACCATGGAAACCCAGTTATTGTCCGGTTGATAATGGAGAAAAGTTAACCTTCGAAATGCGTCCCGGAAAAATATGTTGTAAGTGTTGTTCAGTGTTATTAATTACCTCACCTTTTAAATTAATTACAACAACACTGTTTTCAAACTTCTATGAAAGGAAGATTGTATTTCTTTATTTGTCTCCAATGGAGGAACTAAGCATGCTCTGCTTACCCAGTGTACAGAGTGTGTATGTAAACATAACAGAGCTGCCATTCCATGTGCATCACTAATGTCTTGTCTAATAATCACATCAACAAAAGAAAAATTTGAAAAACATAGGTGATATGTATAAGAAAGCTGGTAATGATTTTTGGGTTTTCACATACAGTGCCTTAAACCATTTGCAACATTTGACAACCAGGGCTTACACACACTTTTTTGACATATGAATCACATGACAAGCTCAACTCGCAATGTTTTATTGCTCTATATAACTACATGTAGTTTAGGTTCCATCTCACACATATCATTTGTATAGGTTCGGAACGAAGTGCTGACATACGATGTTTGTAATTCCTCCAGCATGACCTCGCAAACCGCATTTAATTAAGCACAAATAATTTTGCTCTTTGTATTATTTCACTCGCATGAGTAGCCAAATTGCTTGCAAAAAGAATCTGCACACATAACAAGGAAAGTCTGAGAAAACTAATAAAGCGCATTAGACAGTGATAGTGAAAGTGGTGATTTTTTAAAATATAAATTGATTCTGAGGAAAGTTCTATTTATGTCAAAATCAATCTAGTGCAGAAAGCAACTGGGAAAATAATTATGAAACCCATAATGGCACACCAGGCCTTTCAAAATGCGTGCATATTATGAAACAGAAAAAACCAATGTAACTGGAAATGGGCTAAAACTGACAATAATCCTGTTTTCTACCCTCTTACTGTAGACAGTGGTAAAGAGTTTTTGAACAATCATGTGTCACAGATGTCGTCTGTGCTTTCAACTTCTTCGGAATACATAGAATCTGAGCCAACAGCTTGACTATTTGGTTCTAGGTTGACCTTCTTGCAGAACCCTTATGAGACTACAGGCAAAATCTTGAGCTCTCTTTCATATGCATATTCTCTCCACCAAAAATAACACAAAAGTAACCAAAAGGTGTGTTGTGTGCTACAGCAGAGGCAAATGAAGTGAAAGTGTATTACAATGTAAAAATTGTGATGTTGATCTTCATTAAGAGGATTGTTTTGAGGTATATCTCGTACTGGCCAATTCATGCTTTTCATACTGTGCATGCAAACTTTCAGCAAAAAATATTTACTGGTTGATTATAAATTACTTTTTATAGGCTTTAAGTACAAGGAGAGCAAAAACCCTCAGAACAGGCTGTGCTATGTTTTGCATGTCCACTTCCTCGGCACTCATTGCCATCTGCTGCTATCATAGAAAGGCATAGATGAAACCATACTACAACATTTTTCAAAGGCTTTGCTTACCAACTTTATGACAGGAGATGCTAAAACCGGTCACCACCATTGTCCATATATTTTTGGCACTTCTTTAGGAAACTATCAATCACTCACTGTAGTTCATAATGAGAAATGCTGGCAATTTCCTGGTAGATATTTTGTTTTAATTCTTCCAGGGTGTGTGCGTTTGTCTTGTACATTCTATGTTTTAAGTTATCCCAGAGATAGAAATTGCAGGGGGTTAGATTGGGGGACCACAAACTGTCCTGAAACACACTTTCAACTGTTCTCATTGAAAGACTGACCGTATGAGCAGTAACAGAGTCCTACTGGAAAAAGGCAAAATCATGCTCTCTGTCTGTTAACTCTGAAAAGGGGGGCCAAAGCTTTTTACATGTTTTTTGAAAAAAAAATTGGCCCTATAACTCAGAACCTAATATTGTTCATGAAGTAACCCTTCATGACGAAAAACTTGGTGTATGGTGCACCATTAACGAAAAAAGGTTTCTCAGAGCTCCAGTAAGTGATTTCTATCTCTAGGGTAACTTAAAACATAAAGTGTAGATCACAAACTTTCGCATCCTGAAAGAATTAAAACAAAATATCTGCCAGGAAATAGTCAGCATTTCTCAAAGTGAACTACAGGAGTGATGGATAGTTTCCTAAAGAGGTCCCAAAGATGTATGCATGAACAGTGGCCAGTTTCAGCATCTTTTTTTATAAAGTTGGTAAGTGAAGCCCTTAAATGTATAGTTTCATCCGCGCCTTTCTATGATGGCATCAGACGGCTACAAGTACTGAGAATGCTGACTGCACGGACCATTCGGAGGTTTTTTACTCTCCCAGTATGATGCTATTGAGTTAAAGTGAAATGAAGAAACAAATTGCAGTCTAAAAGTTATCCTTACCAGGAGTAACTGCTGTTGTTGCCTGCTAAGTGGTGGAATGATTCTACTCCGTACGTAACTTGGAGTTCCAGAGGGAGAAGCTTGACTCGTAACAACAGAGCTAATAGCAGTTCCACTCTCTGCCTGTGATACAGTACCACTGCTACTAGCTTCTGAATGCTGCTGTTGTGGTGGATGAATAACTTCTCCTGAGGATGCCACAGGCACTGTTACTGAACTTGCAGCTGCCGACTGTGTCATGCTGTTGTCTGCTGTACCTGCTACACTGCTTCCTGATTGATTTGGCACCTCATTACTGTCTTCTGTAAACAAAATATAACTGAAAGGTTCAGAACTGAACAATTCAATGACATACCCATGATCTGAATCACAGTTCTTTTTCTTTGAAAGGCTAGGCTCTACAACTTGCAGTGGAGTGTTTTGACCTTCTCAAAAATTTTTGTATTTTCTTTCTGTTACAGGAGGTGTTATTGTGGATACCCAGTTCTCCCAAGTCATTTATTACATCATCTTTCCATCTGTACTTGGGAACACTTCCAGTTACCAGTCATTATATGATACTAAAACCTTTAAAATTAAAACCCTATAAGATAACTATAGTTTGGGGTAAGGAACCACGCAATGTGTGCAGAATTCATTGGTAACTCTAAATCTGCCTAGAGACGAGTAAAACTGCTACCACCACTAATTAAGCTGTAAAAAAGACTGCACTCCTACACATTTTAAAGGCAAACCATAAAAGTGCTCAAGTATACAGCAATAATTGAAGTGCGCATTGTAAAAGGTACTTAACTTTGCATATCATAAAATAAGTCACAGATTTATGAACATTTTACAGTTAAAACATTTAATTAGGTGCCATATTATTATTATTTAACCTTGTACTAGTGATGGGGCACCAATCGAAGGAGCTGTAACTATGAAAGATAAAGGCTATTGAGACAGAATATTAGAAGACCCCAAAAGAAAATCGTTTATGTGAATATTTGTTAAAAGTGTAATTTGTTTTTTTGATGTTGGTATGAATTGGTTAAATGACGAAAACGTGTTGCAAATGTTCATTGTTACAACAACTAAGTTAGTTTAAAGATGTCATAAATATTTCCATATTTGATTTTAATATATATATATAAATATTAGAATTATATGTGTTCCATAACAAAAGTAAGGGAGGATGGTTAGGGATCGCTTCCCTAACAAGAAAGAACTATTTGATGGACGCATACGCGGATGTATACGAAAAAGGCGGTGTCACGTGAGGTGACGCCATAATCAGCCCACTAGCGTGTGTGTAATCAAGGCATAAGGACGTATTGGTGTAACGTGTGAACATAGAACTTTCACCAGACTTTCATCAAGCATTAGTTCCACTAAATAAAAAAGTGGAAAGGTTTTAAATCATTTAAAACGGTGCTAGAAGGATTTATTTTAATGTAAAATATAGAAAAAGTGTTAATAAAATAATACATTGTGGTGAAGAAACATCGTGTGATTTTTCATTCCATCCGTTACCACGCCCTGAGATCACAAAGATCTCAATAGCTCAAAGACACAACGAAGGGTAATAATTATACAAAACTGCACCACTATGAAAAGGTAAAAATGGATGTCACTTTACATTTCTTCACAGAGGACTTTAAGAGCATCTAGGAGCATCTTAGTATAACAGTATCAATAAATTACAACAATAAATGTTACATAAGTCATCATAAGCTTGTAAAAAGTTATTATTTCTCAAAATATATTAACAGTTTTTGAACTGTCACATCATCCTTTTAATTAATGCAACAAAATATTTTAATATTATTCAAAATGACATGATTAACAGATGCATGCGAATTACAGCATTTTTTCATAACATACATAAAGCTATAACTTTTCATGCTGACAGTTTATACTATGCAGATATAATGTGGAACATCATATTTGTGCTTCATTTACTAACCCATTATTTCCACTTCATTGTTGATTTGATCTGGTGTATTTTCTTCATCTATATCAGGTCCTTCAACTTCATCGTAAGGTGTCAAAACCTGTAAGAATTGAAAAATAATTTAAATGATCAACAGTGGCCTCCTGGCTCCTCAAGAGGATTACCTCCTAATATCCTCACTTCCCTATTCAGTTTTTTCATCCCCCTTTCCGTTGAATTTTCTAATCCATTTCTCCTATTTTTTTTTTTTACTTTTCTCAGAAAATCCCTCACAGTTTCATTTTTCTTTTCCTTATTCCCAGTCAGCATTTTTTCCTCTTAGTATTTTGCTGGTACTATCCCATTTTCTTTCCTCCATTTACCTAATTATTTACATTCTGCCATATGATATTCTATACTTTCTTCCCTAGAAAATTCACATTTCCCTTTTTTAACTCCTCTTGACCCAATAGATGTACTACACCCGTTTTGTCCATGCCATTTGCTACCTTTCTCTTTTATTGCACTGTCTACATATTTCTCTCTACCCCACTAGCTTTTAAATTCTCCGTAAAATGAAAGTGATTTTTTGTTTTCTATACTACCCCATATCTCTTGCTTGCCTATATCCTCCCTCTAGTTCTCACCTTCTTCCAAAAACCTTTTTCTTCCCCTTTTCTCCATATATCTCCTATCCCTACCTTTTTCATTTTTGCTTCCAGGCCTGTCCACCATCTAATTTTATTTTTTTATATCCCTCTGTTGCATCGTACACCTCTTTAGCATAATAATTTAGCATATTCTTTATCAAAGATTTTAAATTTAAAATTGCATTACTCAGGTGCAATAGCTATGAGAACACGAATACACACTTCTGAATTTGTATGAGGTCTAAAACATTTTTATTAGATACATTTTTTCAAATTTGTAAAGGCCTAAAAAGTATTTTCCAGATTTTATATATCAGGCTAATCAATAATTGTGCTAACACACTGATGCTACTTTAAAAGGTAGAAGCATAAATATCATAGCCGAGGTTTGAACCATGGATCTTCTGTCCTAAGTGTGGTTGCCCTTACATGCCGTCATAGCCTTAAATTCTTCATTTGATTCACGTTTACCTCGTAGAACACAAGGGAATCTTGTGTTCAAAACACCTCAATGGCGACTCACAATTGAAGTACTTAAGCTCTGGGCTTTAAGATTTTTAATTAATAGTTTTCATATTTCAGGCCAATCAACAATTGATTGCACTAACACATGAAAGCTGTGTATAGGTAAACTTTAAAAGGTAGAATCACAAACAAAAACTTAATTATAATTAAAACAATCAATTATCATTGACTGGCTGATATATGGAAACTTGATTAAAAATCTTAAAGCCCAGGACTTAAGTACTAACGATGGTGAGTCGCCATTAGGGTGTCTCGAATATGAGATTCCCTTGTGGTCTGCCAGGAAAATGCAAATTGGATGAAGAATTATCACTGTGTTGGCATGTTGTCATGGTAGCTCAGAGGTTAAGAGCAGCCACATGTTGAATAGAAGCTCCATGGTTCAAATCCCAGCTGTGGCATTGAATTTTTCCTTTCTGATTCTGTCTTCTATTTTCCAATTTTTATATTCCTGTAAAATCCAATCAATTACTTATCCTGCCACTCAGATTTAAAACTCAAATTTGCTCCAATTGCTCATCTTCCAGTTATTCTGCTTACTAAACACAAATTAATTTAAATATGTTCAATACGAAACAAAATATGTAACTTCACATCCCTTTGAAGTTAAAGAAAAGAGATTAAGATCCACCACCCCTCACTACCCAAGCAAATTCACATATAAGACTCAAAAAAACAGCAGTCAAGAGTTTTTCTTAAAAATACACTTAACCTTTTCATACCTGGTGTGTATTATAAGATACATGAGTTTTTTTCCTATTTGTACTAGTTTTAACTTTTTTTTCTGCTATATTCTTGTTATACTCTGTCACCTATTAAAAACACATATTTGAGATGTTTTGAATTGTAAACAATTATCTTTTTTTACAATTTATATTGTAGTGTTTTTTTATAAGAAAAGAAGCAAAATCCATGCAACCGCAGTCAAATGACTGTCATCCACGACTGCCATCACACCGATTATTTTACGTGGGCCCTCCCCGTCCTTTACCACAGGTACATTTGACTGTGGTTGCCGAGACTCGAACTCACGACCTCAGGCTTTGAGTGCATGGCCAGTGCACTATGTGTTGCCTTAATGAACATGGCTATTCAAGCCAGACTGGTGTCCCAGACTGCCTAATCTAAACCAGTTTCGAATTAGAGGAAGAATGGCATAAGTAGCAAAATAATTCAGGCATGAAAGGGCTAAAGAATATTAAATCATTAATACAAATTTTATACACAAATGCTGCTCATTGAATCAACTTTAGTCTGCGAGACTATATTCCTCTCCAAATGTCCAATTTCTTTTAACTCAGTATTTTTCTGTGTTTCAGATAGGTGTGGACAAAATCGCATTGCAGACATTGTAATACACGCTAACTACAAATTCACTACCATCCCCTTCACACGAAATCTATTACGATTATCTCTGATATTCTAAATACAAAACAGATAAAAAGAACTCATAGTGATAAAAGTTGTCAACAATTGAAGGAGGAACAAACAGTGACGAACTTAACATGCAATCAAGGACTTCTTTAAATTATATCATAAAAGACTGTGAGTTATAGTTTCTGCAACTGTTTTTTCTAGGTTAGCCAACAGCTAAAGTAAAAGGTTAAACACATGGCTCTTTCCTTTACTATTTACAGGAGTTTGCAGTTTGGATACCAAGTCTGTTTCAGGCGTTTAGTACTTAAAATTATGGTCCTAGTTGGTTAAACACAAATGTAAACTGGTATGATAATGCACGAGAACAGCAACAAAAGAATGTAATACAGTAGAATGCACAAGTGGTAACATTGGAGTATGGAAAGGATGCTCAGTTGTTACTTTGGTAAAGCACAGGCCAAACTTGACTCGGACTATTCATAGCACTAAATTCCAGAGTTCAAGATAAGAAGTGTGAGTAGTAATTCAATCTAACAGAAACTTCTGCATCCTATGAAATGATATCTAAAGGTTTTTCGTAATATACTCCTTATGCAAAAATGTTCAACCACTTCCCCTGAGTCAAGTCTGAAAATTGTTTGGTGTTACTTTTACTTCTTTTTCTTCTTTTATTTTATCCTGCCCTTAAAATCTAAGGTCACATTAGCAGCTTTTGCCTTTACAACAATTGCTTATCAGCCATGATGTTCATCCCTTTCCTGTTCTGTTAACCTTTGGGTTTGTTTACATTGGGTTATCTGTATAAATACACACACTGCACCATTTTGATACCTTGGATTACAATATCTCGGTGCTTATGCTTCTCCCGGTAATGCACTCCATTGTCAAGACACTGGTTAGGCCGGTGGACAATAGATAGCACTGGACAATGACTTCATATGTCATGCTACCTTGACATCATTGTGACATATGCTGGCACTTTGGACGACGACGACGAGAGACCTTCACAACAAGCACATTTCTTCAGGATTCTATATAGTGAGCCAGAGGCATGAGCTACTAGAGGAGAGGCAAACGACATGGTGGTGAGATAGCTGCTTAGTCAATTTTGAGCTTGCTTTATAGCTAGCTATTGCCTTCACTTTGCATATGTTCTCTTTTGCTTTCTGCACATTTCCGGTGAGTTAAAACCTTTCATTATAGTTAAAACTTTGCTTTACCAAAATTCTTTAGACACTTCTACTGTGTGTAATTAATGTAAAGAATTGAAAGTTGTTTTAGCTAGAAACCTGGACACTCAGGGATGAAATATTTTATTACTAGGAACTAGTGAAAAACAAATTGTCACTACTATTCTTTATAAAAGTTTTGCATCATTTGAAGACCAGTTTTTTGAACAAACATATGTACAGCTAAATGGACATCAAGATACAACTAATATTTGTAATTGGGCACAGTCTCTTATGTTTAAACTAAATTAAGGTTAAATGTTTTCTGGTGTAATATTTTGACCTTATTACTTCCAGCTAGCTTAATGCATGGTGTACCTGAAATTTAGGAAATACTTGGATTCGATTCGGCTTTTCCTTCTCTAATTATTTTCCACAAACAGGTATTGTAGTTTATCCTGGAACAGCTTAGACGTATACTGAGGGAAAGGAATCACATGGCGCAACACACATACAAATGCACACTTATGCTGTCGCTCATATTTTCAGAGTCTAGGGAGGATGGAGAATAATTCAGGATAAAAAGATTCCCATCCTCCATCCAGGAATCGAACATAAGTCCTCTGGACTTTAAAGCTAGCATGCTTACCACCAGACCACATAGGCAGTGAGAAAGAGTTTTACTTATGTAACAGGTGAAACTTTTAATTAAGAAAGTGATATGTCTTTAAACTTTCATGCTACTTCTAAGATTTTTGCTCTACCTCACTCAAATACATATATAGTACCAAACTATGTTAACCATTCAATCTACACAGCTTCTTATGATCAGGAATGATCATAATAATTTAGTTACAGTGCACCAACACCAACATTTTTTTTGTTGGCAACTTCTATTGAATAATTAATGAACTTCTTAAATGCTGTAAATACCATGATTTGTAAAACACATTAAGCCTGCATACTTAAGTCACGAAATAAACAGTTTTCTCAACAATCAATAAAGAGGAGACATATCTCATTTTCACTACATACCTTGTTATAAAGTAATTTAATCATCACATGGTCCATTATTTAAGTGCAATTTAAAATATGTTGTATCCAATTCCACAACAACCAATAGCTTCATTTTTGAGCTACAAGGTAAAAGCTCTGCATGCATGCACACACATATTTTAAGATGTTCATTCTAATGCCATTCATCACATACATCAATATAATTTATTTACTCATAAGAGAAATTAACTAAAAATTTCAGAATTATATTGTTAGTAGTTTTATAAAGCATAGTTAGCTCTTTTGTTTTCTTTTTTAATAAAAACTTCATTAACACAGTTTGATTGTACATAAAAAGTATACAAATACTTTACTAAGAGCAATATACAAGCAATTTAATTAAAAAATTAATGGGAATAGTGCTTTACTGTACAGAATTTTAACAGCACAGCTTTCTCATTTTCTCAATTTAACGGAAAAGTACAACTGCACTATATTTTAGAGTAACTCACCAGCACTTGGAACATGCCATTTAACAGTGCTCTACACAGCACTAATACAAAAGGTAACAGTAATTCAAATGCATATGATAAAGCAATACTTTAGTATATTGTTAGCGCACGTCTTCAAGCAAATCATAACCATAATTCCTCAATTAAACAATGGAGAGAAAAGGGAGGAAAGAAACAGATGTGAAGCAGAGTTGTAATGGAGGAGGTTAGCAGATTAGTACAACAGCTGCATTCAAGTTAACAAGATCAGTAACAACGAACCAGAAAAGAAATTAAGAGGAAATAATACCTGCTCATCTCTGTCATAACCTTCCACTTCATAGCTCTCCCCGTTATCTGTTTCTTCCTCAAACTCTTGTCCATCATCTGGTTCTTCAATACCCTTAAAAAAAGGAAGCTTTCTTCAAAATTTCCAAAAGAACCAATGTACACTTCTTTCCACTTTTTATAGGTGCCTAAAGCAATCTGAGCATTCACTAATAATTCAAAATAAAATGTTTCATCTTTTGCAAATGACCCGAGTGCTAATCAACTGTTCTGTTTTCCACCAACATTTATGGAACTGATACTTGACTTGAATTTGAAATACCATATATTTCAGCTCTTTTTCTCGACATACTTGGATTCCCCTTCCGATTTAAAAGCTGTTACCAAGAATTTTAAACCTCAGTACTTGCAGTTTCTATTCCTACGATTTTATTTTTTTTTGTTGCATATGGTTCAATAAGAGGTCAATAGAAGAATCGGCTTCCCATCAGTGAAATGTTAACTAACTTTAATCAAATCTGAAGCGCTGATGGTTATGTACTTCCCACTTATGAACTGATCCAAAGCAAAATGCTTGCAAAACACAACTACGAGGGCATTCAATAAATTCCTGTGTTTCAAAATATATGGTTTAATTAGGCAAGGTGGTGTTACATTACCGTAATATACTGTAATTTGTTACATGTTGCCAAAACAAATTTGGTAGTGATTGATAAGTTAGTTTGGATTTGCTAGGCATTTCAGTTAGTCGTTCAATGTGATTCCGCTAAAGTGGAAAAAATGTGCAGTTTCATTAAGTGAATTGCTTTTTACTTTTGAATGGGAAAACTTAAGAGATAAAAGGAAAATACGCTGCTGTTTATGGGGACCTTTCACCATCTATGACAAAGGCAGACATTGGTTCAACGCAAGGCCGTCGTGAAGGCAGGGCAAGGGAGAACCATAGCCCCCTTTGGAAATTAATTTAATGTGCAATCAACTGCTATTAGATTATAATGAAAACTTGAGTCAGATTGAAACACTTAACGTCACTTCAATAAGAAGTTGGAGACACAGCCCTAATAGATGAAGAAGGAAGTGCTGTTTCATCATGACATTGCATCAGCACATTCATTTGGTACTGTAGCTACCAAACTGGATGAACTGAATTATGAATTGCTGCTACACCCTCCATATTCATCCAAACTGGTGCCCTAAGATTTGTTCCTGTTCCTAAACACTAAGAAATGGCTCATGTGAACAAAATTTAGATTAAATGAGATTATCATTGAGACAGAGACATATTTTGCAAAACTTGGCAATTTCTATTTTTTGGAGGGGTTAAAAAATGGCAGGAACATTGGGAGAAGTATATATCCCTATAAGGGGACTGTGCTGAGAAAGATAATTTGTATATGTACTTAGGCTTTCACGGCCGGTGCCTTGACTATTAGAAATGTTTAGCTCTTCCGGGCTTGTAGGCCGTGGTCTAGACCACCCTACAAGCCCAGAAGAACTAACATTTCTAATAGTCAAGATAATTTGTCTTTGAAAAATTTGGCATCTTCATTCCTAACATGAGTACTTATTGAACACCCCTTGTAAAATCAGTACATGTCTGAAATACAAAGCAAATTTGGTTCATCATTGGACAGTACATCATACATCATTTCTATTCTCCACCAGTGACTAAATGCTTTAAAAGGAAATGGGGTAGCCTTATGAATGTATCTGTTTGTTATATACCTGACTATCTTTAAAAGTTTATGATTGCAATTTTTTTTAACAAAATAACCTTAAAATAGTATGGGCTGGTTGTAAAAATAATATTTAAACAATTATTGAAATTTGATATCTAAATAAGATCTAATAAGTTCATAAGTCCTCAACAATGTGCTCCAGCACACAATTTTAATTGTTTATTAAGAAAGAAAAGTTTTAAAATATTAATATGAATGTTATTAATTTAAATGTATTAATTATATTTAAGTTATGTACTTATTACTCACTTATGATTATATTTTTGTGATGAACATGTGTGAAAATTATAACTAAGAAATTCTACAACCTCGAGTGAGTGAGTGAGTGAGTGAGTGAGTGAGTGAGTGAGTGAGTGAGTGAGTGAGTGAGTGAGTGAGTGAGAGTGAGTGAGTGAGTGAGTGAGTGAGTGAGTGAGTGTAGGGTTAAAGGACCCATTGACAACTAGGTCATTAGAGCCCATCCTCTAAACATATATAACCTCAGAACATAAAGAGGTTACATGGCCTGCTCTAATAAATGGCACCAATGTGAGAAAAAGCTAAGTTCAACTGTTAACCTAACTAGAAGAAACAAAACAGAAAAGCTACAATACAGTAGTTCTGCACTTGGAAAATTTTTCTGTGATTAGCCATTATAGTTTTTCAGAACTACTGATACAGACATACTTCTTTGGTTATTATTGTACAAAAATATCTTTCCAGATGTATGTACTAACTTTAAAAGTTATTAAATTTAAATAGGTGGCATGTTTTGAAGATTTTGAAATATAAATTAATATTTATTTCAGATTAAATAAAATTTCAAAGAAATCTTTGCCCATTTAAACAACTTTTTAATTAAAAAGCCATTGGAAGTGGCTTGCGTATGTGGGGCTCAGATAATACAGGCAAAGAAAAGTAAAATTGACAAATTATTCCAGAAATAAAATTTATAAGAAGCATCAAGACAGAAGACAAGAGAAGATTAATACAAAGCATATGACATCACAGCAACAGAAAGATGGTGAACGGATCTTCAGGGACGACTCCAGAGACTCCATAATTTTCAGGCACAACTCATGCATGGACTTCAGAATTTTCAGGGACAATATTTCAGGACCAAAAGGTTATACAAGAGCAGAAGACATTGAACAGTACGGACAAGAATTCAATCTTTAAATTTATTTTTATTTCATTAATTGATGATATTGGGGAATAAAAAGTACACGATCATTAAAAATGAGTAAAGAGAATGTAAGTAAAGAAATACCACAGGAAGAATTTGAAAAGAAAAGAAGTAGGTATAGTAGAGCAAAAGAGTACAGATGGAGATGTAATGTGGGAAAATGGAATGTTAAAAAGAAAAAAAGTTTAAAGTCTCAAAACAAAGATTGGGAAATAAAATAGAGCAAGATAGGAAAGAACATGAGGAAATAATGAGAAAGGAAAGGGAGGAAGAAAGGGAGAGCTAGAGGAAATTTATGATAGGATTAGTGCAGAATTTTACACAGAAAACAGATGTAGAGAGACGAAAAACAGAACAAGATAGAAAAGAATTAGAATCAGATTTGAAACAGGAAAAGGAAAAAGGCAAGGAGGAATGTAAAAGAAACATAGAGGTAAGATGTACCAGGTGAAATAAAAGAAATGAGATGTACATTGGGAAAGAGAATAAATAATGTAAAAGAAAAAATGTAGTACAGACTGAAGTGATAGTAAACGGGGAAATAGTAAAAGAAAAATTAGGAAAATTGTGAAATAAGATTGTAGAATACAAGAGTTTAAACAGAACATTAACAAAGGAACTGTGTAGCATGAAAAAAAGTAAATGCATTACAATAACGAAACAGAATAATGAAATAGAGAAAGCAATAGGTAAAGAAATATATGTAATAAAGAGTGAAAAGCTGCAAAATATGTCAAAAAGATATGTAAGCCTGCCTTTGTGGTTTACCAGGAAAAATACGAACTGGCTTGAGAATTTAATGTCATTCTGGCAGTTTGTCACAATAGCTCAGTGGTAGAGCGTCCGCCCGGCAAGCGGAAGGTCTGTGGTTCAAATCCCAGTTGTGGCATTGAACTTTTAAGTTCCGGTTCTACCTCTTAAACTTTGCCCACACACGGCTTGTGTGTTTAAAAACACCAACAGTAAGTTTGTTGGCATAAATAAATAATAATTACCATGTGAAGGTTATTTAATCCTGGTATATAAAGTACTTGCAATAGTAAGTCACCATTGGGATAATTGTTTCTGATGTGAGACTGCCTTTGTGGTTTACCAGGAAATATACGAACTGGCTTGAGAATTTAATGTCATTCTGGCAGTTTGTCACAATAGCTCAGTGGTAGAGCGTCCGCCCGGCAAGCGGAAGGTCTGTGGTTCAAATCCCAGTTGTGGCATTGAATTTTTAAGTTCCGGTTCTACCTCTTAAACTTTGCCCACACACGGCTTGTGTGTTTAAAAACACCAACAGTAAGTTTGTTGGCATAAATAAATAATAATTACCATGTGAAGGTTATTTAATCCTGGTATATAAAGTACTTGCAATAGTAAGTCACCATTGGGGTAATTGTTTCTGATGTGAGACTGCCTTTGTGGTTTACCAGGAAAAATACGAACTGGCTTGAGAATTTAATGTCATTCTGGCAGTTTGTCACAATAGCTCAGTGGTAGAGCGTCCGCCCGGCAAGCGGAAGGTCTGTGGTTCAAATCCCAGTTGTGGCATTGAATTTTTAAGTTCCGGTTCTACCTCTTAAACTTTGCCCACACACGGCTTGTGTGTTTAAAAACACCAACAGTAAGTTTGTTGGCATAAATAAATAATAGCTAAAAATATGTTGATTTTCGAACAAGGATGTCATAACAAGGATCAGCATATAATTATTACTAAAGGGCAATGATGAACAAAATATATATGAAAAATAACAAAATTGAGAAATGATTGAGAGGTAGAACTGGAACTTAAAAATTCAATGCCACAGCTGGGACTTGAACCACAGACCTTCCGCTTACCAGGTGGCTCCTCTAACCATTGAGCTACTGTGACAATCTGCCAGAATGGTATTGAATTCTCAAACCAGTTCGTATTTCTTCTGGTAAACCACAAAGTTAAACTGAAATCTTTAAACAGATTGTAGGGAATAAGGATAATAAACATGTTAACTAAGATTAACAAACATATACGCATGGATAACAAATAGAAGAATGGATAATCCATTAATCTATATTCTTTACAATGGTATTCAAGTTTAAAGCAAAACCAAAATCTGAAGATCTAAGATATGTACCATAGAAAAAAAAAAACTAAAAAGGGGATATAAGAAGAATCACCAAGTCAACAAATGTTTCTTTAGAAAAGAAAATATATACCATATAAAAGCTTGCAATACAAACACACAATATACAAAGTAACAAAGGAGCTAAAAGATAAGATAAAAAAGATGTAACATATACAATATTCAAAATGAGAGGAATTATGATCTATATTTAAATTTCTTTTAAATAAATTTAACACTTAAAACAAAATTTAAAATATAAACAATAAGAGGCAATAGCAACAATTTAGTAAGTCCTCAACAATGTGCTTCCATTTTGATAGTTATTTAATGTACTTTCTTCACTTGAGGGCTGCCAAAATACAGTATAACTTTCCAATATTAACATATTTTTTAAAAAATTACAATTACATAAAATTAGTTATAATACATTAAATTAAGGAAATGTTTTGAAGTATTAATATGAATTTTAATATATTTAAATGTTAATTATTATTTAAGTTATATACTTGTTACTAATGAATGCATTTTTGTGATAAACATATGTGTGGAAATATAACCAAGAAATTCTATAACCTCTAAATATATATAATCACAGAATATCAAGAAGTTCACTGCCTACATTAATAACTAACATCGCTAAGAAACAACTCAGATCAACTGTTAACCTAACTAGAAGAAAACAAAATAGGAAAGTTTATTGACAAATTAAGCCAACAGTAGTCTAGTGCTGTGAAAGTTTTTCTGGGTAACCATTAGATTGGTTGTAATCTTAGTAATGGTTTTAATCTTAGTATGGATGGACAGGAGATTTGAACCCATTTCATAACATAAAATTTAATGCCATCTGCTACAAGTTTCACAATTTGCTATCTGTTGATGTTTTTGACCTCCTGGGTCTCGGATTGTCATCTATGCTCATACGACCACCACAAAAATGATTAATCCAATGTGAAACTGTACTACAATCCACTGTAGACTCACCACAAACTTTACTTAACACACTGCAGATTTCTGTCGGATTTTTGCTGGACATAGTTTCAATCTTTATGTAAAACTTCTGTCTTCAAGTCACAGTATCCAAGACCGCTGCAGAGTCCATTTCTACCTCTCACCAATTTAACGTTAAGAATACACAGCGAAGAAAAAAACAAAAACATGTGGTTCTTCCTCAAGCTCCAAACTACATGTGATGTAATATTCATTGCTGTTGTATTTTCTAATCCACATACCAACCTGTGCATTATGAAATGTCATCATATAACAGAAACTTTAAAGTCTGATAATGGGGTATGTCACCTGAAATTTGAGATTTTCTTGTGGTCTACCAGGAAAATGTGAGTAGCTGTTGGAAAATTTAATGTCATACCAGCAAGTTGCCATGGTATCTCAGTGGTCAGAGCAGCTGTGTGTACAGTGGAAGATATGGGCTTCAAATCCCTTCTATGACATTGAAACTTTCAGTTCTGATTCCACCTTTCAAACGCATTTTAACTTTATCAGCTGTGTTTCAGTTGCTGCTTGTGTTCATGCTGTGAAGTCAGTTTGTGCATTGTGCATCTCAAAAGCTGAAGTTTATTCAAGACATCTGTGTTATGTGTGATTTACTTATGTGTTATTAGTTCACTAAAATGCCTGCTGACAAATTCACTCTTGAATAATGAATTTTTATATATTACAGATGTACAGAAACTGAATGATCCAAAAAGGTGTGTAGACGATTTCAGCAGAAATTTCCTGGTTATTCAGTTCTGGGTAGGCACTGTGAGACGTCTGGTTATCAAGTTTAGAACAATAAGATCACTAAATGCTAAAACTAAAAAGCAAGAACATGTTCTAATGGAGAAAAAATTGAAGAAATTTTTGCATCATTCAAATGCTCTCCTAAGAATCAACAAAATTAATAAATATTAGTGACTAAAACTTCACTATCTTTTATAATTATGTATTTTTATAAAAGGTGTTTTGTCACTAATATTGTAACGAGCTTGGCGCATGGTGGTAGGCCAGGCTGCTTCACATCACCTGGCATGCCAGTGAGCAGGGTAGATGTTCAAGGTCAGGCTGTCTCACAAGCCTGCAGTGTGTACACGACAGTAACAATAGGTGGCAGAAACTAAGGGACTTTTCTAATGCCTTCCCGAAGACTTCTAGCTATGCCATGTCCTGTGCATGTGTGTATGTGGAATCAAGAAAGGTCGGTGTGACATCATCCCCAGTATAAAAGGAGACCAGCAAGCAGTCACTCAAGTCAGTGAGCTATTAGCTGAGTTCTAGCTACAGGAATAAGTCAGTCAAAGTATCTGCTGTACATGTATGTGTTGTCCCATAAGATACGCTGGTCGTCACGAGTGTTATAACATTATAATAAGTGTATTGAGAGACAGTAAAGGAAGAAAGATTCTGAAAGTATTGAGCAAGATTTTGAGAGGAACAATTGTGAGTTGCGATACCCCAAAAAACTGTGGATTGTCTTAACTACGAGAAGAAACTTGTGTATTTGTAGTAACATTTTAGGACAATACAGTATCATCTTTGCTACAATGTTTGTTAATATTTGTCAATTTATATTGTTTCACTATCAATAGCTTCAGTATGTACTTTTTTTTTGGGGGGGGAGCTGTCTTGAGTGGTCTGAAAACCATGTTACACAGCAACCGCCCATTTCAACCTCTGTTCTTTCAGATACTGAACCAATTAAAACTACAGTGTGACTACGGTTAATAAATTACAATCTTATGATACAGAAAAGTAAGTCAATTTCAGTAACTGGATTTTACAAAATATGTATCCTTGACAGTACTGTTGACCCACATTTAATAGCTTTTTTCAGATGAGGCGTAGTTTCATTTAAATGACATGTTGCCTCTAAAAGCAATTGGTAATGGAGCAAGGGAAACCTCATTTAATTCATGAACTTCCATTCCACAATGTCAAAATCAGTGTAGGTGTGCTGTAACAGCAAAACGAATAATAGGGCCCATATCTTTTCGTGATACTTAGAATTCCAATAGGTGTAATAAATATTCTTACACTTCAAATGTTGTCAGATAAAGGGAGAATATGGATATTTCCAACAACATTTACGACACATGTATTGCTCAAAACTCCTTGGAAGATATAAAGGAGATTTTTAATGACAGGGTAATTTCTATAGCAATAAGACCCACCCAATTCCCCATGCTTTGAATCTTAATTGTGCAACCTCTATTTATGAAGAATACCAAAAAATAAAGTTTATAGGAACAATCCTCATACCGCAAACGAACTTACATATGTGTTAATGGAAACTGAATCCAAAGATGCCAGGAATGTATTCATGCTGATACACACCATTATCAACACCAATTACAGCTTGATTAGATACTTATTATAGTGCATGTTTGGATCACTCATGAGTAGAGCTAGGATTTTGATGAGTTTGCATCTTTATTTCAGTAAGTCTAATTCATTAATGAGTTGTATATAAATTTGTTTCAGAGTAACAGAAGTTAAACTAAACATATTTGTTAGGGCTTTTTTTTTGTTGCATTTCTAACTAATTTTGTGGTATAGTGCATTTTTTGGGTTTTTATTGCATTATTGTGCATTTTTTAGGTGTTTTATTACATTGTTGTGCATTTTTATCAGTTTTATTGCATATTTATGTGTTTCTAAATACATCTTAGGTACATTCTGCCTTTTTTACTATTCAAGAGCAAAATAGCATCTCATTTTTTAATTTAAAAGGTGAGTTAATTAATAACACTGAACAACACTTACAACATATTTTTCCGGGACGCGTTTCGAAGGTTAACTTTCCTCCATTATCAACCGGGCAATAACTGAGTTTCCATGGTGTTTCATGGTGCAGATGGTGATGCTTCTTCTGGTGGCAGTTCAATGAACTTACTGAAAATGTCTCTCTGAGGAATGACATTTTCAGTAAGTTCATTGAACCGCCACCAGAAGAAGCATCACCATCTGCACCATGGAACACCATGGAAACCCAGTTATTGTCCGGTTGATAATGGAGGAAATTTAACCTTTGAAACGCGTCCCAGAAAAATATGTTGTAAGTGTTGTTCAGTGTTATTAATTAACTCACCTTTTAAATTAAATTAATTACAACACTGTTTTCAAACTTCTATGAAAGGAAGATAACATCTCATTTCTTAGTAAATTACTTTGCTTGGTTCTTAGCAGTACCAAATTAAAATTATACTTAAGTTTCAGGAAACTAGGAGACCCTTTCTTCCCCTTCTATGGATTGACAATGAACTTGCCCAGTCACCAGTTATAAGTTACACTTTACAAACAGCATATAGGCACATTCCTTAATAGATGGCTCATTGTGTTTAGCAGGCACAGATTAGGTAACTTTTACACAGTATAAAGAATTGAGGTGTGGAGTTCATCATGCCTAAAGTAAAGGAAAGTGTGGCGCATAAGTTGACAAATTTTGTTTCACATTATGGTAAAGAAATTTTCTTCACAGTTGGGAATACACTTTGCTATAAGGTTTTTGAAGTAAAAGTTGCAGCCAAAAAGGAGTTTACTATAGACCAATACCTCAAGAAAGAAAAACATTTGTTTACAATTGCTTGAAGGTAAAAACACAGTGTACCAAATGTTATTTCATGAAGCTGGCTCCTCTTCAGGTACATTTTTCTCTGAAGAATGCTGTGAAAGCTTCATTTGTGCAGATATTCCACTGAACAAAGTAAATAATCTCAAATCTTCCTAGGACATGCTAGAAAGCATTAACCAGATTCTTCAACTTCAAGAAAGAATTACATTAGTAGATGCTACCAAGAACAATGCAGGAGATTAGGCAAAAAGTGTCAGGAAAAAACTTTGGGTATGTACTGATGAAAGTACACACTCCTTAGACTATTATATGACAAATGCTGTGATGGCACAACAGAAGGAGATTCAGGAGAACAATTCCTACTCATTAAATTGCGAGCAGTTGTAAAAAATACATTTTCCAGCAATCAGCAAAATGTTTGACTGGTCTATGGGTTTTGAATATTCCAATGGCATTCTACACGACAACATACTCTGCTGTTGACCGATGCTGTACCATCTAAGGTAAAAGCTGCTAATTCTCTTAAAGCTCTTTACTCAAAGGTGGTGCATATAGCATGCCTCGAGTGTTTTCCCGCAAAATAAATCAATTGCTTACAGAATATCATTTTCAATTTGCATTAACTAAGCTTTTTGTTTGCTTATTTGCATTATTTTATATTGTGTAATTTTCAATTCCTCTTCAACTGATACATATGAAAATAAAATTTTCCAATTTTAAGGCCATCTATTAGATTCTACAGGGCATTTCTTGAGATTCGTATGTCATAATTGAATTTTTTAAAGTGCATTTTTTTAGTATTTTATAAGGCATTAAAATCCTAGCTCTACTCATGAGTAGTAATGCAAGAGTTACAGAATGGAAAACCTGCAGTGTAATACACAATGTGCCATCCATTGTCTCACCATAAAGTGATCCCACTGTACTATAGCACACAATAACATTATAAAAAGTTTGCATATTAAAAGGACATACAGTCATCCAATTTTACTCATCAGGCTGCTTATTAGCAAATGCAGTATGATATAAACCAACAGTTTAATCTCAGCAATTGGTTTAGACTGAAGTCTGTTTCCCTAAGCATTTCTGGATCTTGTTTAATTTACACAAGTTTAATGTGCACTGAGTTTAAAATTAGTTATACTATGATCTGACTTAGTTGTTCTTACGACACAAAGAAACAAATTAAATATTATAACGTTCTAAATGAGAAATTAAATCTATAGATATATGCATGTATTGATCAAGGCTTGCTGAGTTACACAAACTTATTTCTTTTTCAATTATCTTATATTTCTTGGATGAGTTCTTGATTCATTAAAGTATTGATGCATTTCTTCACTTGGCCTAAATAACAGCTAGAGAGCATTATGTCACTATAACAATGTATCTTTTTTTATACTGCATACATCATGCATCTCACATAACACATATTTGCAAATAGGCTTTCTTACAGTTTGTTCCCTTTGAAGATAATATTTACTATGAAGCTCCAGAAAATAATATAATTTCCACTCTAACCTTTCACTTTTTTCCTATAGTGAAAACAGAGATTCCATTGTGAACCCATCTTAATTAGGAGAATGCCTGAAGCATAAAATGTCATTACTTCTGATGCAATAGCATTTCGAAGCTTTTGTTTAATACTCTCTTTTATTTTATGTAAGACATTAGCAATGTTTATGCTATTGAAATACACTAAAAATTAATTTTCATCCTGTTTTTAAAATTATTTTCTAGATCATAATCATTTTATTTTATTAAAAATCTTAAGGAATAAAACTGACAAACATCACAAATATAATTAAAACTTTCACAAGGAAAGCTGACTGCTATAATTATGTAGTATTTCAAATGGTTTAACTTGAACCAGGGGAGGACAGGTAGTGCCAGTGCGATGCCAACTCACACTGCCAAACATGTTCACACTGAAGAAGGGTTCAGCATGTGTCATCTGCATAAATGAGGACAGTGCACTAATGGAAGTTTCTGTTGTAGGATATTGTTGCTGTTGGCTAAAGCTGGAATTCTGACAGTGAAGTCGTTAATCCTCTTGCTCTCCAATATTTTTCACTGATGGATGGAGCACTAGAAGTGGCCGGGCATATTTGAACGTGGTCTTGGTCCATTTTCTCTAGCAGCTCACAGTGATGAATATATCCCAATTCTGTTCAAATATTTTGCCAGACAATCATGTCCCATAATCAACCTGAAGGTTGCAACTGCTGTTTTTCGAGGATACTCAGGAATCACTGTTTGGATGCTTGGTAGTTCCCATCTTTTATTCTTTGATTTTTCATAGTAATATTTTGCAACAATTTTTTTGAATTTAGAGTTGACTTATCTTTTAGCTGCATAAAATGATAATTAACTATAGATTCCTGCCCACTGCTGGTACCCTTTTTTGCAAGAAACTCAGCTTTTTCATTACCACTCAGTCCACTGTGAGCTGGTTTCCATTGGAAGACTAGGTGTTTTTGAAGTGCTGTTAGATGGGTAAGAATTTTCCAACATTCTATAATTGTTTGGTTTCTTGGTGACAACTTGTGAGTAATTGCTGTAATTGCTATAATTGCTGCCCTGGAATCTGAGAGAATAACTCCTTGATGAAAATGTGAGATTCTATAAAAAAGATTTTGTAGGGTCATTCGAATTGCTTCAATTTCTCCATCGAAGTTTGTAGTTCCATAACCTAAAGATTTGTAATAGGAAATGCATATGAAGCCAGCCCCCGCTCTGTCTCGGTTTGATATCAGTAATCCATCAATATAGATATGGAGTCATTCAAGTTCCGGAAATCTAGTATGGATTGTCTCGAATGCCAATAACTAGAACACTAGTTGGAGTATCACTTTTCTTAACTTCTTCTGTCACGTGTAAATAATATGTGACGTCCGATTGACTTTATACATGAAGTTTTCCTTTGAATTAGAAGAGTCTACGTTGTTCTTGATGTCTTAAATTTTTGAAAGAAAACTCTACTGAGTCTTTAGTACATGTGTAAAATTTCTCCTGTTCCACATATTGAATGGGAGTCTTTATCAACTTTTTGTGTTGAATAAGAGCGGTTTTCTCTATTTCATATTCAATCAGTACTGGTTGGTTAGCATTTCTATAGCTGGTATTGGTGTGGTTTTGATAGCACCTGTAATTAATCTCAGACCTTGGTTTTGAAAGATTTGAATTTTTTGTATTATTATTTATTTATGTTACAAGAACTTCACTGCAGTAACTAAATAATGGCTTTATATATTCATTGTATGTCATGTTAAAGAGTTGCTCTGGAACATCCCCACTTCATTCCTGTTAAAAGTTTTAACAGTGAAAGGTGCCTTTCAGCTCTTTGTATTCCATTTTCTATTTGTTTGGTCCACGTAAGTTGGGTAACAAATATAACTTCCAAATATTTTGCTTCCTTAGTTTCAAGTAATTGTTGACCCTCAAAATTTAGTTTTATTTTTAATGATTTTGTCCTCAATGGAAAGACTTGGTAGTTTGATTTTGTTGTATGAACAGTCATTAAATTTTCTTTCGTCCACTTTTGTAGGTTGTTAACAAGGTTTCTTCTAGTTTTGTATTTTTACATTTTTACACATTACAAAGTCATCGGCAAATAGTGCACACTTCATGCCTGATTCTTGTATTTCTTGTGACAGACCGTTAATATATTAAAAAGTGTAGTGCTGAGCAATGCGCCTTGTGGTAAGCCATGGTGTACTTTTTAAATCAAAAAGATAAGTCGATTACTAACACTACACTATACTTATAATTTACCGGAACATGTTTCGGAGGCTGACTTTCTTCCATTATCAACCAGACATCGACTGGTTCTCCCTGGTGTGAATGCTGATGTTTCCTCTGAGTTCTCCTATGGTGGTGGTTAAAGGAACTTGTTGAAGATATCTTTCTCAAGGATGTCGAAATTAATACTCTGTTTCTATTTTTCAAAATGAAGGTTTGTTCCCACATGGACAGCTCTTGTTTTCCTGCTATGTGTTTGAGGAATTTCAGTTCTGGCTTTATGTTGTGGTTTCCTGTCCAAAAGTGAGTGGCAACTGCTGATTTTTCCAACTGTTTGTTACATTTCTAAAGTGCTCCTGGGATCTTATTTGTAAATTTCTTTTGGTTTTTCCTATAGAGCAATTCCACGAGTGACTGACATTTACACTACATTTTCTTCCTAAAATGTCTGTCTAATGGTCAATATAGGTGTAAAAAAGTTATTTTAACAACATACGATGACAGAGAATACATTGGCGGCTGTGATAGGAAATATAAAAACCTTAAAAAGTGAAACAATTATTTAATAATGGGTACTAAACTTTTCGTGACTAACTGACATTTTTGTCAACTGCAGTTCCAACTTCAAACGTTTGTCCTCCGTTTTCTCTGAAAGTTTTCTTATTTGATTTGTTCTGAAAAATCACTTGAGAGAGGAACTTCTAAGCTTTCAAATGACCTGAAAAAAGGTTTGGCATGTTATTCTCATCTGGAGATATTTATTCAAAAGGTCAGTGTGACTGTCATGAGTTTGTGACTGACACTTGCGAAAATTGTACTACTTTGTCTTTGTTTTACATGGTATAACATATGGTAAATCATAGTGATACGTATTATATGTTACATACATGTAATACACACAGGTGTGTAATTGTATTTATCGTTTGAAAATAATCATATCCTTTGGAGAAGCATTAAAGTCATGTAACATAAACAAAATAAACAGATGTTGACAGCTCTCATTTCTTATCACAGTTACATCATTCAAGTATAAAAAGCTGACTCAAAACCATAACAAAGACGACACATGAGAGCACACAGCACATACCTTAGTTACGTGATTGGACTCCTTATAGTGCAGGAACGCTAAACGCAGTAGTCTCGTAGTACACGCGCATATCACTACACTGTTTTTATTTCCGAAAGTTGTGCATCATTCTGACACTTTCCGCACATGAAAGAAAAGCATATTCCACAACATTTAAATCTAATACTTTCACATAATGAACCCGCTGAGTGGACGGCATAGGTGAAATACGTTCAAATCTTTTGTCGAGAAATTCTTTTGCTTCTTCAATTTCAGGCAGAAAAACTTCAAGAACACATATTTTGGTTTTCTTTCTAACAGTACTAACAAATTCTTCAGCACTCTGAATCCTGCTTCCTGCTTTCTCAGCTGTCCATGCCATCCTCTTCACTTGTCCTCCAATCGCATCTACTGCCCCCTTTCTGTGATAGGATTCGAAGAAGTGCCATTCAATTTGGATTCTAAATACTTCGGAAAGATATGTCACATGGCTCAATGTGTATTTCTGCTTAAAATGATAAGCAGCTCCATCAGAAAACACTTTCAAAGTTCAAGATTCGGAACAATATCCAATATTTCCGAAAATATATTCCTTAAGCAAATATCAACTGTATATTTATCATGCGATACATAATCAGACACCAAAGCAAAAGATTGTTTCTGAATTTCACCAATATCTTCTTTCCTATACCAGGCAACAGCAGTAAATATTGAGATCTGTGTGTTGTTCCAGTGGGCAGCTTGAATTTCATTTTGCCCCTTGCATGTGTAGTTCTCAAAGAAGTCGATCTGTATCACAGCTTCATTAATTGCAACATTTTCCCGAGCCTTCTTAAAGGTCTCGGATTGCTGTCTTTTTACATAAACGTGATTTAAGCAACATGGCAGGCAATTGGTCAGTTCTTCAATGCAGTCTTTTACAGACCCATTTTTAACTTCTATTTCCATTCTTCCATTACGTGAACTCCACAGGTTCCACTCGCATGGAGAATTAGCAAGTTCATCCGAAATGTCTGCTTCACTCAATCCCAGGCAGTTAGAGCATCCTCCCTGCATACACTTACTCGATTTTTTATCACAAACCACTTCTGCTATGAACTTACGAAATTCAGTCTCAGTAAGTACGTGATTTTTACACAATGCTTTGAGGAGAAACTTCGTATTTTCAAGTATAATGCATGTGCACACATTATGTGGGATCTGACTTTGAAGACGCACGTTAGCAGGGCGTAATTCGGCGAATTTTGTCAACCCCACGGACATTTCTTCTCAGTCTTGTAGAAAAGAGTGCATGTGCTTCTTTTAATGTTACCACTAGATACCTAATGCAAACTTCATTTGTTTCTCCCTGAACATGGATTTCAATAAAATCATCTCTTCCAGGAGGTTGGTAAGATATTGAATCATCCTGATAGAACTTGATGATTGCACTTTTAAGTTCCTCGGTTAGTTGTTTCCTGATACCGGGACAGAATGCTTTGGTTTTACAACATGTAATCCCTCTTCAACTGCTAACTTACAAATCATTTCTTTTCGTAAAGAATTGTGGCAATGCTTCCTCAACACGTTTTCTGCACTTTCCGAAAAACCATTTGCTTTTGAAAGCAGTTGATGTTGATGGAGTATCCTTATCAATCCCTTCTTGGTCTCTTATCTTCTATCTTGCCCGCTGTGCTTGCTTATATCTCCTATATTCAGCTTTGAGGTGTTCTCTTCCTTGTTTTGTTTGTTTCAGTATTTCTCTTCCTTTCCTCATAGTCACTTTATTTTTTCCTTCCATTGTGCATAACTGCCTTGCTCCTTCAGACGTTGTTTGTATTCACATTGTCTTTGGGCTGGTGTTTTAGCCATGGAGTCAGAAACGGACTGATACGTCTATCCTGACTTCAGTCTCACAAGTACTGTACGCGTATGACGACCTCAGAGCACCAGCACTAATTGTCTGTTAGTCACGTGTTTTGTGGGTAAACTAATGACTATAGAGGAAAACTTTCTGATACTTTTTTATTTGTTATATTGTAATGACGCAGAATCCAAAAGGATATTTATTTCAGTCTATTACTTTTCCCTCCAGAGGACTTTATCCTTATTTACCGTGACTGACATTGATACACAGTAATTATTAAAGAGGCTCTAAGGATTATTTATACATGTCGAAAATTATTAGCCATATACACATTTCGAAGACGAAGAGTCATTGTGTGATGTACAGAACAAAAAAATTAAAAGTTGTACATAGCTCCTGAAATATTGGTATGAAAATCACTGTTATTCGCACTTATTTTTCGTTTTTTGGAAATATATGGGTAAGAAGTGAAATTTGAGCCCATATTCACGTCAAAATGATATATTTTTCACTTCATAAGATACTTTGGAGTATCTAGCATCATCTTTCCTCAGTAAAAGAAAGTGAAACATTAATTTCAAATTTTAACACTCGGTATGACATATTCGCAGAAGTGCTCTATATACACTTTATTACAGTCACTGCATTAAATTTGGAATATGCCAGATGTTTTATTGGATATGATGGCATCTTTGATTTTTGAGTTCAGTAGATATTTTATTGAGTAGTGGTTCACTGGTGCTAGCTGAATGTTCTGTTCTTTGAAAACTTTTTTGAACTTTTCAAAGGCCTAGGATAGAATATTAATTTCTTGAATTTCATTTTTGTTTCCATTGTTTGTTTTTTATTATTTGTAAATCCAAAAATGGTATGAGGGGTAGAACTGGAACTTAAAAATTCAATGCCACAGCTGGGATTTGAACCACAGACTCTCAAACATTGCTCACATACGGCTTATGTGTTTAAAAAACACCAACAGTAAGTTTGTTGGCATAAATAAATAATAATTACTAAAAATGCTAGTTTCTCATCACTTTCCAATTCCACAGTGAAATTAATGCTTTTTCCTACAGTCCTACCCCCACCCCCCCCCCCCCAAAAAAAAACACATGAGTGATGCTCTAAAACTCCTAAACATCTAGGAAAATAGCATAAAGTTCACTGTGGAATTAGAAACTACCATTTTTGGATTTGCAAATAATCAAAAACAAGAATAGAATAAACTTCGGCATTCACAGAAAACCAATGCAGAGGGGCAATTACATAAAAGCTCATAGTTACATTCCAAGAAGTCACAAACAGGCAGTCCTCAATAGTTCTAAGGCTTTCACGGCCGGTGTCAATACTAGATGCAATATTAACCGGGTTAATATTGGATCTAGTAGTCCTCAATAGGTTAACACATAGATTGGTGAATATCCCCCTTCCACCCAGAAGCATACAAAGCAAAATATTACAAAATAATCAAAATAGAACAAAAAAGGGCTTCCCCAAATCATTAGTAGACAAAAAAGTGAAATGAGCAGAGACAAAAAAGTTACTAAAAGAAACAACACTCACAGCAGCAGAAACAAAAATAACATTAAAAAAATTCACATTCCATCCTTGGGCCTTCGAAAAATTAAAAAAAGTTTTCAAAGAACAGGACACTCAGCTAGCACCAGTGAACCACTACTGCATAAAAAATCTACTGAACTCAAAACATCAAAGATGCCAACCCATCCAATAAAAAATCTGGCGTTTACCAAATTGAATGCAGTGACTGTAATAAAGTGTATATAGGAAAAACCAAAAGAAATTTAGAAATAAAATCCACGGAACACTTTAGAAATGTATAAAAAAAAAAAAAGAGAAAAAACCAAGGAGAACCAGTAAATGTCCAGTTGATAATGGAGGAAAATCAGCCTCCGGCCTCCGAAACATGTTCCGGCAAATTACAAATGTAAGTGTTGTTTAGTGTTATTGACTCACCTTTTACATTAAATTTCACAACTCTATTTAATTTTCCATAGAGAAAACAAAACTTTAGCACATATCTTACCCCTTCATCTGCCATTCCTTCTTCATCTTCATCATCAGAATCAACAACAATACCATCATCTTCATGATCTCGTTGCGATGATGTAGGTACCTGATATTCTACATCAACACCAGAATCTGAAGTAACAGTTTGGAACATCTCTTGGGTTCCTCTTGCTCTTTTGGGCTGTTAACATAAAAAAGAATCTCTTGTAGACTGTAAGTTTGTTTAAAAAATATATGATCTACTGTTGTTACATTCACATAACTTTCTCTACTTTCTATTGTTTATTTTTAAATGTTTATACAAACTACTCCTATAACAGCTTATTTTTCTATTTATTTCATGTTAATTGAGATATGCCTTGCACAAATATTTTCTTAGAAATTTCATTAGAAGCACAAGAGAAATAAAGCAAGTCAAGCTGGTAGTCAGATGTTTAAAGGTGGATATATGGGGGTTGGAATATAAGCACATAATGGGTGCGCTTACCTTTTTCACATTTAATATTTTATCAAGGAAGATTTATTTTCTACTTACATACTTATCCCAAATACTATTTATAGGTTTTACTTCCAACCACCATTATGGTTTTAAAGGAGTTGTGACCCAATTTATTCTGACTTTTTTGGTCATCCCAAAGTTTATACATTAATTTCTCCTTAAATTTCCACATCATGAGAAACAACTGAACAGAATACTTTTAAAAACTGACAAAGCATTGAAAAATTCACACCAATAACAATTAGTATCTCTTATTATACCAACATAATATTCAAAAGGAAATTTTCCATAAAAGTTCTAACATAAAAGAAATAATACAAAACAAAAACTTTCCCAAAGGAAGAAGCAGTTGCTCACTTCAGATTAGCCACTGGACACGCCTGTTTGGCGGAACATCTGCATAGGTTTGGTTTTATGAGTGACAACGCATGTAAGATCTGCAATGCTGACAAGATTTTAAATGGAGAACAACTATTGGAATGCCCAGAATTGAGGGAAGCTGTACCAGATGGGAAGATACATAATTTATATTGGCTGACTAGGGAAAAATTTATGGATCAAAATCCTGCACCTAAGATCAACAACAATTGTTATCTCACAAGTGATACAATGGATAAAAAATAAAAACTAAGATAAACTGTATATTTTGAAGAGATCTACACAAAGCAAAGGCCAGGTACTTCATGCCAAATAACATATACCTCCTCACATTTTTTTAATGTTAGTGTAGATCTGTCCCTACAAGGTTAAGGAGGTACAAATTGTTCTTCTGTTCCCATGTTTTGAGTGTGGGTGAGTGCAGCAACACCAATGCGGTTGGACAGTGACTAGATGCATTTATAAAAGTATAGATTAGGTTAAGTAAAAATTGAAGCTATTAACAGTGAAGCAACAAGATTCTAAAATAAGAACAAATTAGAAACTAAAAACTTCACTTATCTTAGTATGTTGATATCCTTTTTCTATTTTTCTGACCCAGGGGTTTCAAGCTATATCCAGCTCATTCTCAAAGTCATATATATATGATATGACTTTGAGAATGAGCTGGATATAGCTTGAAACCCCTGGGTCAGAAAAATAGAAAAAGGATATCAACATACTAAGATAAGTGAAGTTTTTAGTTTCTAATTTGTTCTTATTTTAGAATTTTAGTATAGATTAGGATTTATATTAATTTAATAGTTTATTTTTGGATTTTCGAACGAGCGCTGCAGGAAGTAGATAAATACTACAATGAATGGAGCCTAAATGTAAATCAGGAGAAAATGCAAAAAATAGCATTTAAGAAGTGAGCAAAATTGAGTACATATGAAAAGTGGAAAAAGGGGAATAAGGAATATAAAGTAGTACAAGAATGTGTCTATTTAGGAGTAAAATTAGATGGGAGTGGGAAAAACAAAAGAAATTAGCTCTGACAACGGGGAAAGGAGCTATATCAGCAATAAGAAGTAGTACATACAGAGTACCCAATATTGGGGTCAAATGGTTGGAAAAAATTTATAATATGGTGGTGGAACCAAGAATGCTCTATGGTATAGAAATATGGGGACTGAATGAGGGGGAGGAAACCATAGATACAGTTCATAGGATGTTTTGCAGGGAAGTGTTGGGTCTACCAAGTGCGCTGGCAAGAGAAGTAGCACAGATGGAGATGGGAAGGGTGCCGAGGAAAGGTATGATTATAGAAAGAGCTCAAAATTTTGGTATAGGATTTTGAATTTAGATAAAAATAATTTGTTAAGGCAGTGTGTAGAGTACCAGGAAAAGAGTCTTAAGGAATCTGGATGGACGAGTAGTATTTGAAAGAACCTAGAAGTAAATGGGATGGTGGATTACTGGAGGAGAGAGGGGAATAATCATAACAAATTCTGAAAAATAATAAGAAAGAGGTTTGAAGACATAGAAATCCAAAAAATGTTTGGTGGTATAATGGAAAAGAAGGTCTCTGGTAGATTACAAATCAATTAAGGAAACATGGGAAAGGGAGACTTATGTTGATAAGGTAAACAATGAACAAAGGGAGGCAATAGCATGGCTAAAAACTGGTGTTTGGAGGTTGAGAGGATTAAGAAAGGATATCCCTTAGAGTCAGTGTCCTATTTGCGGGGGGAAGGAAGACCTGGAGCACATAGTCTTTGGGTGCCAAGGAAAGGACGTATGGAGTAAAGAATTTCTGGGGCAGAAATGGGAGAAGGGAGATAAGATAACAGCATTTAAGAGGATTTTTAGAAAGGAGGTCAGGAACTTAGGTCAGTTTTTAAGTGGAGTTAAGAAAAAATGGAATTGGTCTGTATAAAGAGAATAGAATTAACAATATTTGGTGTTAGTTATAATGTGCTAAATAGATATAGAGAAGCAAAATAAATGTGTAAGAAATTACGTTGGGTGGATATGACAGACTAAGAACCTGGGCTGAATATCTGTCATATTTAAGTATGTATTAACTGAAAGCAAAATAAATAAACAATGTTATGTTATGTTAATAGTTTGTTTCTGGATTTTCCAGGTCTTCTTCAGATAAGAAGAGCCTTGGGCTTTTAAGAAATTTGAACAAATCTTCAAAAAATTAAACATAACACTAGCCTCACTCGACACGTTCAATCTGAAGAACCTGCAAAACAAGCCACTTAAAAATACAATCCCAAACACTTCAACATATGGAATTTACCATATCAGCTGTGAGGACTGTAAAGGCTACAGATGAAAAACAAAATGAAATTTGGAAATTGAACTAAAGGAACACCAGAGAAACATAAAACTAAAACAAACAGAGAAGTCTGCTATGCCATACCATTTTTGGATAGAAAACCACAACATTGGCCATTATATAAAACACTTCACCCAATAGAACTGAAAATTTGATAAAACAAATACATCATCAAAAACTGATAAAGTAATAGATTTTGAAATCCTGACATTGAACAAAGTAAGCATAGGCTCTCACGGCCAGTTAGTAATTCTAAAAAAATCTTCTGTGCTGATTTGCCTTGGTCTGCTGGAGTAACTGGTTCTAGATGTTTCCTCCACAACTACGGTGGACATCAGGGCAGTGGACAGTCAACGCTTCAGATGCAAATGAAACTTCACCAAGGAGACCTCAACAGTGCCACCAATGATGTCCACCACAGTTGTGGATGAAACGTTGGACCCAGTTACTCCAGCAGACCATGGAAAATCAGCTCAGAAGATTCTTCTAGAATTATTGAACAAAATGTTAAAACTTTGTGCTCCTAACACCAGATGGCAACAGGAATGTAGCAGCAGAGAGAGGGAGCAGGAAGAAGGTAGCTTCAGTCACCCAATGGCTGAGGATGAGAACAAATGACCTTGAAAACGTTTTAGAAGTAAATAAGTCGACCTATTGACACTTATAGTTTCACTTACACTTATTTTTGTCCAGATGCGTTTCGAAGACTAGCATCTTCATTCTCAACAGTTTCTCGACTGGCAGTTGAAGAGGAAAAATTTGTTCTGGTAGTGGCTGTGCTATCTGGATTGCTGGATATAAACTTCATTATGTATTTTCTCCCAAATTATATAATGAAAAATGTTCCTATAGCTATGAATTTTGATATACCACAAGTAGACGACATAATGAAGTTTATATCCAGCAATCCCGATACCAGCACAGTCAGTACCACAACAAATGTTTCCTCTTCAACTGCCAGTCGAGAAACCATTGAAAATGAAGATGCTCGTCTTCAAAATGCATCCGGACAAAAATAAGTGTCTATAGGTCGACTCATTTACTTCTAAAACATTGGAAAAGTTTCAATGTCTACATCACTTCATATATTAAGTGGTCTTGAAAACATTTCAATATTTCCAACACTTCAAAGAGAAGATGAGTATGAAAAAGTTACTTTATATAAAAGTGACTCAAAAAATCTAACTCAAACAGCTACGATTTTTGTCAAGTTTAAATTTCGCCATAACACTATTATGTAGTTTGCATAATAAATTTCCAAAATATCTGCTATGCTACATATTCATAACATTAAAACATATAATGATTCTCATTTTTCCTACCTGTGATGGACCTGCACTCTTGTCCTCGGTTCTACTCATTGAGGTGCTATCACTCTTGATATCCCTTGTACGCTTAAGGCCAGCTTGTGTAGTGGTCACTGTGTTGCTGCTGTTTGCCTGGCTGCTTGCTACTGCTACTGACTGTTGTTCCTGAGCAGCTTGGGAACTGGTGCTCTGCTGCTCAACACGTGGAAGAACCAGAGCCACGGCTTGTTGCCCAGGTTGACTTTGAGACATCTGCTGTTGTTGTTGCTGCTGTTGTTGCTGCTGCTGCTGTTGCTGTTGTTGTTGCTGCTGCTGTTGCTGTTGCTGCTGTTGTTGAGAAGATGCTCCTGTAACTGACTGTACTTCCATTTCACGTGGCTCTGCCTCCATATCCTATTAACATCACAAATTCTTTAAAATAATGAACTGGTTACTGAAAAGTTAGCCTAAACTGGAACCTAATCCACAGTACATTTTTCTTTCAATTGAATACTGATCTCTGCCCCATTTGAATATCTAACATGGTGATACTTCAATTGCACATGATTGCTGTAACCATTTCTTCCACAGTTAAATAGAAAATTATCTCTTACTCTAAGAAAGAATGTACCATTAAGTCTGATCCCTAATATGGGAATCCTATTACATTGTGCCATAACATGATCATTTTCAAACTAGAATTTTCCACCAAAAAACTGTAATGTTAGAGGGTACCTTTACTGCTGAAAACACTTGACTTTCAAACATCAGCTTCATCTTTAATTGGTTAGGGCAAGTTATTTAGCGAAGTTACTTTCAGGTATTGTTCTTTGTCTTAAAAGAATAAATCTTCAATAGTTTTAATGCTGAAGACTACAGCTTTATAATTGAGGCATTTTGTCACCTCTGATGTCCTGGCAATTGAGGTGCATACGAAATAATCGTTAAAAATAGTGTTAAAAATATTACAAAATATGTATCTGCTATCTTTACACAGCCTCTGAAATAACACTTTTGCTTGGAATACTTCTTTTTCTAACTCCTCAGAATTCACTTCCCAATCCTGTGTTGTATTGTACGGCCAATGGATCTCCGGCTCTGACATTTCTCAAGGCCTCGTGACGTGGTGTTGCCAGTTCATTAGCAGGAACTTCAAACAGGGTATTTGAAATATTTCATACATCTGCAGATCGCATCGCTACTTCATAAATTTATGTGGAGAGTATACATAGAAATTATCACAGAATAGTAGAATATGGAGACAAATGTTATACCGTTTACCTACCGGAAAAAACCTGCACAAACACCCATTCAATTTAAACCACATAGTCGTAAACCGAAGTTGGCAACACGATGCTACATTTGGAAGCCATGCCTAGCAGCGAGACCGCTGATTGGTGCCAGCAGAAAGTTTTAGCATCCACTGCGTTACTCGCCTCCAGCATTGCCAATAGTAACAGCGATTGCCCATAACAGATGTAAAGGTAATATTCGAACAGAATAGTGGCATAACGAAGATATTGCATAAAAATAAAACCGAAACCTTGTGTGTTTAAAAACACCAACAGTAAGTTTGTTGGCATAAATAAATAATAATTACTGTATTTCAATGTTTAAAACTTAAAATATCATATACTTCCATTGTTTGAGAATTCATTTTCCGAACTCTGGCAGTTTGTCACAATAGCTCAGTGGTAGAGCATCCGCCCGGTAAGCGGAAGGTCTGTGGTTCAAATCCCAGTTGTGGCATTGAATTTTTAAGTTCCAGTTCTACCTTTCAAACTTTGCCCACACACGGCTTGTGTGTTTAAAAACACCAACAGTAAGTTTGTTGGCATAAATAAATAATAATTACCATCTGAAGGTTATTTAATCCTGGTATATAAAGTACTTACAATAGTAAGTCACCATTGGGGTAATTTGTCTCTGATGTGAGACTGCCTTTGTGGTTTACCAGGAGAAATACGAACTGGGTTGAGAATTTAATGCCATTCTGGCAGTTTGTCACAATAGCTCAGTGGTAGAGCATCCACCCGGTAAGCGGAAGGTCTGTGGTTCAAATCCCAGTTGTGGCATTGAATTTTTAAGTTCCAGTTCTACCTTTCAAACTTTGCCCACACACGGCTTGTGTGTTTAAAAACACCAACAGTAAGTTTGTTGGCATAAATAAATAATAATTATCATTACTATACGTTGGCAACATTAACCTTCCCTCTGCAACTCATCACAGCTGTGAAACGTCATAGCCGGAGATCCACTGGCCATACAATAATATACTTTATCTTATAGAACTGTACATTTCTCTGAATAAAAGCTCTAAGATGCCTCATGCTTTTTCTGATTAACGTTAAAATATTCTCATATATGGCATAAAGTCTACCTGTGTTGATTCAGCAGCTGACTGGGGAGGCTCCTCACGTGAGCTTGGTGATGGTCCTACAGTAACAGTAGTCACCATAGCCTGCTGTGTTGGCTGCACTAACACCTGACGAATAGGAACCATTGAAGGAGGTCCTGCAGAACTGGTTGCAGGCATGTAGTCTGTGTGAGATGAGGTGGGCGAAGCTGACAAGCACTCTGCATTTGTTCCTGTCGATGAACCTGTTGTATGAACCAACTGTTGCTGAGGAGGAACCAGTGCTTGTGTACTTTGGCTTGGAGGAGTCTGATTACTGTTTGAGCTACTGCTTGTCTGGCTAGTAGGTAGCACTGCTACAGTCCGTGACTGCAGTGACATTGGTCGAATACTGGCAAATGGTGTTTCACCCCTTCCTGGCCAGGGTGTCACAGCAACAGACTGTTGCATCTAACAGGAAGCAAATAATATTCAAATATGTATTAAATTCTTTACATTTATAGAGGGACACACTATATTAATGTACATAACTTGATCATTTGGATAATACCCTTTAGAAAAAGACTGCATTATTGGATTGTTTATAAATCACAAAAGGAAGAAGGATGAGTATGAAGGAACTTGGCAGTAAGTAGAATGCATTGAAAGTGATCTAGTGCATTGCAGTTTGAGACCTGTTATACAGGATGATTCAAAAATATGTTTGCAAACATTGGGCATGGATTCCTTCATCAAAAGAACAAAAAATCTGATGTGTTGCACTCATATGACTTTCTCTACTCTTGTATTAACCATTCTTACAAATTCTTATTCCTATATCTTCTTCGTGTTAGTTGAGATAAAAATTTGCAGAAATGATCTTATTGTTTATCTTCTTGTAGGTACAAGGAGAATAGGAGAATACAGTACACTTTGAGTGGTAATAATATCTTTTAAAGCTTTCAAATTCCATTCTCTTTGCACGGTTAACATATAAAAAAACGAATAACAATGTTTAATTTGTCAGAAGTGTAAGTTCCCCAAAACTCACACAAACAACAAAGGAATATCTGAAATGGTTCACACTACAAAAAGTTTATTTAGATATAAATTGTGTGTTTTAGCAAGGTCTACATTTTTTGTATAGTAAGATTTGGTCTACCTCTTACGGTTTACCAGTTATACAAGTCATCCACAATAAATAGGACTACATGGGCTATAGCCAAAAACTCCAAGATATATATTTCATTTGCCATAAAAATATCTCAAACATATAGCATTTTAATCAAAATCGTTACCATTTTCAAGAAAATCAAAAGTTTTAAAAAATTTCCCATGTAAAAGGTAGTTTAGAGTGGAGGAATTTTCTTCAAAATCTTCATGTCGCATCCTTGAAAGACATTAAACTTAAATACCATCTTTGCTTTTTAACCAACTTTTTGTTTGAGTAATGCTGTCCACATGCCCACGCATGCACTCACCCACCTGCCGACCCACCTACACATGTGGACCTTTTTCTAAAAATGCTTTTTTTTTTTGATTCAGGGGGCCTCAAAACATATATTTCCGGTGAAATCTTGACATAAAATTTTTGGGTGGAATACAATACTTCCTCTTACCTTACTATACGTAGTAGAGAAAGTAAAAAAGTTCATATGAACTAATGACCATATTTTAATTTTTTGAATGCAGTGATTGTAATGAAATATACATAGGAAAAACCAAAAGAAATTTAGAAATTAGATCCAAGGAACACGTTAGAAACATTAAGAGTAAACAATTAGAAAAATGAGCGGTTGCATTTCACTTTTGGACAAAAAGTCATGACATAAAGCTAGAACCGAAACTTCTTAAACACATAACCGGAAAACAAGAACTGTCCACATGGGAACAAATCTTTATTTTAAAAAATAGAAACCGAGTATTTAATTTCGACATTCCTCAGGGAGACATTTTCAGTAAGTTCATCGAACCGCCACCAGAAGAAACACCAGAAGAAGCATCACCATCTGCACCATCAAGCACCATGGAAACCCAGTTATTGTCCGGTTGATAATGGAGGAAAGTTACCTTCGAAACGTGTCCCGGAAAAATATGTTGTAAGTGTTGTTCAGTGTTATTAACTCACCTTTTAAAATTAAATTAATTACAACAACACTGTTTTCAAACTTCTATGAAAGGAACATAATGACCATATGCTTTGTTTTCTCATTAATGACTACGTTCATCGGTCTTCCAGGTTTAATTTCACTTCATTCATGCACTCACTCACAAAAGGCGTTGAATCATTTGACTCTTTGTATCCTATGTGGTGGTGAAGTGCTACCATGGACTTGTTTGGGTCAGTCTGTCTTCAACATTTCAGTTGTGCACATCTCAGTAGTGAGTTAACACATGTTGCATTCAACCGTGGCAGGATATTCACTTTGTGAACATGCAGACATTACAAGACCAACTCGTGAAGTACTCTCTATGCTGTACCTTGAGATGTACCAGATGCCACTGTCAATTGTCTTGTACTGAAACCTGGGCTGTCTTTAATAATTATATAACTTGTTCTACTTGATCCAGTGTACAAATAACTCATGATCTTCCTCAATCAAAAGCCTGTGGTGCAACAGTTCCTAACAGAGAAACATGACAAACAGCAGCAAAGGTTGAATGACTGTTTTGATGGTTGGGAAATACCATCTGATATAGCCGTTTAGTCTCATGTCCACTACCATTCACAGGCAAAAACCTGTTCCTTGGATCTTATTTCTAAATTTCTTTTAGTTTATCCTATATACACTTTACTACAGTCACTGCATTCTATTTGGTATATGCCAGATGTTTTATTGGGTGGGAAACTTAGAAATAAGTTCCAAGGAACACTTTAGAAACATAAAAAACAAACATTTGGAAAAATCAGCAGTTGCAACTCACTTTGGGACGGAAAATCACAACAAAGCCAGAACCGAAGCTCCTAAAACACGTAATGGGAAAACAAGAGCTGTTCACATGGGAACAAATCTTAATTTTGAAAAATAGAAACAGAGTATTCAATTTCGACATCTCCAAGAAAGATATCTTCAGCAAGTTTCTTGAACCACCACCAGAGGAGGCCTCAGAAAAAACATTGCCGTCCACACCAGGAAGAATCAGTCGATGTCCAGTTGATAATGAACGAAAGTCAAGCCTTCGAAACATGTTCCGGTAAATTAAAAGTAAGTGTTGTATAGTGTTATTAATCGACTCACCTTTTTGGTTTAAAATAAAAACATCTGCCTGCTCACGAAATCAATATCCTGCCATAGCTGTGGTGCTGTTTTTTATAAGGATTATTACATAGCAGCAGGAATAATGTTCTTACTGAAAGATGAAATACTGTGATAGTAGACGCGATTCCTATCTTCAGGGTCGTGGTTACAGAATGGAATGCATAAATCAATGTTCTTTTATCACAACTTATTTATTCATTAACATTTCGTTATCTTACACTCTCAGCACCATATTAAATAATCAAAGACCTTCACAATTATAATTTAGTAGAATCTACACTGGATAAAAGTTTGGTGAAAGTTCCATGTTCACACGCTACCAAAAAACACGTCCTTTCATCTTGAGCACACAGACGCTAATGAAAATAGTCCTTGGCGTCTCTCTGACGCAACACCGCCATTCTTTTGTATTCATCCGCACAAATAGTTTTTATTGGTTGAACACAAAGTGACAAGAAAACATTGGCTATCCTGAATATTAAAAATAAGTCCCTGATACACCCAAACAAGAACTAGAAATTTATACACTCTTAAAAAAAAACATTTATATGAACGATTTTCTATTGGTCAATATTCTGTCTCAGTTGAATGAAACACATGCAGTTATCCCACCACTGAGATGTACATAACTAAAATGTTGAAAACAGACTAATGATGACTGTAAACAAGTCTCCAGGTAAGACTTCGCCACTATGTGGGATACAATGAGTTGAATGGGTCAAAGCCTTCTATGAATGAGTACGTAAATGAAGTTGTGAGATTGGATCTGGAAGACTGCTGAACGTAAACTGTCATTAATACTGAGAAAACAAAGAATTATGGGACAATGTTCATATTAACTTTTTTCTTCTTGTGACTGAGACAGAATATTGTAAGACCCCAAAAGAAAATCATTTATGTAAATATTTATTGAAAATGTGATTTATTTTTGGTGTTGATACGAATTAGTTGAGTAACGAAAACGTGTTGTTATTGTTCATTGTTACAAAAAAAAAATTAAGTTTGTTTAAAGACTTCATAAATGTTAAGTTCCACATTTAAATTTAATATATATGTATAAATAAAAGAATTATATGTGTTTAATATTAAAAGCGAAGGGAAAATAGCTAAAGATTGCTTCCCTAATAATATGGGAACTATTTGAAGAACGCATAATCGGATGTACACAAAAAAGGTAGCATTGTGTGAAGTGGCGCTGGAATTGTTAATAGCATCTGTGTTTGAGATAAGAAGACGTGTTTCTATAACGTGCGTGGAAGTGGGTAGAAAAGACTTTAGAAAAGTGAAAAGACTATCAATATAATATAAATTGTAACGACGAAAAAAGTGTTAATAAAGTAATATATTATAGTGACGTTACATTGAGTGTTTATTCATTCCATCTAGTACCACACCCTGAGAGAAATAATAGTCACATTGCTCAATCCGAAGCACATTCATTTTATAAAAACAGCACCATGACGTAAGGAATCCCTCCCTGAAGTTTGTAAATGTATTTTTGAATCACCTATATTTCACAGAAGAGGTGCTGCGGAGGTTCTACAATTTGATCACCACAAACGGTCATACTTCATGCTTTTTTTACATGATGCTGGACTAGTGCCTATCTTATACTCAAAATGGTGCCTCAAAAACACTGAGATATAATGATTAGTGATGTCAAACTTGATTATAGAATACATATCACATTTTTTAGAGTACCTTAATTAGAATTAACTATCAAATTTATTCATATTTACACTTGGACTAAAAATTTTTTATTGCTGTGATCTAAAGTAATACTTTCTCCCTTTTCTCTTGTTATCCATAAAAATGTATCTGCTTTCTTGGAAGTTTGAAATCAGTGTTGTAATAATTTAAACCAAAAAGGTGAGTCAATAACATTACACAACATTTACTTATAATTTACTGGAACATGTTTCGGAGATTGGCTTTCCTCCATTATCAACCGGACATCAACAATGTTGATATTCTAGTCAAAGTCCAGTTGATAATGGAGGAAAGTCAGACTCTGAAACACGTTCTGGTAAATTATAAGTAAGTATAATGTTATTAATCGACTCACCTTTTTGGTTTAAAATGTATTTCTGAACTAAAATTAACAAAACTCACTATTACTGAAATGCAAATTTCTACCAATATACTTACAGGTTGTTGTTTAGACTGAGTGGAGGATGGTCCAGCCATGGGCTTAATATTTGCAGTAGGAGGATCCACACTGCTCTTCTCAACTGGACCAGAACTTGTTGATGGTTTAGAAACCTTTTAAAATAAAATTTACATTTTTCATCATACTAAGTGGCATTTTACTTAAACCTAACACTTTCAGGATATAGATTATGCAGTTTAACAGTAGGTACCCAAAACATTACTGGCCATTGTAGCTAACTGGTATTCTGAATACAGAGAGGAAATCTTAATGTAAATAACAAAGAATTCCAATTTTCCCTTCCCATAGTTAACTCTTGCTGAAATAAACACAACCTGATCTTTTAATCTTTTTCTTTTCTGCATAGATTTAGATTTTTTTTTTCCAAAATGGGTTGTCGGGTGTAGGGTGGCCTAATTCGAGTGCCTTATTGGGTGGTATAAATAAAAGCAAGCAATAGCTTTTTCTCACTAATTCGGAGCAAGAGGTTGGTTTCGTATAAATAAAAACCTTCTGCTCCATCTCCTTGCAAGCTCAAGCTTCCCAACCTTGACCGCGGAGCTATTGCTCGCGAAATGGTATAAACAAAAACCTGCTTTCCTCGCTCCGACGGAGGTTTTGCTGGCTTTTTCTGAGGTAGCTATTATTCTCCATCACATGCCATTGTGTTCCACTGGTTTTCAGAATTTAAGAGGGGGTGGCAATTTGTTCAAGATTAAGAGAAGAGTGGCAAACCAGCAACAGTAGTGACTGAAATATCATCGCTGTGGAAAGAATGATTAGGGAACATCCAAGACTAACCTACAAGAATATTGAGCTAGCATTAAGGATTAGTTTGCCAAGTGTTTCAACGTGTGAACGTTTTCATGTAAGGGGCACATTCTTACATCATGACAATGCATCAGCTCACACAGCCAATTTAACAATGGAATTTCTGCAAGGAACTGAGGCAAAACTATTAATTTATGCACCATACAGTGCCAATCTGGCACCATATGAGTTCTTCCTGTTGCCTATGATGAACTGACTTGCAGGTCACTGATTTTCTAGCCCTGAAGAAACAGTTTCGCATACAAAGAGGAGTTCTCTGCAGTGCCATAAACTGAGTGGTGTGGATGCTTCCAGAAGTGATTCCAAAGGATGGAACGCTGCATACAGTGCCATGTAGAATACTTTAAGAAACTGGGATAAACAATGTTTCTGTCACTATTCACATTTTGCTGTCTCAATACATATCTAGTGACCCTCGTATTTTGCAGCAAATAACCCACAGTTTCCTTCAATTGCCTGATGAAACTCCACCACCACCACCAACATTAGACCATGATTTGCAGGATGTGAAAAAAAAAGTAAACAATTCTGTGTTCATAGAATTTATCCACAACATAAACATTTCCACAGAAAGATATACATTACTTAGGAAGGATAAGCTATGTAGTAGGTAAAAAAGTGTCAAAAGTGATTTCTTTAAATGTCCCAAATATAAATAAAAGAATTTACATCCCCCCGGTTTGCCTAGTGACTTACTTGTTGTTTATCCAATAGACGTTGCAGCTGTGAAAGTCGCAGATTCAATGCTTCAGTTTCCCTTATCACACGCTCTCTCTCTGACCTTAGTTCTGCATTCTCCTTCTCCAGCTGTGCAATGCGTGCATCATATTGGCTCTTAAGAGCAGTCATCTGTACAGTACCTTCATCTGGAAATTTGTTGCATAACATTACTATACCAGAAATGAGTTCAAGTATACATCACTATACCAAGTTCAGTCTTAGGTTTGTCCGCATCAAAACAAACCCACGTGATCAGTGCACCGTGGTACAACACGGTAGAAATGCGTGCAGGGATGTAGTCCCATTCTAGTAATCTGAGTTTTAGAATGAATTTATCGTTAAATGATATAACATTCTACACAAATACCTGAGAGGTTAATTAACGCTGATGTATACTGATAAACAGAGCTACAAGTCCCAACATGCAACTCGTGTAATAACCTGATATCCGAGTATTGTTTATAACAGCAGTTTCTATTTAGAATCATGGCGGACAGTCGCGGTGAATTTGCTCTTGCGTCTTCGTCGACTTATGTAAAACATAAGGCGGAAAAACCATTGACTAGTGGTGAAAAAACAATAGTGTTGAACGTGTATTATAAGTTGTGTGAGAAATATTCAATTGTTCCCATCAAAGAAGTAGTGAAATAAACTGAATGCACCGGTGTTTCAAATACCAGTATAAACAGTGCTCGTAAAGAAAAAGCTGAAACAGGAAAAGTGGTTACACCCGGGAAAAAACGAAAGCGTGTGAAATACACCATGCAAGAATGTGACAAGTTTGTTAGAAACGCAATTCGTGTTACATGTTAGTCACTCTTTAAATTGACAGAATAAGGGATCATTTCGTTTCTATTACGTACCGCATGCACTCACCACGTGGTTGTGTTGTGACTATTTCTGGCGCGAATAGCGGAAGGATACATTATAACTGTGCACTGGCCACCTGGGTTCAATTTCGCGCGGATCAACCTTAGAGTGAATAGATTGTAGGTGCCAATTCTCTTTTAACTCTGTAACATGGAAAAAACTACAGTGGGATGTGATTTTCTTACACCCAGAGTTTTAGCAATGCAATCTCTTATAAAAAGGGACTAAGATACCATTTCTTAAGAAAATGGAATTAAGGGATCAGTGGATGTAAGGTATACTAAAGCATGAAATATAAATTAGCATAAACAAATATCTTTTAACCACTACACTAACACCACTCACAAACAACTGGAAATTTAGGAAATTCACGTACCATCTCTGGGCCTTCAGAAAATTTGAAAAAATCTTCAAGAAACTAAACATAAAACTAGCACCGCAAAACCAATACAGTTTAAAACACCTGCTTAATAAGTCACTAAACAATACCATCCCATACAATAAAAAATCGGGGATTTACCAGATCAACTGTAATAGTTGTGACAAAAGTTACATAGGGAAAACAAAGAGAAATTTAGATATAAGACTTAAGGAACACCAAAGAAACATAAAATTAAAACAAATTGAAAAGTCTGCTGTGGCACATCATTTTTGGACTGAAAACCACAACATCGGCCTTAATATAAAACTGTTAAAATCTATTAATTCACCAATAGAACTGAATATTTGGGAAAAAATATACATAAAAAACAGTAATAAAGTTATTAATTTCGAAATACCAGCATTGAATGAAGTGTTAAAGCTCTGTAACCCTAACACCAGATGGCAGCAGAATAGAGACAGCAGAGAAAAGGAACAAGAGGATAACATCAGTCACCCAACGGCTGATGATGGGATCGAATGGTCCTGAAAACGTTTCCGCTTTAAAAAAGCAATTTAGTAGTGAAGGTGAGTGTAAATAAGTGACTCAAAATAACCTCAAACATGAAGAATACTTCACTGTCAATAGTGCTTCTATTTTTAATATCCAAAATGGTGAGTTGATTAATAACACTACACAACACTTATAATTTACCGGAACATGTTTTGGAGGCTGACTTTACTCCATTATCAACCAGGCATCGACTGGTTCTCCCTAGTGTGGATGGTGATGTCTCCTCTGAGGTCTCTCTGCTGGTGGTTCAAGGAACTTGCCAAAGACATATTTATTGGGGATGTTGAAACTGAATACTCTGTTTCTATTTTTCAAACTGAACATTTGTTCCCTCGTGGACAGCTCGTTTTCCCGTTACGTGTTTGAGGGTTTTGGTTCTGGCTTTATGTTGTTTCTTGTCCAAAAGTGAGTGGTAACTGCTGATTTTTCTACCTGTTTGTTTTTTACATTTCTAAAATGTTCCTTGGATCTTATTTCTAAATTCTTTTGGTTTTTTCTATATGCACTTTATTAGTCACTGTATTCAATTGGGTATATGCCAGATTTTTTACTGGATGGGATGGCATCTTTTATGTTTGAGTTCAGTGTATTTTTATGGAGTCGTGTTCACTGGTGCTAGCTGGATGTTTTGTTCTTTGAAAACGTTTTTGAATTTTTCGAAGGCCCAAGGATGAAATGTGAATTTTTTTAATGTCATTTTTGTTTCTGCTGCTGTGAGTGTTATAGTTTCTTTAAGTAACTTTTTTGTTACACTTTTTTGTCTACTAATGATTTTGGGGTCCTTTTTGTGCAATTTTAATTATTTTGCAATATTCTGCTTTGTATTCTTCTGTTGGAAGGGGGTGTTACGCTATTGAGGGCTCTGTTTGTTACTTCTTGGAATGTAACTATGAGCTTTTATGTAACTGTCTGTGTTGGTTTTCTGTGAATGCTGAAGTTTATTCTATTCTTTTTTTCTATTTGTAAATCCAAAAATGGTAGTTATTCATCATTTTCCAATTTCACATTGAACTTTGTGCTTTTTTTCTGGATGTTTAGAAGTTTTAGAGCATCATCGATGTGTTTTTGGAACTATTGCAAATATGTTATCTATGTACCACTGCCAGAGTTTGAACATCCACAGGAAAACTTTGGTGATCCTTATTCCCAATGAGCACATGTAAATATCTGCCAAGAAGTGTGAGAGAGGGTTGCCCATTGGTAAACCTGAAGTTTGACGGAAATATTTTGACTGGAACTGGAAGAAATTTTGTCTGTGCATAGTTTGGTGAGTTCTATGTAGTCTGTAATTTCTAGTGATGACTTACCAATTGATTTGAGCCAGTTTTTGATTAAGAGTGGGAACTGTTTTAGTGGTATACTGGGGAATAGTGATTTGACATCAAACAAGACGAGGGTGTCCTCTTCTGTTAGTTTAAAGTCTTTTATGTGTTCCATGAGTTCATAACTATTTTTGATGCCCAGGCTGTCCAATTTAGGGAATGAGTTGAAGTTTTGGTTAGCCATTTTGCCAATTTGTAAATTGGTGAGTCTATGCTGTTAACTATAGCTCTCATTGCTATGCTTGGTTTATGTTGGGTAAGCCACAGAGTCTGGGTAAGGTTGGGTTATCTGGTTTAACTAAATATTTGTGTGGTATCACACTTGAGTTTCATATGCTTTTTGCGAATGTTTGCAAAAAAGTGGTTAGCTTGTTTTTATTGATTCACTGTCCTTCAGCACTTCTTCCATTTTTTCTAACTGTCCTTCAGCACTTCTTCCATTTTTTCTAACTAATCTGATTTGTAATCTTTCCCTTTTTCTGCCTTGGTGTATATTACATTTTTCTGCTTCAGCAAATGAATAATGTTCTTTTTGTTTTTTGAACGAATGTGGCTTTTATTCCTTCCAAAATCTTTTCACACTGGCTTTTCCCAAGTTTTGTTTGGATGATCGTAAACACTGCATAGTGATTTTAACATCTGCGATGTAATCTTCGATTTCCATTGAAAAGCGGATGCACATTTTAAGACCTTAGTTTAAAAGATCCATTTCTTTTACGGAGAAGTCTTGAAGCCTCCAAAACATGTTCCGGTAAATTATAAGTAAGTATTGAGTAGTGTTATTAATCGACTCACCTTTTTGGTTTAAACATGTAACCATTTCTTTTTTTTTTTTTTTCGTTCATCATTTTCAGATGTCATGCATGAAGTTCTGGCACATATATAGATCTTTTAAGAGATTCTGTAAACATCACTACATGTATGGATGTTACTTTTGTTGTATCATGGAAGTTACCATTGCACAAAAATGTATGTCTGCATATTTTGCACACTGCCCATTATAATTATTACCATCTACGAGGGTGGGTCAATAAGTAATGCCTCCTATTTTTTTCTTTTAAATAAGTTAGTTATGTGAAAAATTTGAATTTGGTACAATTCCTCAAACCTTCTTGTCCAATCCCCTGCAGTAGTAACTTCCTAAGTCAACAGGTGGCAGCACTGCATCCTCTTGCAAAATAGCTGACATCGACATTCGTATTAGACAGTGTTCTGTGATTGAATTTTTGACTGCGGAAGGTGAAACGCCAATTCGCATTCACAAAAGGCTAAAAAATGTGTATGGTGATGCAATGGTGGATGTCAGCACTGTTAGATGATGGGTTCGTCGCTGTAACAAAGCTGAAGGGCAAACACCATTAGCAGGTGAAACGCGAAGCGGCAGGCCGGTGACTGCACTGACTCCATGCAACATTCAGTGAGTCGATGAGATCATTTGTGGTGATCGCCAGATAACAACAGATGAATTGTGTCGCATTACCTCCCTCAGTAAAGGCAGGGTGATGACGATTATTCAACAACTGGGTTACTCAAAAGTTTGTTCACGTTGGTTACCAAGAATGTTAACTGCCCAAAACAAAGAAAACAATAGCCTCCGAACACTTGCAGCACTTCAATTTGGAGGGAGAGGAGTTTCTGGAAAAAATTGTTCACTGGAGACGAAACGTGGGTTCATTCTTTTGAACCTGAATCAAAGCGGCAGTCAATGGAATGGCATCACACAATGTCACCGAAGAAAAAAAAAATTCAAAACTCAGCGGTCGGCAGCGAAAGTTATAGCGACAGTGTTTTGGGATGCAGAGGGTTTGCTTATGATTGATTTTTTTGGAGCAGGGATGCATAATAAATTCTGTCCAATACGCCAGAACTCTCAAAAAGCTGAAAGCACGTCTTCGCAGAGTTCACCTAACAAAAACTATGGCGGATGTTGTTCTTTTGCATGACAATGCAAAACCACACACCAGCCGTTACACCACTGCGGAAATTGAGAAATTGGAATGGCAAGTCTTACCTCACCCCCATACAGCCCCGACCTGGCACCATCAGACTTCCATCTGTTCGGGCCACTAAAGGAAGCTCATCGTGGGATTCATTTTGAAGATGAGGAGGCTGTGAAAACGTCCGTGCGTCAATGGCTTAGGAAGCAAGACCCGTTGTTTTGCCACACTGGAATACATGCCCTAGTTAAAAGGTGAACCAAAACTGTGGAAAAGGACGGAGATTTGCGAATTCTGAGTTGCATTGGCATTCATTCTACACATGGTGGAGGTGGCCAAACAGTCTGTAGTCATGACAACAGGTTTAACCTTGAAGTAGCCAATAGCAATTGCATGACCATGAAAGATCTAAATAAATGGCTTGAACTCCTAAATGCATGTAGCAGGAATTATGTATCCGAGTGAACTGAGAAAATTCATGCTAGTATTTCACATGTCGAGTTAAATCCATTTAATATATGTAAATTACTTGCTATATGAATATTTTATCTATTTTGTAAACGTCAGTTTCAAATCTGAAGCTATTCAACAGAAGAAAACATGGCCAACGTCACTCGTAAGAAAAAGTTATGATTAATAACGCAAAACAAACAATGGTTTAGACATATAGCTAGGAAGAGACCCTATACACTACTAATCAAAATGTTGTGGAGTACACACGTGTATTTAACTAATTGCATTTAACAGGCTATGTATTGGCTGGCAATCCATAATCAAGTATTGGATTGCCAAAAAATATTCCGAGAAGCATTGCGTAGAGTATTCACTATGTGTGACTATACGTATTTTACAAGAAAAGTCAAGAAAGCTTAAGAAATCGAGATGCTATGTTGAGTTTGGCATATGGAAGAATTACAGAGAAAAATATTCAAAGATAAAGCGAATAGCTTCGGAAATTTATCACTGTCATATTTAAGAAGAGTAAAATGATTTGTTGTAATGTCGTACTTTGTTGCAATAAAGTTAATTTAGGCAGAAACTAAATATTCATTGATAATATATAAGCCCCTGTCTTCTTTTATCTGCAAATCCATCAGCAACTCGAGAAAGAGCCTAATTGCCAACCCACCTCACATAAAAAACAGCCACATGTATTTCATTTACTACTACATCATCAGTTAAGTGTCAACTGCATTGATGTTCACCTGACATTTAACTTATAGCTGCACTATAAGACAGATCTTATTAAGAGTTGCTGTGAATGTTTCCTTTAAACCCAATTTCCACTAACACAGCTATTCTACAAGCACATACACCTATAATTAATGTTCAGTTTTATAATAAATTTTGCCGTATGGTTCATTAGAATGTGTGAAGAACAGAATATTACACAAATGGGCTGTGTTAAATGACTTGATACTGATATAAGTTACCTCTCTTTTGATCCAGAAGCTTCGACAATGACTTTTTGGCCTCAGTCAGTTGCATAATCTTCTGCCGTGCTGTTTTTAACACTAGCTTGGCTCGCTCCTCCTTATCTGCTACAGAGGTCTTCAAACTGTCATTTTCTTTACGGAGAGTTTCTGCTTCTTCATGTGAACTAGATACCTATAAAATATGGCAATGGAATTAAAAACAGCATTATTTAAGCCACCTCAGATCATCTTATTGGTGGTTATCTTCATCCGTACTTTAACACCAGTTTATACATTTTTTCCACTGGGGTGTTATAAACAGGGTCCAGCAGAAACAAACTACCAATTTAGTATAGGTCTATAGTAACACTAAATAGGGAATGTGAAGGGCAAGAGTGGCAGTTGACAGGTAGTATAATGCCATTTATTTCACAATATCACAAGCCACATTTTAACTTTTGTTTTTGAAAATCACATCTGTTAGATAGCCACCATCCTTTGCAAAGTATCCAAGAGGCATGAAGTAATTGAAATATGGCAAGTACAGAATGAACCAAGAGTGGGAACACAGGGGATTAGAAGAGAGCAAACTGAAACTAATGTGGGAACACAAGGGATTAGAAAAGAAATGAGAAATAGGCAGGAGAGATCGAGAGACAAGGACATATCACCAAGGGTGACAAACCAAAAAAATGGTTATGCAAATTACGGAAAGAGAAGAGAGAACAGAGTGGGGTAGTGAGAGGTAGTGGAGAGGATATGAGCAAGTCAGATGAAATAATTGGTAACTGGAAGAAGGGTTGGAAAAAGTAGCAAGTGAAATGTAATAATTGTAACAGGAAAAGGGGAAGCAAGAAAAGAGATGTAAGTAAAGTGAGTAAACTGAATGGAGTGATAGCATGTATTAAAAAGGGGAAACAAAGGGTAAATAAGAGACAGATAAAGACAAAAATTTGGCAAATAACAAAAAACTGATGCAAGGTAGACAAATAAAAGAACATTAATACCCATTAGAAGAGGGAACAACAATACTTAGAAAGGCAGGGGAGGAATTTAAACTTAATAGTAAAAAAGAGCAAACACATACCAACCATACAAATATACTGAAGGACCACCCTAATAGCAAAGCAGCCATGGCCCAGCTCAGAGGTAGCTCAAGATGTATTCTCTTTAGTACTCAATAGAACATATATCACAATATTAATATGGTTTTTTAACAATATCGAGAGATTGCAAAATTCAGGTGCCAACTGATGTACAATTTTATCATATAAACCTCCAAATTGTGGCAGAAATTGCATGTTGGAATGCATCGGAGAAAAGATTAATGCCAATATTGAATGTGCCAAGTTGTGTAGACATAACACATGTAAATATTACATACCCAAAGTGATAATCAAAATTGTATTTCTTAATCCATGTCCCGAACATATTGTGAAACAAAAGGAAATATGTCTGTTCATGACCATATGATCAACACATCACAATCGAATTGATAAATAGCCAATCAATTGTGGTTGCTATGCCCGTAACTAGGGGAATAAACAATTACCCCTATATAGAGGTAATGAATCACCACTAGTGATATATGCGTCGCTAAAGACGGTCACATATTCGCACTGCGGAATAAGAGATTTTGTCAGCAATCAACAACGTTGGATTATATCGCCAAAGAACATCTGGTTGAATACCACGCATAAATATTCAATACATGCAAACATTGTAAATGTCCTAAAATATTTATGAAAGAAAAAAGGATTTAACTCATATGAAACCACAAAGTTCCTGAACACAATAGCTTTGGGACCTAAAAGTATTATTTCTTATAAAAGAATGAAGATAATATGTTCAAGTATTGCAAGTTAATGGTAATAAAATTGACGCAGCTGAAAATTGGAATATTTATTGGAAATAAAAATAACACCTTGCTCTTATTTGTCCAGCTATACCCATAATGCCCTGGAGATAAGACTCCATACTGCATTACTACATCATTAAAAAGAACCATTTGTAAAAAAACTGCTAAATTAAAAAGCCCATTAATAAAAACTGCAACAAAATGATCATATATTCTAAAATACCTGAACCCTTGTATACAGAAAATGAAACAATACACAGAGAAAGTGCTATCTTTCAACATAGTGATGCGGTTTTTGTATGAGTTTAACTGAAATGTACAGTGCTATGTGACTCGTTTTCTATCTACAAGGTCGTGATAACAGATGGAATGCATATATCAATGTTTCTTTATCACAATGTATTTATTTATTAACACTTCGATATTTTACACTCTCAGCACCATATTAAATACTTAAAAACCTTTACACTTTTTTAATTTGGTAGAATTTACGCTGGATAAAAGTTTGGTGAAAGTTCCATGTTCACATGCTACCAAAACACGTCTTATCACCTTGAACATATAGACGCTACTGAATTGTTTCTTGGCGTCGCTTTGACACGACACACCGCCATTTTGTCTTCATCCGCGCAAATAGTTTTTATTATGGAACACAAACAATTCTAATATTTATACACTTTTAACAAACATTTATATGAACGATTTTCTATTGGGGTCTAATATTCTGTCTCAATAGCAAGCATACAGGTTTCATGGGCTGGCAACATTTAGGCTTTCTGTGAGTAAGGAACATGAAAACTAAATTGCCCATGGTCATACATTCTCTTTGAAATCAGGTGGTAATAGCTTAGTCACAAAAGAATCTAAATTAGTTTGTTACTATGTCTTACAAAGTAAAAGGTTGGAATAAAAAGTACGACCAAACACTGAGGTTCGCGCCCTAATCATTGGCACATGTCACATTAGACATAGCATGTGTTTTACCACTAAGCTATGACTGCAGATTTTATATGTGGGTTTATATAACATTGATGTTGGTTGTATTAAGCATTCCATGTGTCTTCAGCTTTCTTCCATATTCTCCAATGCCATGTAGTTAATAGCTTAGCTGCTGTAGAACTGTAAATTGGTTCGTTACTGTGTTCTACAAAGTAATAAAAAGTATGATCATAGGCGGGGTTCAAGCTGTGAATCATCGACTCACTTAACACAGCATGCATTTTACCACTAAGCTATTGACAAAAGATGTAAGAGCATGGTTATACACAACATAGAACTTGGTTTTATTAAAATCATTGTTCAATGTGTTCTCCATTTTCTCCATATTCTTCAATGCCATGTAGTCAATAGCTCAGCTTCAAAATATAAAACTTGTTTTGTGATATTTGGTCCATATTTTGTCATACTGGGTTAATACAGCCATAGAAATCTTTGGAGCAACAGGTTAAAATGTCAACATCAGTATACATGTACAGCCATGGGCAATTCAGTTTTCATACCCCCTACTCAAGGAACATCTGAATGATACTGACTCACAAAAAAGGGTAAATTTTCTCTCTTGAAAAATAGTACGTAGTATTCAAATCTGAAAGCAAGGTTATCTTTTTAAGGGTGGGGGTACTATTGCTTCTGAACAAAACATTGCACAGCAACATCTGGAGGTTCACAAGTGTGAAAAGAGAGAAAGAGAGCAAAAACAAACAATGTTTACATTTAAACAACTTCTTTTGTATGCCATCAATTTACAGGCATTCAAAACATGCAATTTTTCTCCTTGAATGGTATAATTGGTTAAGCATGGTTTTCTGTACCCAAATTTTCAGATTTGGTGCCAGCCAAGGCAATGGCTTGTGGTGGAGCCAGAGGGGGTGGTGTTCTGTGTGCAAACCAAGGTATAATCTCTTTTGCCTTTTAAAAATCCTGTCAAATTTTTTGCTTCAAAGTTTCTTCCTACCAACCACATTTGCTACAATAGTCAAATTTTGTCCATTAATTAAAGGTCTGTTAAATCAAGGCTTCAGTACTTCACAATGAACTAGCTTCCTCAACGCAATCATTGATTCATAAAGTACAAACCTGCTCTGTCAGCTCCTTAACCACATCTGAGTGTCTAGTTTCAGCTTCTTTAATTTTCTGCTCTACTTCTCGCCTGCCCTCTTCTCGTAAGGATTCCTGTGCCTCTGGAGCAATATCTGCTATGTTGACTACAGGTACAACTGGCGCTGCTGCAGCAGCAGAAGCTTCTTCTTTTTCTTTAGCTGCCTTGCGCTCCTCCTCAATAGTTTTGTTTAATTCTTCAAACTGTGTTTTATATTTTTTGGCTATTTTACGGATCTGGAAAAATAATAATGAAACAAATACACTTTATAATGAAAATTTAGATTCACATCACTGTTACTAGCTTATTCAAATAAATGCAAAGAAATATACTTATTAGTGGAGTGCATAATGTCAACAAAGATCCTTCAAAGAGCAAATGGGCAAACTAAAACCTATAGTATAGGTACAGTTAAAATAACTTGGAGAAGGTAAGAACTATATTACAGTAAACTGTCTTAAAACGTAACACTTACGTTTCTCTGCCATGAATTTTGGGGCAGAAATGCACGTTATATTTCTTGGATTAAACAAAATTACCCCATAAAAATTTACAATAATTGCTTACAGAAAAATTTCCATTATTTTGGTGAGTATCATTTAAAAAATATAGGCATTCTACAGATTTCATCCAACTTTGTCACTTTAATATGGCCATTTTGCTACACTTCAGGCTTCTTTTTTTTTTAAATGTTACTACTAGGGCAACACAGAGAATGGCATGGCATAGAATGGATGATAAATGACATGAACCTGTACAAAGTAAGGTGATTTTTCCTGGGAAAGCAATTGAGTAATTCCAGGAGAGATGGCACATATTTTGCATTTATTTACAAAAGTTCTTTCTTTTGTGGTAAATAATTGCTATTCTTTCCACAAAACATCTTGAAGCATTGAACCTTTATAATGTTAATGTTTGACAATTAAAGTATTTAATAACTTTATGAAAATCATTATTTAGAATGATATAACAATGTGCCATCTATCCCTTACTGCTTGGGAGAGATGACACATGGTACAGGATAGATAGTGCACAGGATGAAGTTAATTTAAATACTGCTTAATCTTCACTATTTTACCCATAAAATAAGGTTACTACAAAATCACACTGTGAATTTTGTTTTCTAAGCAAGTTACTTTATTCTGACTGAATCACCATCTGTAGTTGCTTAACTACTTTAACTTTAACTACTTTACTTTGCCACATGTGCTATGCAAACTTTTTCTTTTGTAAACTATGCAGTTTTCATATAACTGGTGCGGTTTTTAATGTAATCGGCTGTGCTATGAGACTCGTTTTCTATCTACAAGGTCGTGGTAACAGATGGAATGCATATTATCAATGTTTCTATATCACAATGTATTTATTTATTAACACTTCGATACTTTACACTCTCAGCACCGTATTAAATACTTAAAAACCTTTACACTTTTTTAATTTAGTAGAATTTATGCTGGATGAAACTTTGGTGAAAGTTCCATGTTCACATGCTACCAAAACACGTCTTATCACCTTGAACATATAGACGCTACTGAACTATTTCTTGGCATCCATTTTGACGCAACACACCGCCTTTTCCATCTTCATCCGCGGTATTCATCCGCGCAAATAGTTCTTTCTCTTTAGGGAAGTGATCCCAATTATCGTCTCCTATTTTTATTATGGAACACAAACAATTCTAATATTTATACACTTTTAACAAACATTTACATGAACGATTTTCTATTGGGGTCCAATATTCTGTCTCATATGCCCCTTGTTTTGTTTTTCAAGTTGTCACCTATATTTACAATCTTGAAACACAATACAATACTTCTCCTTACTCCTCTGATGCAATCACTTTGTACAATATTTTTTTTTTTTTTTTTTTTTTTTTTTTTTTTTTTTTTTTTTTACAGTCTTCTTCGCTGTTTGTCTTTGTCTTTTGTTTTGGCATGATACAGCATGTCTTTATAAATTTCACATATTCAATTACTACACAATATATGTTCAGTTGTTATACATCACATATTCAGTTATTATACAATACATATTCAGTTATTGTACCACATATGTTCAGTTATTATACAACATATCCAGTCATTATACAATACATATTCAGTTATTGTACAACACATTCAGTTATTACACAACATATCCAGTTATTATACAATACATATTCAGTTATTGTACAACACATTCAGTTATTACACAACATATCCAGTTATTATACAATACATATTCAGTTATTGTACAACACATTCAGTTCTTATACAACATATCCAGTTATTATACAATACATATTCAGTTATTGTACAATACATATTCAGTTCTTATACAACACATACTCAGTTATTGTACATTTGACATTGACACAAATATAATTTAAGTGCATCATGGTTTATTATGTGGTTTTTGAATTGTATTCTTTGCTATGAGGAGAGAAAAACAGGATACAAATTTTGAGCTAATGATTATGATCATATTAATGGCAATATTTTATTCATTTCTTTGCCTTCTTTGCCTTGTAAGCTTATTATGTATAGGCAGGTCATTGAGTCGGTTCTTAAACTCTGATGTTACTAATGGTACCATTTTTCTTAATTGGGTTATTATTCATTGTTGTCTGGTTCAACATTTCTTCGAGCTTAGCATTGGCTATATCCATCTTAATTCATGGGCATTGCTTTTCTGATTATGGTTTTTCTTACTTCACTAATTGCCACCTCTTTGTCTCTTATTTCTATAAGAGAAAACTTCTATACTTATAATTATTCTGCAATTGTATTATTTTTCTTCTCAATTCACCCTCGACATCTTTGTGTCGAAATATTATATCTTTGTCATCATAATTGATTCCTTTTTATTTTTGTCCCTGACATCCTTATGTCAAAAACATATTATCTTCCGTCGCTATAATTAATTTCTTTAATGACAATCAGTGTCCTCATCTGTCTTTGTTGACAATGCTCTTTGTGGTCGATATAGCCAATGACTATGTTGGTTTTCTTTCTTGTTGTAATTTCTAATCTGAACATAGTTTTCTATAAGTAACCCATTAAAAATTGTTATTTTCCATCATCTCTACTATTCCTGCCTTACATATTTGTTGGCAAAGACTATTTGGTCCTTTCTTTGTATGGCTTTAATTTATTTTTATGGTATCTTCCTACCAACTTGCCATTTGTATTCTGTAGCTCATACGTGTGGTCACCCAGCTGTTTTGTTATGACCAGTGGTCCATTGTACAGTAGTTCCATTTTCTCTATGTATAGCCATCATGGTGTCGATGTCAATTGTTAACTGCTTAGGGTTTGTGTTGTTGGTCATCCAGTCAGTTGGGATGAACTTAGTTGTTGTAATTTCCCTGAGTGTTGGTGGTGGTTGTTGTTTCTGTATTTTGTGCAGCATCTGCCCTATGTGGCACATTTTCATCTACTTCCTGCTGTCTTATGTTGCCAGTGTACCATTGGTCTCTGCCCCTTTGGCGTGGACCTCTGTTGTATGACGGTCTTTGGTTGCTGAAGTATTCCCTACAGAATCGTATGTGGTTCACCTGATGGGTACGATCTCCTGGTCTTCCATGATCATATGTATATGTTCTGTATCTCGATTCACGCCTTGGTATTGTGTCGTGGTACCGCTGTCTTGTGTTCTCCATCCTCTCGCCATGATTGTGTGGTTGTGGGAAATGGTGTGCCCCTCTCCCCCTTTCATGGGTGCTCCTAGTATTTCTATCTTCTCCCTCACTCTGGTTGTTCATAGCCGTGCTCCGGTTTAAGATGGGTGAGTTTGGGTGACCGTTCCTATGTCTATGCTCATTAGGCCGACCATTTTGTGTTTCGAAGGCTGTCAGCAATTCTATCATATCTGCAAAATCTACTGGCCTCGCAACAATTAACCCTGTTCTCACTGTGTCTGGGAAATGTCTTGTTATGCTGGTAATTAGTTCTGCTTCTGACAAGTTGGGGTCTAATAGCTTTCCTTTGTTGGCTACTTTCATAAAATAATCGACTAGCGATAACCCTTTGGTTGGATCATATCTACCTGTCGCTAGCTCTACCCTAGTTTGGTTTTGCTTAGCTGGGCCCCAATACCTTGATAGGAATAAATTTCTGAATGAACTATACGACTCATGACCAGCTAGTGTTAACCTGAGCCATTCTAATGCCTTGTTTTTTAAGCTTTTCTTAACTATCATCATCCTAAGCTCATTTGGTATCCTTTTCACTTTAAAATACTCTTCCATCTCTTTAACAAAGAGTTTTGGATCGTCTCCCTTCTCCTCGTCAAATGTAGGTGGTGTGATTTCATGTAATATGCTGTTGGTGTAACATGTGTTATGTGTTGTCATTGTTTGGTTGTGAACCTCTTTCTCTGTATGGTGAGTCAACATTTTGTACATTATTCAAATAACTCTCATCTTGTACATTACTTACATCTAAATCATCTTGCCTTTGTAGTGCATTCACAACATCATTTACATTAGCCAAACTTTCTTTCCCTTTTTTCATTTCTTCACAAATTGATTTTAAATCATTCTTTATTTCTAAGTGACTTTGTTTCATATCATTTATATCATCCTGTTGCGAATGCACCACATCAGTCATCGTCTTAATTTTAGGAATTACAATTTGTTCTACAGTTTCATTAATAATGTCTTTCTTTACTACCTCAATCTCTTTCCTTAATTCCTCAGTTATTTCTGCTTTTACATTTGTAATCTTACAGTCTACACTTGTATTACATTCTGTTATTTCATCTCTACATCTAGCAATTTCTCCTTCTAATACAATCTTATTTTCTCTCATTTCTGATTCTATTTTTCCCATCCTATCTCCTATGATTTCTATCCTAGCTTCTAAGGCTTCCTTTGTTTCATTTAAGTTTTAATGTACTAATTTTAAATTAGTTTCCATTACTTTCATATTTTCTTTACACTCCTGTCTTCCTAATTCTATTTTCTGTTCTAAGTTCTGTCTTCCTAATTCCATTTTCTGTTCTAAGTTCTGTCTCACTTCCTCCAGTTTCTGACCTATACTTTGACCTAAACTTTGTTCTATGTCCTGTTTTAATTCTGCGTTATTTTGTTCCATTTTCTGACCTAATTCTTTTTTATTTTGTTCTAGTTTTTGTTCTATACTCTGACCTAAACTTTGTTCTAGTCTTTCAAACATGATCATTAATAACCTTTGGTCTTTTCCTATTTCAACCTGTTCCTCACTTTCTGATTCTACCTGATAACTAGGCCTATCTGCCCCTTCCCCCACTCCTGTTTCTATCTCTTTTCGCGACATTTTAGTTTCTTTATTCAATTCGCTTAGGGTTAAAAGTCCCACTACTTTGCCGCTTCTCAGTAACATAAAAATGAAAATAAACTGTATGTGAAAACAAAAATTTTTGATCCTACTTTTTTTCCCGTTGCTTCGTCCAGTTATGTACGTCTCCTGGGCAGTTGGCTTCGCTAGATGATCTCCGGTGTTTTCCCACGTTGATTATCCGTTCATCGTTGTCCTGATGTATCGTATTATCCGTTCATCAGTGTTCTGTTGGCGATATCAAACGATGGTCTAATGGCGTCACTTGATGTTTATCGTGATTTCAATTCCCGTGATTTGCATTCCATCCTAAATTCGAGCTCCACGTTGGGTAAGCCATTTTGGTGCGGTTTTTAATGTAATTCTCATGGGAATGGGCTGTGCTATGAGACTCGTTTTCTATCTACAAGGTCGTGGTAACAGATGGAATGCATATTATCAATGTTTCTTTATCACAATGTATTTATTTATTAACACTTCGATACTTTACACTCTCAGCACCATATTAAATACTTAAAAACCTTTACACTTTTTTAATTTAGTAGAATTTATGCTGGATGAAACTTTGGTGAAAGTTCCATGTTCACATGCTACCAAAACACGTCTTATCACCTTGAACATATAGACGCTACTGAACTATTTCTTGGCATCCATTTTGAAGCAACACACCGCCTTTTCCATCTTCATCCGCGCAAATAGTTCTTTCTCTTTAGGGGAGTGATCCCAATTATCGTCTCCTATTTTTATTATGGAACACAAACAATTCTAATATTTATACACTTTTAACAAACATTTACATGAAAGATTTTCTATTGGGGTCCAATATTCTGTCTTATAACCAATTCATAAACTTCACACATTTCACCTTTCATCTTTCTTATTTTGTAGAAAAATAATTTTCCCAACATTCAGTACATTTATATGTGCCTGAAGATGGAAGATCTTCACCTTCACCAGGTTCGTCAGAAGTGATTAGCTCTGATTTCTTTCTTTGCGCTTGTATAGCTTTTTTATGCTCTTTCCCTCTTCTTTTTCCTTTTCATTTCTTTCCTTAAAGAGAGATTGTTTTTCCTTCTGTTTCTCGGGTGCAGTCAGTTTTCATGTAGGTTATATACTTGTATTCAATTTTTTGAGTGAGAGCTTTGGAAAAGGATTCACTTCAAGAAGACATTTAGTTGGCATAAAACTTTCCCCAGAATTCAAGGGCAAATTGATGTAATTTAAACCAAAAAGGTGAGTCAATTAATTATACACAACACTTACTTATAATTCACCAGAACGGGTTTCAAAGGCTTGACTTTTCTCCATTAACAACCGGATATCAACTGGTTCTCCCTGGTGTGGATGGCAATGTTTTCTCTGAGGTCTCCTCTGGTGGTGGTTCAAGGAACTTGCTGAAGATATCTTTCTCGGGGATGTCGAAATTTAATAATCTCTTTCTATTTTTCAAAATGAAGATTTGTTCCCATGTGGACAGCTCTTGTTTTCCCGTTACATGTTTGAGGAGCTTTGGTTCTGGCTTTATGTTGTGGTTTCCTGTCCAAAAGTGAGTGGCAACTGCTGATTGTTCCAACAGTTTGTGCTTTACGTTTCTAAAGTGTTCCTTGGATCTTATTTGTAAATTTCTTTTGGTTTTTTCCTATATACACTTTACAGGTGCTGCATTCAATTTGATAATGCCAGATTTTTTATTGGGTGGGATGGCATCTTCGACGTTTGAGTTCAGTAATTTTTTATGGAGTAGTGGTTCACTAGTGCTAGCTGAATATTCTGTTCTTTGAAAACTTTTTTGAATTTTTCGAAGGCCCAAGGATGGAATATGAATTTTTGGTTCTGCTGCTGTGAGTGTGTAGTTTCTTTTAGTAACTTTTTTGTCTACTAATGATTTGGGGAAGCCGTTTTATCGCGCTACTTCAATTATTTTGCAATATTCTGCTTTGTATTCTTTTGTTGGAAGGGGGATGTTCACCAATCTATGTGTTAAGCTATTGAGGATTGCCTGTTTGTGACTCACCTTTTTGGTTTAAATTGATTATTACAACACTCTTTTCAGACTTCCAAGAAAGAAGATAGCAAATTGATGTTCTATAAAGAGGAGTTTTAGGTATAGACCTGTCTGTGTTGAAAGCTGATGAACATCTGGAATAGCATCATCAACGGAAAACATGTAATTAAGTATTGTATAAGGATTCAGAGGATAGATGCCACATTTCCTCAAGCTACTGATTGTGTTGCCTACTGAGGCAGCTTTCTTCCATGCATTGCCCAAAAAAGGTGTTCCACTTCTGATCTTGTCAACCTATAATTTCCCGGTTTTTCATTGCAAATTGTTTCTTGATTGAAATACCACTTCAGTGGACCGAAAAGCTTCATCTAGTGACTGCAAAGCACGAGTAGTATGGCAGGGTAAACACAACAGAGCCACATAAATTTTTATCAATAAGTTCCAAAAGTCTCAAGGATGTACAGTGGAAACCATGTCCATCAACAAGATGTGTTAATCAAAAATACCTCTCTGAACCATTTGATGAAGAGTTCTGTGTTTATACAGAGGGTTGTTTCCTATTTTGGATAAGTTTGACTTTGCTCCTGCCTTACAAAAAGCCATGTCACCACCACTGAACAAGCTCTATTTGTTGTCCCTTCATCCGAGCCATCGCCCTGCACCTCAGTTTCCACTTCAGAAAGCTCTTGCATAGTGCAGTCACATCCAGAAGTTTCCACTCCTCTTTACCGGCTTTCCAAAGACCGTTAATTGTTTGAGGGTGTCTGCTTTCCAATGCACTTTTCAAGAGTCCAAAGGTACAAAACTCCATCACATCAGATTTCACTGGGATGTTGCTGAATGGAATAGTGTGTATTACAGTTTCTTGTCCCATTCTTTGCAAGAATATGAGTTGAAACAGATGTGTGACTTGATACCTTATCTTGTTGCAGCCAGGCTTTGTTTTGGTCTCTCCCATACAAAGCCAGAATTTCAGTGTGGTAAATTGGGGTGAGAATACTTGGAATTGATTTTGGTCTTTTTAGCAACTCTATGAATTATCAGTTTCCCATTGTAGCAGTAAACAGTGATAACCATAAATCCCTTTGAGAAACTTTTACTGCATTCTGCATAGCAAAAAAACCCTTGTGTTATCAACAAAAATATTTTGTTAATTGTCACTCAATCCATTTCTTTTTGTCTGTATATACTAGCCCTTCTTCAGAAAAAATTTTGTCACAAGGTCCCAAGTAAGGATAGTTAAATATCATTTTCCCAAATCTTACCTGAAGATAAGAGCACAATTAAGGACAGGTTTGTCACACAAAAAATAAATTTGTCTCTGAATTTTTTTCTTGAATTTCACAGGTATTTTAAAAGACATTATTAAAATTCGTGCTGTGGTTATTAATCTTAAAGGAATTTAAGTTTTCACCCGTGTGCTACCAAACAAGCACTTAAATCCAATGGAGAAAAGCTCATTCTTTCAATCTACTTAATGCTAATCAAGATAAATATTTGTAGAAAAACTATGTATTTCCATTAAGGCACAATGGGAACAGAGGAATACAGTAGACTTAAGTGATAGTCAAATTTTTTAAGAACTAGTCACTACATGATAGCTTTTGAGACGGAATATTGACTAATAGAAAATTGTTCATGTAAATATTTTTGTAAGAGTGTGTAAATTTTTAATTCTTTTAATTTGGGTGTATCAGGGACTTATTTTTTTCAATATTTAGGATCCAATGTCTTCTCGTCACTTTGAGTTCAACCAATGAGAACTGTTGCGCGGATGAATACACAAGAATGGCGGTGTTGCGTCATAGGACGCTAGGTACTATATTCATTAGCGTCTGTGAACTCAAAGTGGGAGGTCGTATAATTGCTGATGGTGTGTGAACATGTAAATTACACCCAAACTTTTAACCAGCGTAGACGCTGTCGAAATTTAAAAGTTGTTAACTAATTGAAACTGTGATAAGAAGTGTAAATAACGAATAAATGTGTTTGTGATAAAAGAACTTTGGCTTTTGCATTCCATTCTTAGACCGCCAACCCTGCAGATAAGAGTGGCGTCTGCTATAACAAACTTTCCACCTTTTAGTAAAAACAATACTCCATTTGCTGCTATATTCACGCTGATATATGACCATCTTTTATAATAAAACCCCGCCACAAATGGCTTGCCCAACGTGGAGCGCGAATTTAGAATGGAATGCAAAATTACGAGTGCGACAAACATCAAAATGACGCTATCTCATCGTGCAGGAGAAAGACGCCATTAGACCATCGTCTGATATCAACAAAACATCGATACACGGAGAATCAACGTGGGAAAAACACCGGAGATCATCCAGCGAAGCCAACTACCCAGGAGACGTAAATAACTGGATGAAGAATCAGCAGAAAAAAAAAGTAGGATCCAAAATTTGTCTTTATTTTATTTCCATTTATTAATGCTACCTAGAAGTGGCAAAGTAACAGGACTTTCAACATTAAGTGAATTAGATAAAGGAATTAAAATGTCGCGAAAAGAGATAGAAACAGGAGTGGGGGAAGGGGCAGATAGGCCTAGTTATCAGATAGGATTAGAGAATGAGGAACAGGCGGAAATAAGCAAAGACCAAAGGTTAATGATGATGATGTTTGAAAGACTGGAACAAAGTTTAGGTCAGAGTATAGAACAAAAACTGGAACAAAACAAAGTAGAATTAGGTCAGAAAATGGAACAAAATAACATAGAACTGAAACAGGACATAGAACAAAGTTTAGGTCAGAAAATGGAACAGAATAAGGAAGAGATAGGTCAGAAAATGGAGGAAGTGAGAAAAGACTTAGAACAGAAAATGGTATTAGACAGACAGAACTTAGAACAGCAAATGGAATTAGGTAGACAGAACCTAGAACAGAAAATAGAATTAGGAAGACAGGAGTGTAAAGAAAATATGAAAGTAATGGAAACTAATTTAAAATTAGTTCACAAAAACTTAAATGAAACAAAGGAAGCCTTAGAAGCTAGGATAGAAATTGTAGGAAATAGGATGGGAAAGATAGAATCAGAGATGAGGGATAATAAAATTGTGTTAGAAGGAGAAATTGCTAGATGTAGGGATGAAATAACAGAATGTAATACAAATGTAGACTGTAAGATAACAAATGTAAAAGCAGAAATAACTGAGGAATTAAGGAAAGAGATTGAGGTAGTAAAGAAAGACATTATTAATGAAACTATAGAACAAATTGTAATTCCTAAAATTAAGACAATGAATGATGTGATGCTTTCACAACAGGATGCTATAAATGATATGAAACAAAGCCACTTAGAAATAAAGAATGATTTAAAATCAATTTGTGAAGAAATGAAAAAAGGGAAAGAAAATTTGGCTAATGTAAATGATGTTGTGAAGGCATTACAAAGACAAGATGATTTAGATGTAAGTAATGTACAAGATGAGAGTTACTTGAGTAATGTACAAAATACTGACTCACCATACAGAGAAAGAGGTTCACAACCAAACAATGACACAACACATAACACATGTTACACCAACAGCATATTACATGAAATCACACCACCTACATTTGACGAGGAGAAGGGAGACGATCCAAAACTCTTTGTTAAAGAGATGGAAGAATACTTTAAAGTGAAAAGGATACCAAACGAGCTTAGAATGATGATAGTTAAGAAAAGCTTAAAAAACAAGGCATTAGAATGGCTCAGGTTAACACTAGCTGGTTATAGCTCATTCAGAAATTTATTCCTATCAAGGTATTGGGGCCCAGCTAAACAAAACCAAACTAGGGTAGAGCTAGCGACAGGTAGATACGATCCAGCCAAAGGGTTGTCGCTAGTCGATTATTTTATGAAAGTAGCCAACAAAGGAAAGCTATTAGACCCCAACTTGTCGGAGGCAGAACTAATTGCCAGCATAACAAGACATTTCCCAGACACAGTGAGAACAGGATTAATTGTTGCAAGGCCAGTAGATTTTGCAGATATGATAGAACTGCTGACAGCCTTCGAAACACAAAATGGTCGGCCTAATGAGCATAGACATAGGAACGGTCACCCAAACTCACCCATCCTAAACCGAAACACGACTACGAACAACCAGAGTGAGGGAGAACATAGAAATACTAGGAGTACCCATGAAAGGGGGAGAGGGGCACACCATTTCCCACAACCACATAATCATGGCGAGAGGATGGAGAACACAAGACAACGGTACCACGACACAATACCGAGGGGTGAATCGAGATACAGAACATATACATATGATCGTGGAAGACCAGGAGACCATACCCATCAAGTGAATCACATACGATTCAGTAGGGAACACTTGAACGATCACAGACCGTCATATGACAGAGGTTCACGCCAAAGGGGCAGAGACCAATGGTACACTGACAACATAAGACAGCAGGAAGTAGATGAAAATGTGCCGGATAGGGCAGATACTGCACAGAATACAGAAACGACAACCACCACCAACACTCAGGGAAATTACAACAACTAAGTTCGTCCCAACTGGCTGGATGACAACAAAATCTCAGCAACTTACAATTGACATCGACACCATGATGGCTACACAGAGAGAAAGATGGAACCACTGGTCATAACAAAACAGCTGGGTGACCACACATATGAGCTACAGAATACAAATGGCAAGTTGGTAGGAAGATACCACAAAAATAAATTGAAGCCATACAAAGAAAGGACCAAATAGTCTTTGTCAACAAATGTGTAAGGCAGGAATAATAGAGATGAAAGAAGATAACAATTTTGATGGGTTACTTATAGGAAATTACGTTCAGAATAGGATTACAACAGGGAAGAAAATCAACATAGTCATTGGCTATATCGACCACAAAGAGCATTGTCAACAAAGACAGATGAGGACACTGATTGTCATTGAATAAATGAATCATAGCGACGGAAGATAATATGTTTTTGACATAAGGATGTCAGGGACAAAAATATAAATGAATCAATTATGATGAAAAAGATATAATATTTCGACACAAAGATGTCGAGGGTAAGTTGAGAAGAAAAATAATGCAATTACAGAATAATTGTAAGTATAGAAGTTTTCTCTTATAGAAACAAGAGACAAAGAAATGACAATTAGTGAAATGAGGAAAACCATAATCAGAAAAACAATGCCCATGAATTAAGATGAATATAGCCAATGCTAAGCTCGAAGAAATGTTGAACCAAAACAACAATGAATAATAACCCAATCAAGAAAATTAGTACCATTAGTAACATCAGAGTTTAAGAACCGACTCAACAACCTGCCTATACATAACAAGCTTATAAGACAAAGAAGGCAAAGAACTGAATAAAGTATTGCCATAAACATGATCATAATCATTAGCTCAAAATTTGTATCCTGTTTTTCTCTCCTCATAGCAAAGAATACAAGTTAAAAACCACATGAAACACTTAAATTGTATTTGTGTCAATGTCAAATGTACAATAACTGAGTATGTGTTGTATAATAACTGAATATGTATTGTATGATAACGGGATATATTGTACAATAACTGAATATGTTGAGTAATAACTAAATGGTTTATGCCAAAACTGAATGTGTATTGTGTAATAACTGAATATGTATTGCATAATAACAGAACACATATGTGTTATGATAGCAGGATATATTGTGCAATAACTGAACATATATTGTGTAATAATTGGACATATTGTGTAATAACTAAATGTGTTGTACAATAACTGGATATGTATTGTATAATAACCAAATGCATTGTGTAGTAACCGAATATGTGAAACTTATAAAGACATGTTGTATTATGTCAAAACAAAGGATAAAGACAAACAGTGAAGAAGACTGTAAAAAAAAAAAAAAAAAAAAAAAAAAAAAAAAAAAAAAAAAAAAAAAAAAAAAAAAAAATATATATATATATATATATATTGTACAAAGTGATTGAATCATAGGAGTAGGGAGAAGTATTGTATTGTGTTTCAAGATTGTGAATAAGGTGACAACTTGAAAAACAAAACAAGGGGCATATGAGACGGAATATTGACTAATAGAAAATTGTTCATGTAAATATTTTTGTAAGAGTGTGTAAATTTTTAATTCTTTTAATTTGGGTGTATCAGGGACTTATTTTTTTCAATATTTAGGATCCAATGTCTTCTCGTCACTTTGAGTTCAACCAATGAGAACTGTTGCGCGGATGAATACACAAGAATGGTGGTGTTGCGTCATAGGACGCTAGGTACTATATTCATTAGCGTCTGTGAACTCAAAGTGGGAGGTCGTATAATTGCTGATGGTGTGTGAACATGTAAATTACACCCAAACTTTTAACCAGCGTAGACGCTGTCGAAATTTAAAAGTTGTTAACTAATTGAAACTGTGATAAGAAGTGTAAATAACGAATAAATGTGTTTGTGATAAAAGAACTTTGGCTTTTGCATTCCATTCTTAGACCGCCAACCCTGCAGATAAGAGTGGCGTCTGCTATAACAAACTTTCCACCTTTTAGTAAAAACAATACTCCATTTGCTGCTATATTCACGCTGATATATGACCATCTTTTATAATAAAACCCCGCCACACTTTGAAATTCCACTCTCTTTACGTGACCAGAAAAAAAAACACTTCCCACTTGAAAGAAATATCGGAAAACTCAAACCAATCAACAAGGAATATCTTGGAAATGTTTAACATTACAAAAAAATGTATTAGACAAAAATTGTGTGCTTTAACAAGATATATGTTTCTTCTACAGTAAGATTTTGTCTATCTCTTATGGTTTACCAGTTAAGCAAAAGTCATCCAGAATGAAGAGGACATCAGCTATTCCCAGAAAGGTTGAAATATATATTTCATTGTCATGAAAATATCTTACACATATGGTTTTTTAATCAAAATTGCTAGTCATGTTTGAGAAAATACAAATTCTCAAAAAATTGCCCATATAAAGAGTGGTTTTTGGAGGGGAGGGAGGACTTTTCTTGAAAATCTCTGTAATTTGCATCCTTGGAAGACACTGAACGTTACACCAAGTTTGGTGTTTACTGAACCATTTGTCATGGAATTATGCTGTTCTCTCACTCTTACATGCATAGTAAAAAAGAAAAGAAAAACACATGCACACATTTACTTTTATTAAAACCTTCCTTTTTTTTTTATTCAAGGAATCTCAAAATGTGTATTTTCAGTGAAATCTCATTATCAAATTTTTGATTAGAATACAATACCTACTCCACCTACTATTTACATACTAAAGAAAGTGAAATATCCAAAACCAAATTTACTAAGTGATCCTATTGCACCAACCTGCATTTCCTTATTTCTAACATCTGTGAGCATAGCTTCCTTAGCTCCAAGATCCTCTGTAATTGTTGCCAATTCATCATTCTTCTTTGTTAGATTGGTTTTTGTTTCATTTAGTTCTTCTTGAAGTTTGTTGACAGTTTGGTTCAATGATTTTATTTCCTCTGCACGCTTCCTCAATTCTTCCAAATGATGAGCAGTCTGACGTTGCAGAGATGTCACCTGAAATGAAAATAGCACAGTATTGCACTCAGACTAGTCAAAATGGCAAACAAAGAAAACTCACATGAGAATTTACATTTTAAAAGATGACAGTTTCAGTTTTACATAAGTCTGTTAGTAACTAATAATATTTTAAACTTTGAGATGAACTTAATTCCATTATGGGCTGGTATTATTGAATACTAGAGCATATACATCTTGGGCTGCCCATGAACTTGAGCTCCCTGGCTCTTCTGCCATTGGACAGCCCTCTGAGGTTCTCTACATTTGACATATGCTGTTTATTATTCAGCTACAATTCATTAGCCTTTCTCAAACCTCTTTTGTCTTTCGTCTATTGATTCACTTATTCTCACCAAATTCTCTTATACTTTCCTTTTCCTCAGCTCATTACTATTTTAAATAACCCATTAAAATATAGTATTTAATTTCCCCCTCTTTTTCTTATGTTTCATGATCATTTAATTATAATTTCCTACACCTCACGGGTTCACTTTCTTATCTCTTTCACTTCCATGTTCTTTTCCTCACTTCACTTTCTCTTATATTACCTACTTGACTTTATCCGTAAACTTTTGTTTCCCTCCCTCCTTCCAACCCTGAACCATTTCACTTAATCACTTCTCTTCCATGTCACGCGGCATTGATCACCACCTTTCCCTTTTTTTGGCTTCCTATTGGTGCTGTTTTTATTGAAGAGTAGCGATGTGGCTCTTATTTCCCTCAGGGCGTGGTAACGGATGGAATGAATAATCACACGATGTTTCTTCACCACAATGTATTATTTTATTAACACTTTTTCTCTATTTTACATTTAAATAAATCCTCTTAGCACCGTTTTAGATTATTTAAGTCTTTCCACTTTTTCAAAAAGTGGAACAAAAGCTTGATGAAAGTCTGGTAAATGTTCTACACATGTTCACACGCTACCAAAACACGTCTTATCACCTTGAATATACAGACGCTAGTGGAAGAAGTCCAGCGTCACCTCAAGTGATACTACCTTTCTCGTGTACATCCGCGTATGCGTTCATCAAATAGTTCCTGCATTGTTAGGGAAGCGATCTTTAGCTATTCTCCCTTTGCTATTAATATTGAACACATATAATTCTAATATTTATACATATATATTAAAATTAAATATGGAAATATTTATGACGTCTTTAAACAAACTTAATTGTTTGTAACAATGAACATTAGTAACACGTTTTCGTCATTTAACCAACTCATACCAACATCAAGAAACAAATTACACTCTTAACAAATATTCACATAAACGATTTTCTTTGGGGGTCTTCTAATATTCTGTCTCACTATATATTAACACATGTTCATTATATGAAATCCACTTATTTAAGTTAGTATCTTTCCAAATTCATGCTGGCTTCTTCAGGTCATCCTTCCCCCCATTCCAATCTAGCCACATATGTAAAACCTGTTTCTCTGTCCTCCCATTCTTTGTAGTCAAACAGCACATCTTCTTGTTCACTCGGTTTATTTCCATATAACTTTGAAATTGTTCCTTTGTCACTTGCTAGTTTCTCACCACCATCTTTATTCTCTGTCGAATTGTTGTAACCAATCATATGTTCTTTCCTCTCCTTCTTTGTTGTCACCTCGTCACTTGCTAATTTCCCCTCCTACACCTCTTTTTTTCCTACAGTATCTGGGCTGGTATTATAAAGGAGGTTTAAACTCCCAGTTAGGTTTGAACTATAGATTTAGGTTTACTTTCGTTTTATTAATACTAATCTTCAGTTTAACTTTACTGTAACTCATCTACCATTTAACAACAGTTTAACACTATGTGCAATATGGCAGTCCCAGCTGCATGTGTAGATACCGGGGAGGTATTTGAGGAATTGCTATTATGGTAAAATTGAAACACCTCAGGGACCCAAAACTTTCTTAAATAGACCTATTACTTTCAGATGTAGAATAACCATGCCTTTTTAAAGACATCCTAACCTCATTATGTCCAATTGGAAACCAATAACGAAATCAACAAGACGGTATAACCATAAAACCACAAAATATTTTATGTAGGATTGCTATGAACATACAACTGCTATTAATCTTACAGCTGAATGATGGAGAGGATCCTATCTGAAACTAGTCTTGTTTTAAACATTATGAGTAAGTTGGAGCAGAACGTGTTTTTAAATGTTGTTGTTAGCTAATGCTGGATTTCTGACAATGAAGTCATTAATCCTCTTGCTCTCCAATATTTTTCACTGATGGATGGGGCACTAGAAGTGGCTGGGCATACTTGAAGGTGGTCTCGATCCATCTCCTCTTGCAGATCACATAGGGGACAGAGTGGTGAAGAATATATCCCAATTCTGTTTAAATGTTTTGCCAGACGATCATGTCCTGTAATCAACCTGAAGGTTGCAACTTTTAAATATGGTGCTCTCTAAAAAGCGGTTACTATTACTGGTATTGCTCTCTTCAATATCAAATTATGAAATATGACTCGAGGGGTAAAATGTTCCGGAGTTAAAATAGTCCCCCATTTGGATCTCCAGGCAGGGACTAGTTCTCGAGAACTAAAACATTATATTAATAGAAGATCTAACATCAGACTTCTACAATGGAACGCAGGTGGTCTCACCCAAGCAAAAAGATTAGAGCTCAATAAAATTGGTTTTAAATGTGGACATACTTTTCAATTTATACATTTTTGAAAATAAAGTGTAAGCATAAAAGGAAAATGAAGTGTAAACATAAAAGCTACGACCAAGTAATGTAATTAATGCATGCATCACGTAAACATATGGTCCTACCAGCTTACATGAGCCTGTTGCCCAGCCTCCTTCCATGTACCTATGAAAATATGTTTTATTTCGGGCATGATTGGTCTGCAGTAAATATACACAAATTAATAGTAATGAGTCGTATGAAGTGCACCTACAAGCAACACACTTGTTTCAGTACAAACAAAATGTGAAACAAAACACTGGATGTACCTCAATTGCTACAAGCTTTGTTGCTGCAAAGCATATTTTTCACCATCCATGGTCACGTTAACTTAACACTAAACCGTTACACTTATTTTTCATCCAATATGCCATTATTTCAGAATGTTAACTTTTTTCTAAGCTACCAAAAGTACTTGGTTACAGCAACAACATTACCAACATTACATTTTAGTTAGCAACTGTTAGTTGTGGTTTAAGATTGGCGATTGAGCTTGTTACAGAAATTACTACTATATTTTGTTGTGAACAGTTGTCTACCACCTTAACTTAACATCACAATTAATTTTCATCATGAATGGCCATAATTCCAGCATATTTCAATTTTTTTCTAAGCCAGCATGGGTACCAACAGTATTTAGTTGTGATGTAAGAAGAAAGTGAGCGATCGTCTTCTTTTCTCGTCATTCCAGCACACCAACATTATTACATTATGGTTTAGTTGTGCTCTGTGAGGTTAACTAACCAGATGTTCATAAAATGGCACCTGCAGTTAAATTTTTGGTTTGGTTTAACTAATCTTCCAGTCAAACAAGATTATAATACAGGGCCTTAAGAACTAAATTAACATGCTCCTTTAGCTTATATGTTAGAACTTCCTGCTACTGCTAATCCTGGTATAACATACATTAACAGCCAAAGCATTTACTGTACCTCAGATTAGTATGCCTGCGGTATGCATAAAGTTCTTAGGGGGTATGTATAATTTAATTTAAAGTTTGAGCATCCTTAGTTGATGATTAACGTTTCAACCAGCGGAAACAACAGTGTTGCCACTTTTAGCGCCTCCATCCACATGGTGACCGAATGCATAGCAGAAATACGAATAATGCTGCACAAACTCGCAGCAATTAACAATGACTGTAAACACTAACAGATCAAAGCAGATTAAGGCAACAATCACAAAAAGAATGAGGTTTCAAATCAAATGTTTAACACACTGATCTTCATATTTTATTTGATACCTATGTCAGCAATGTTTAAGAGGTGGAATCAGGACTGAAAAATTCAATGCCATAGCCGGGATTTGAACCATGAATCTTCTGCTTATTGAGCAGCTGCTTTAACCACTAAGCTACCATGGCCAACTTGCCAGTACGACACTAAATTCACCAGATGATTCGTACTTTTCCTGATTAGACCACAAGGGAATCTCACATCAGAGATAATACCCTAAGGGCGACTTACAATTGTAAGTACTTAATCTCCTGGGTTAAAGTAACCTTTACATGGTAATTATTACGCAAAAAAAGTTAACTGATGTACCAGGTACATAATGTCAATGACTCACCGATTTGCAGTACAACACAATAGCATACTATTATCATCAGGTAAAGATTCCTGCATAGGAATTCAGCCGCTATGCTAAATGGAAAACACGTGGTATTCAGTATTACTGCTGGCAACCGCACAATTGCCCCAGTCGTTGCTACAGAAACGGCTTGAGGAAGCTTGCTTCTAATTGGTGCCTCCAGTGGTTGCTATGAGACAAGAGTGATGCTTTAACCCCCTCCCTCCATTCTGCTTAAAGTTTTAGAGCACGTTAGCAGGAAACATCAATCACCAACTAAGAGGGTGCCAGCTATAATTTAATCTTCCTTTGTGTGGTATTAAGCAAGTTATAAGTATTATAATCTATTTTAAATATGGTAATGTATAATTTGAATTAAGGATAGCTCTAGGGCTAGGCTGAGGGGTACAGGCCTGAAATGGAACATTGCCGTTGGGGCTACACAAAGAAAAAAGGTTGAATACTACTGCCCTAGCTCACATTTTAAAACACTTCATGTTTGTTAGTTGAGATAAACATTTGCAGAAATTATCTAATTGCCTATTTCCTTGTGGGTGCAAGGAGAATATGAGAAGACAGTAGTCTTTGAGCGATAGTCAAATCTTTTAAAGCTTTCAAATTCCGTTCACTTTGCATGGTTAACATATAAACAAATCTGATGTGTTGCACTCACATGACTTTCTCTACTCTTTTACTAACAATTCCTACCAACTTTTATTCCTATACTTTCATGTTAATACAGATAAACATTCGCAGAAATTATCTTATTGCTTCTTTCCTTGTAGGTGCAAGAAGAATATGGGAATACAGTAGGCTTTGAGCGACAGTCAAATCTTTTAAAGCTTTCAAATTCTGTTCTCTTTGCATGGTTAACATATAAAAAAATTCCATTTAACAGAAGTACAAGTTCTCAAAAACTTACACAAATAACAAGCAATATTTCCAAAATGGTTCACTCAACAAAAAATTTATTTAGACATAAATTGTTTTTTTTTTCTAACAAGATCTACACTTTTTGTATAGTAAGATTTGGTCTATCTCTTACGGTTTACCAGTTATGCAAAAGTCATCCAGACTTCATGGGCTATAGCCAGAGAATTCAAGATATGCATTTCATTTGAAATAAAAATATCTCAAACATATGGCATTTTAATTAAAATCGCTAAGATATTTTTAAGAAAATAAAAATTTTCGAAAAATTTTCCACATAAAGAGTAGTTCAGGGTGGAGCAGTGTCGTATCCCTGAAATACATTAAACTTAAATATCAACTTTTCAGTTTTGAGTTATGCTGTCCATTCACTGACACTGACTGACTGACAAACAAACAACACACAAACACACACACGTGCGCGCCCACACACGGAGCTTTTTCTAAAAATGCTTTTTTTTTAAAAACATATATTTCCAGTGAAAGCTGGTCATCGAATTTTTGGCTAGAATACAATACCAGTAGAAAAAGTAAAAATGAACAATGATGTTGCATTTGACAAAAGTTTAAGTTTTCCAAAACTGACACAAATAACAAGGAATATCTCCGAAATCGTTCACTCTATAAAAATTTATTTGGACATAAATTGTGTGCTTTAGCAAAGTCTACATTTTTTGTATAGTAAGATTTTGTCTATCTCTTACGGTGTACAAGTTATAAATTTCATTTGTCATAAAAATATCTTAAACATGTCATTTTAATCAAAATCATTGGAGCCATTGCCAAGAAAATCAAAACATTTTCTATGCAAAGGATAGTTTAGGGTGGAGCAAGTATGTTCAAAACTTGTGCTACATCCTTGGAAGACATTAAACTTAAATGCCAACTTCGATTTCTAGTCGACTTCGTTTTTGAGTTATGCTGTCCGCAGACAGACACTCAGACAGATACACACACACTCGGACATTTTTTCTAAAAATGCTTTTTTTTTGTTCAGGGGGCCTCAAAACATATATTTCTGGTGAAATCTCGACATCAAAGTTTTGAGTGGAATTTACTTACTAGTAGAGACGGTGAAAACTGCAAAACATGCGCTGAAATTAATAATAAATACTGGCAAATATAATAGAATCAGTAATAAATAACTGAACAAAAAGGGCCTAACACTTTTGACGAAAACAAGTAGTTCTATTTATCTATCTTCCTTTCATAGAAGTTTGAAAACAGTGTTGTTGTAATTAATTTAATTTAAACGGTGAGTTAATTAATAACACTGAACAACACTTACAACATATTTTTCCGGGGCGCGTTTCGAAGGTAACTTTCCTCCATTATCAACCGGACAATAACTGGGTTTCCATGGTGCTTGATGGTGCAGATGGTGATGCTTCTTCTGGTGTTTCTTCTGGTGGCGGTTCAATGAACTTACTGAAAATGTCTCTCTGAGGAATGTCGAAATTAAATACTCGGTTTCTATTTTTTAAAATAAAGATTTGTTCCCATGTGGACAGTTCTTGTTTTCTGGTTATGTGTTTAAGAAGTTTTGGTTCTAGCTTTATGTCATGATTTTTTGTCCAAAAGTGAAATGCAACTGCTGATTTTTCTAATTGTTTACTCACGTTAGAAACATTAAGAGTAAACAATTAGAAAAATCAACGGTTGCATTTCACTTTTGGACAAAAAATCATGACATAAAACTAGAACCGAAACTTCTTAAACACATAACCAGAAAACAAGAACTGTCCACATGGGAACAAATCTTTATTTTAAAAAATAGAAATCGAGTATTTAATTTCGACATTCCTCAGAGAGACATTTTCAGTAAGTTCATTGAACCGCCACCAGAAGAAACACCAGAAGAAGCATCACCATCTGCACCATCAAGCACCATGGAAACCCAGTTATTGTCCAGTTGATAATGGAGGAAAGTTACCTTCGAAACGAGTCCCGGAAAAATATGTTGTAAGTGTTGTTCAGTGTTATTAATTAACTCACCTTTTAAATTAAAAGTTCTATTTATGCTTCTAATACTTATACAGAAACATGCACACCAGAAAAATAATGTTCTCAAAACAGGAGTTTTTAAAACCTGAAAGCACTTATAACCAGAAAACTAATCCTTTAAGCTTACAAGGATATGTACTTTGGGAAAATATTTTTAGGTATAAATACCTGCTCTTCAAGTCGAGATTTATCTTGACGAAGGGTTCTTGTTTCTTCCTGCAGTTTTTGGTGAGCTTCCTTTTCTGCGGTCAACTGCTTAGCTAGCGATTCTTTCTCTTGCTGCAGTCGTCGCCAATCTTCAGGACTGGCCTTACTTGTTCTTTCTATGAGAAAGTTAACCCTTTGCCTCAACCTATGAAATATCATACATAATGTTAAGCTTTAAACTGACATGCATAAGTATACAACTGAAGCAAATTTAGCTGTTTTGGCCTCACATATACATTAACAGTGGAGATGAAAATGTGTGCCTTCAATTAATGAAAATGTTAGCTGAAGAACACTGGTGTCCAAGAAATATACTTTAAGATTGGTGGTCATATTTGCTGAATTTTTACTATAAATGTTATTGTTAAAACCCATCACTGTAACTAATGTTATATCAGAATAAAGCACACACTACATGCTAAGAAAATAGTGGTACAGTAGAATCCAGATAACTCGATTCTCGATAACTTGGCATTCTGTATAAACCGACGCCTTGACCGTGATAATTTCTATACTCCACTATGCAGTATAAACAGTATAGGTAAATTTTAATTAGTGTACATACACAACCTAACACATTCTCCCTCACAGTAACAAATGGGCTGACCACATATTGATCTTCTATATCAGCCAGAACATAAGCTGCTGGCAGACCATTATTGTAAAATCAAAAGCTTGTCACTAATAATGTGGATACATAGCACAAGCACTTGTTTGGAAGGTTTGAAGGTGTGCCACTTTATCCAGTATATATGTGATGAACTCAGTTACATATTTCTGGTCACAGTACCATTTCTCAGATTTCGGACTTATTGTTATTGTTGTGTTTATGCCAGTGAAGATGTAAAATGAGAAGAAAAGATGACAAGTTAACATGACAATGGAAATTTAAGTGAATGCACCAAAGAGGACAGACAAAGGGGAACATATTAATAATTTTTAGAATAGGTTATACTTCTCCGTCTCCTATATTGTGCTAGAACATGCATTTATGTAATTTGAGTATCATGTTATTAGTTATGAATAACATTTAAAAAATTATTTTGTTGTTTAATGACACTGTCAATTACCAGGATCACATTAGCATCGCCGTTGAGGCAGAATTTTGTCCCGCAGGAGTTCTTTTACATAACAGTAAATCTACAGCTGTCGTTTTTAAGCACACTTAAAAACCATTGGTCTGGGCCAGATTTGAAACCACCATCTTGTAATCAGTGGGCCAGCACCTAACCAATTAAGCCATCCAGACCTATGTTATGAATAACAGATTCCTTATTCCATGAAACTGGACATTTTGATAACTCAACACCCTCTCAGTCCACATTAGGTGAAGTCATCAGGATCCTACTGTAACAGTAATACTTACCTTCCTGCTTCTCCTCGGAGAGCCGTATTTTCTGCGTTCATTGACTCAACTTTAGCACTTAGATCACTGTGAGATTCTTTCAAAGGTGCCAGCTCTGTTGTAAGTTTCTCCACCTGCTCTGAAAGTTCTTTCACTTGAACCTGCAATCCATCTCGTTCTTCTCGTAATACTCTGTTGCTATCTGTTATGGCATTTAATGTATCTAGTCTTCTCATCAATTCAGAATGCTTTGTAGCTGTAATAGAAGTTGAGTCTGTCCTTTCCTGTTCTGCTGCTAAAGCTTTATTTGCTTCATTCAGCTGCTTCTCTAGATAATTCACTTGTGTCTTTAAGCGCAAGTTTTCTGCATGTACTACATCAAACTTAGTGGTTGCTATATCCTTCTCTCTACGTAAATATTTGATGACCTGTAGCAACTGCTCTGAAGATTTGGTATCCTCTTCTGTCAAGGAGGTATTCAATGATGAGGTTGAAGTGTTTAATGATTTATTTCCTTTCGATGTTGGAAGCTGTGCTTGCAGAATTGCCATCTGTGATCCTAGAGCCTGAATTTGGTCATGCAGCAAGGAATTCTGTGCATTCAGGTTCTTCATCTGTTCTCGGCATTCTTCCATTTCCTTCTTTAGCTGCTCTTCTCTAGTCTGCCAACCTGCTTGACCTTCTTTCAGATCAGTTTCTGCCTTTTCCTTCTCTAGTCTGATATTGGCAACCTGAGATTCCAATTCTGCAAAGCTCTGTTTGACTGCAACAAGAGTCTGAATGTCTTCAGAATGAAGGACAACCTGTGAAGAAAACACAATTTAATTAATATTTAATTCTTTCAGAAAGTATATGTAGATTCCACACATCCAAATACAGGTAAGCATATTCAAATTTAAAGGTACCTGTTAATGAAATTTATTAGCAGCAAAACATCAAAAGCTAAACTGAGAAATCTCTGCACAATTGACTTTTGAATTTCAAAATTGCTGAGAAAATAGAATATTGTGAGCACAGAAAGCCCATACCATTGATAATTACATAAAAGCGCACTGTTACAACCTTAAGATACACAAAGCAGCAGCACTCAACGGAACTGAACATAAGGAATATCAACAAATCAAATCTACAGAATGGACCAAATGGTGGATAGAAAAATTTTGAAATTCAAAAGACAAAAACATATCAAACAAGTCACAACACCATCAAAAATAGAAGAAAACAACAACTTCAGACCATTTCACCTAGGCCTATTCTATAAATTTCAGACCATTTTCAGGATCCACAACATCATCCTAGACCTTATAACAAATACAGTACTAAGAAAATCTGTTCCCATACTTTAGGAGAAAAAGTCAGGAATCAACCAGATCAAACATAATAACTGCATGAAGATTTATATCAGGAAAACCAAAGGCAACATAGGCATCTGGTTCAAGGAATGCTGGTGTTGCATCAAAATCAAACAAACCAAAACTCTGCAATTGCTTCACACTTACATACTCAAAAACAAACTAGGAACCAACTACTAAATCCAGCCCTGTAACCCAAAGAACTTGAAATATGGGAGAAGATCTATATAAAGAAATTTAAAAACCTGATAATACAACTTTGATATGCAACAGCAGACAAACAGTAACTAGGTTCATCAATAGGCCACCAAAGGACAACCCATGATTTCAATAATAAAACTACTTGATTATTTATTTATGCCAACAAACTTACTGTTGGTGTAAGAGGTAGAACTGGAACTTAAAAATTCAATGCCACAACTGGGATTTGAACCACAGACCTTCCGCTTGCCGGGCGGACGCTCTAACCACTGAGCTATTGTGACAAACTGCCAGAATGGCATTAAATTCTCAAACCAGTTCGTATTTCTCCTGGTTTCTTAAACTTTGCCCACACACGGCTTGTGTGTTTAAAAACACCAACAGTAAGTTTGTTGGCATAAATAAATTATAATTACTGTTGGTGTTTTTAAACACACAAGCCTTTGTGGTTTACCAGGAGAAATACGAACTGGTTTGAGAATTTAATGCCATTCTGGCAGTTTGTCACAATAGCTCAGTGGTAGAGCAGCCGCCCGGTAAGCGGAAGGTCTGTGGTTCAAATCCCAGTTGTGGCATTGAATTTTTAAGTTCCAGTTCTACCTCTAAAACTACTTGAGTTTATCTGACAGTTAACAGGCCAGCAGTAATGAGTGCTCCTGCACATAATACATATTCTGCATAATAAATAGGTGAGTAATGCTATTAAGAATGTTCAAGTTGACTATCTTTCATTAAAAGCCAGTTTCATCAATCAATGTCAAAAATGCTGGCTTGAGAATTTAATGCCATTCTGGCAGTTTGTCACAATAGCTCAGTGGTTAGAGCATCCACCCGGCAAGCGGAAGGTCTGTGGTTCAAATCCCAGTTGTGGCATTGAATTTTTAAGTTCCAGTTCTACCTCTTAATGCTGTAAGAGTTTACGTTAAACTAAATGTTAAAACTTTTGCATTTCAACAAGCTTTTACAACAAATAGTTAACTCTGGTTAACATCACAGACAACTGCAAGCAGCAGCTTTCAAGAAGACAGTAGAGAAAAATGTGAATACCCTGTTCAAAAAGATAGTAAAAAAAAATATGATTTGAAGCTTTCCTGGCGACGAACATATTGAAGATGTTCTCAGGCTTCGAGCCAGGTGTATGATGAAGTAGCTTTAAGTGGCCCTATGATTCAGTAAAAAACAAATGACATGTAGGCAACAACGACTTCAGCTGTTCTGCTGGTTGGCGTTATCAGTCTCAAATGAGACATTCAATTTCATCTGTACAAATTTGTGGTGAAGAAAATAAAGTTGATGAAGAAGGTGTGAACAGCTAGTTGCATGAATTCAAACGAGTAAGGGAAAAGTATGCTTTGTGTGATATCTTAAATATGGACGAGAATGTTTTCCAACAAAATTGTGTAATTTGTGAATATTTATACCTTTAGTCACTTTATAGTATAATAAGTATGCAGTAATGTGAAGTGGTTGATGCTGTAGTGTATTATGTATTATTGTACATGTATACATATTAAAATCTGTATTTTACAAATTTCTTCAATACATTTTTCGGTCCCTTTGGATTTAAGTTAATGAGGTTATACTGTATCAACAGTGAAGGAACACAATTCACAATTATAACAAATATCTTAAACTTCACTTACCTTAATGTTTGCTGCAAGTTCCTGAAATTAAAATTAAAATTTCACGAACTTGCAGCAAATATTAAGATAAGTGAAGCCTATAGTCTCTAAGATATTTGTTACAACTATGAAATGTGGTGATTTTATGCCAATACAAAATTCACTACCAAAATAGTCAGGTCTGAAGAGCATTTACAACAATTTAAACCACAATGGTGGACACTATATGAAATCAGTGTACAAAAACTTATTACTGATTAATGATCAAGCAGACCCCAACAAAAATATTGTGTGCTGCTTGAAGTCACTGCTTTGGAAAACTTCCGAATAAACCTACAAACGGTGGTTTTGAAAATGCCAAGAACACCATAATATGCATCCTCTCATTGCCCATCTCACTAAGGAGAAGATTAGAACATTTGGTTGGGAAAATCTTCCACATCCTCCATACAGTCCCAATTTGGCACCCTTCTACCATCTTTTTGGTTTTGCTAACGAATGGATGCAGGGCTAACACTATAAGACCATAAAAGATATTAAGAAAGCAGTGCATTAGTCTTTGAGCAGCAGAGCTGAGTTCTATTGTAAGGGTTTTTTCAAACTTGCAGAACAATTGAAAAAATGTGCACAAAGAAAGGAAGCTATGTTGAAAAGTGGACAGAAAAGCTGTACATTAAGATGATGTAGTACTTGGTTTGTCTAAAAAATAAAGTTTAAGATTCCACCTCTTATACATTGCCCACACACAGCTTGTGTGTTTAAAACTATCAGTTTGTTGATTTGCATAAAATAACACCAAAGTTTAAGATTCTTAAAAGTTGTTGCACGTAACTTCCAGTATGACCCTTGTATATATATATTTTTTTTTGCTTTTACAGAGTACACTAATCCAACTACATATTCTGATTTAATTAAGTGTTTATTTTCATTTAATAAAACCCTCATATAGGTTATTTTATACTCCTTGCCCATAATAAATTTCTGTAACATTTGGGAAGAGACAGCAGGCCTCAAGTGTGAGCAATCAGGTTATGCACAGTTCATACTACCTAATGCAAAGAAAAAAGCATTTTTCTTTCTTTTATTAGTACTGAATGCTACTGCTCTACAAGATAAGCCACTGTAGTTTGGAATGTTTTGACAGTAAATAATAAGAGAACAAACAATGAAGAAAGCAAACAAGTGACTTACCTCATGTGAATACTTTTCCTCGGCTGCCTTCACAGCTCCAGAAAGAGACTCAAGATCAGATTTTGCTTGGTCCAAATCACTCTTTGCCTGAGCTAACTCTGTGAGGGCAGACCTTAACTCATCACGACTCTTAGCAAGTTGAGCATTCAACTCTCCTGTGGACTGACTAGTACCAGTAGACAATTTAGTCAGCTGTGAGGTCAACTCTAGCACACGTTTCTTAAGTACATCCTCTGAATTCTTAGCTTCTGCTAGTTTCTTTTCAGTTGCTTCTTTATACTGTTCATATTTGGCTGTTGCTTCTACAAGCTGCTTCTCTGTGCATTCAGAAATCTCAGAATACTGTTTTACATGCTGCTTTGCAGCAACTAACTGTTGCTGTGTTGACTTCAGCTCTGTTTCTACCTGAGCATATTTTCCTTCAAGGTCCTTCATCTTTTTGGCCAGCACTTCTGCCTCAGTTGGTGTTTTCTCCACTGGGGGTGGTGCAGCTACCTCTTTTATTCTCTTGCTCAGTGTTTCAATTTCAGCCTTCTTCTTGGCCAATTCCTCCCTCACTAAATTGAGTTCATCTGTAACTCTTGCTGCCAGATTAGCCTCTTCCTCTTGGCGTTTCTTGGCATTTTGTACTTGAAGTTCCTGATGAGATGCTAGTTCTCTGAAACGATCTTGCTCTTCCTGCAACCTTTTCCTTAGGGCACCACACTCCCTAAGGGCATCATCTAATCTGCTCTCTAGTTTTGCCTTTCCTTCAACTTCTGATCGCTCAAGACTGTTCTTAATTAGCTCAAGATTTGCACGTAGAACATTTTGGCTTTGCCTTTCTCTCATAAGCACCTCTTTCTCTTGCAATAGCCTTGCTTCTGTTATCTTCATTATGTTGTACTGCTCCTTCAGGTTATCCATTGCCACCTGTGTTTTGGCAAGTTTTGCTTCTGCTTCAAGTGATGCATTTCGAAGATGCACTATAGACTGTTCATGTTTTGCTATTGTAGTACTATAACTTTTGTTCTTCTCTTCTAGGGCAAGTATTTGGCTTTTGTACACACCTGTGTTGGAACTAAGAATTTTAAATCTTTCTTCATTATACTCTGCTTGTGAAAGAAGCTTGGCATTCTGAGTTCTCAGCTCTCTCAATTCCAATCGCATGCTATCCAATTCTTCAGTTAAAAGTCGTTCATTTGTTTGACGCTCAACACGATATGTTTCAGATTCCTCCTTCAATTCTTTCAGTGCTTTTTCAGTCTCTTCTAATTTATTTCTAAGTTGCTTTATTAGTTTATCCTTTTCGGTTTGACACAATGGTGATGTGTTACTAGAAGCTCTTTGCATTGCTTTGGAAGGTTTTTCAGTAGATGTCTCCATCTCTTCAATTTCTTTTCCCAATGCTCTCCCTACATGCTGTTCATACAGCTTGCGGTATGTGTCTCGCTGTCGCTCTAAGGATTCTGTCAGTTTCTGTGCTCTTTCAAAAGCTTCTTTGTACTCAGTGGCAGCAGCCTTAAATGAACTTAATTCAGCTTTCATCTGATCAATATTCATAGCATCTTTCTCTGCCTCCTTCTCCTCCTGCTTACTGCTTAGTTCTCTAACTAAGACTAAGAGCTTTTCATTATTTGCCTGTAGCTCCTGAATATCCCTGAAAGTAACAAGCTTCTGGGAGATTATTTGAGATGAGTTTCTAACATCGCCAGTGGAAGTGTCCATGTGAGAATGTCTGACTAGAGATCCACTACGTGCTTCCACTTCTTTGAGAAGAGTACATACTTGCTTTGATAAATCTATTATCTCTTGCTTCTGCCTTTTGTTCTCCCTTGTAAGATGAGCTGCAGTTTTTATTGCATCTGCAGATTCTTGACGTAACTTACTGTGTTCAGCTATACTTTCATTTAACCGGCGATTAAGTAATGCTATGTCATCCACAGCTTTTTGGTATTCTTCTTGTTGTTTCCTTAGCATAGGGGCTTTGAGTTCTAACTCCTCAAGAATAGTGTTGATGTATAACGACAGTTTACGAGTTTGTTCTTTTTCATGATGTAACTCCTCTGAAACAGTTACATATTGATGATACATCTGAGTCAGTGTAAGGCCAGATTTAATAAAACGGCTTGCAGCTGCAGCAGTAGGTGAATAGTTTTCTATAGCAGTTTCTAATGTTTCTTGTCTTGCAGCCTTTACCAGTTTATTTGCATTCTCCAGTTCCTTTTTAAGATTAACTATACATTCTGTCTTCTCTTTAGACTGCTTCTCAAACAGAAGTTCTTGTTCTCTCTTCTTCGTTTCCAGTTCTCCATACTTCTCTGTGGCATCAAAGAGCAACTGCTGCAATTCTTTGACTGCATTCTCTAGTTCCTCTGATTTTGCAGTAGCTTCATCACTCATTCCTGAAACATACCATGTATATGTATTACTGAAAAGGAGAAATGAATCAGGAGAGAACATTAGGAACAAATTATATAGATATCTAATGAAAATATGCATGCTGCATCTTTTGCAGATTACCATCACAACACTGACTACTGCCAAACATGAAGCAAAGGATTTAAGTAAACTAAGATACTGAAAATAAATTGATAATTAAATATTAAAACTAAAGCATTGGAAAATATTACAACTTTTATCATAAGAGACACTCAAGCATATACTCATACTATTTTTATTTTAGCCTTTATCCATTATTTAATTGAAATCTGTAGTAGAGAGAAGAGATTTTGTTTAATTGTTCCATTTATATTCCGCCTTTGACCACAAAGGTCACATCGGTGGCCTCTTCTATGGAACATATTGCCTACTGGCAATGGTGTTAAGCCTTGCTTTCCTCCAATCTGAAAACTGAACTGAACTAGAACTTAAACTGAAAAGTTCAGTTCAGTTTTCAGTTATGCTTTCCTAGAAAACTGAACTGAAAACACCATACCATTGAGTATAATGGCTGAAATGTGGTTGAGAAAGATGCATGGTGAAGAAAGTGAGTTGGATACTTCGCTGTTTATTCTGGTTGATGAACTGATAATACTGATAATGGGCAAAGTTGTGAAAAACACCCTGAGGTACATCCCACGTTTGCAAATCGTAGATCAGAAGATGCCTATGAGTTTTGGTTATGAGGTACTGAAGGACAATGACACTAAGTTCATGGAGTACTTCAGATTAACACCAATGCTGTTTCACAACATCTTAGAGAGAATTAAAGCAGATATTGTAGCTACACCATACAACAGAAATAACAAACCCATTACACCTGAAGAAAAGCTGAGTTACCTTGAGGTGAGTGAAATAAATGATTAAAGGTTACTATATTAAATGTTTATTTAATTATGTATAATACACATTTCTTATTAAACAGAGCTAGGAATTGTATGTAAATACATGTTTTTTCCCTTTGCTTATACATAACTAAAAAGGATAAATGTCCATCAATTAGAACCGTAACTATCATATGACATGTCATTGTTACATATTTGAGCATAATGATTTTTTTTTACATTATTGTACCTTGCTTTTACCTTTAGTGGACAAATAGTTTAAACAGTGACTATGAAAAAAATGCAATAGACATATTTTACCTAATATTATTACATAAATATGTACTCGTACATGTTCATGTAGATATTACATCATTCTGTGTCGATTCATTATGTATTATTATATTACTTGATTTGACAAAGCTGATATTTCTGTATTGAAAGCACATGGTGAATAAAATGAGTTGAATACTTAAAAATGTAAGTTCTAAAGATGCTTTTTCTGTTTTTCCTAATTCCTCTGCCATTCCTTCCACAGCCTCTGTTTTTCTCACTATTTCTATACTCTGCATGCTACAGATTGTATAGAAGTTCATTCTGCCCAACAAAATAATAATCCTTTCCTCCTCCGGGTATGAGAACTTACACTTTACACTCATTTTGCCCAAACTTGCAAGTAAACAAGACGATATCGCTATTATAACCTCACTTCAATCATAGAGCACCTATTCAGATCGCTCCAGTTCAACTGAAAAAACGACTGCCACCGTAATTTTCGTCACCTAGATTTCTGGTGGAGAACTGAAAAATCTAGTGACAAACTAATTCAGTTCTTAGTTCAGTTCTCGGCCAGAGGAAAGCATTTCCATAACAAACAAGGTACCCATTCATGATCACATGACCCTCAACTGAAAAATCTGTTCTAGTTCAGTTCAGTTCAGTTCAATTTTCAGATTGGAGGAAAGCAAGGCTTTACTCATTTAACTGTGGGTTTTGGGTCATTAGAGTTTTTTAAACATCAAATTCAAACACACATTCACACTCTCATTCATACTTCCAGACTCTGGGGAAATTAAGGAGTAATCTTGGCTGGAGAAAAATTCCTACCTAACCTGCCGGGAGTCAAACCCGGGACCTCTTGCACAGCAGGCAGGTGCTCTACCGACTGAGCTATGGGGCCAGCATAAGATGTTTTGTTCTGTTAGAAAATTGGATATCAAGATTTCACCAGAAACGTATGTCTTTGAGACAGCACACAAAAAAACTATTAAACATTTTCATGTGTATTTTTCCTTTCTCTATCATTTCTATTATAGGAGTTTAATTGTGTAAAAAGATTCTTAATTCTTATTTATTCACCAGCATTTTTAAATATATTGACTTGTTCAATTGATCTGAAAGGCAGGTGACTATTTCTTTGTTGGACAGACCATCAAGACCGGAGGTGGTGACAACTCCTCTGCATGTATTCAGTGTTTTGTGTGGGACTACCCGGATAGGGCAGGAGCCCAACAAACTCGCTTTGAGCAATTTCTGTGATTGGTCTGCAGTAATCACCTCTATCAAGAGCGTACCGTCTCGCACTCTGGTGACATTTTTCACAGGGCCACAGGTTCGGTCAACTTCCCGTTTAATATAGAAGGGGCTAACATCCTTTACCGTTTTCCTGTCACAAGCCAAAGTCAAAACCAAAAATGTGTCAAATGAGGGCTTGCGCAGATGCATATTGAAACTGGACCCCCATCTGGAACCGTCGGCATCAGCCTGCCATCCAGGGGTCAAAGGATAAAAGACACCAAAATCTCCATGGTCTGTGCTGCCATGGAGACCCCTACATAACCAACCTCAAGGCGTACTTCAGAGGGACTACCCTCCGATCTCCAATGCTTGTCCACATGGGTAAACCACTCACCACGTGCACCCCAGCTTTATTCCCTCACCACAGGGAGGGCCTGTGGCTCCCTGCTTTAGGCCACGCTGCCTCAACGGAGTCAGTGTGGATTAAGGGGACTTCGGGTTGATTACACCGGGGTTCCGTCAGCAGTACCACATCCGGCCGGTGATACTAACCCGACAGCACACAGCCATCAGGGAATTAACATAGGCCGTACCCTCAAGGAGCTACGTGGGTGTACATGACGTGTGGACAGGGTCCGCACCTAAGGTTACACATGGGGCAGTGTGAAGGGTCCGCCCAACCTTCGCACCTGAGACCTCCAAAGAGCACACAAGTCAGGGGACAGGACCACGGAGATAGGAAAGATCCCTGATGAGACAGGAGTTATAAACCTAAGACCTTACAAACTAATGCTTATAATAAACCTAGAAGGGGAAGAGGGTGATGAAGAGTAGCAGTCAAACCTGCTACATGTGGCAACAGTTGATGGGCATGGTAGGGGTGAAATGAGGGTGAGTGGCTCAGGGCACTGGGTGCACCAAACCCAGACCTAGGGCGGGGGGGGGGGGGGGGAGAGCATGGGGGGGGGGGGAGTGCACATGACAGAAGAAGAAAAGGAAGAGGCAGTAGAAGGAGAAAAACAGATGGTAGTGAAAGTGATAGTGCAAGTGGGGAAAAAAGGGAGGAAAAGCAGCTCTAGTAACAGTGGGATAGGCGGTAGTCTAAGACATATACCACTGAAAAATGTAAAAGAAGCATATCAAATAGCAGAAAAGAACAGATGTGAGGCAAACAAGTGTTATGTAACATCACTAAAAAACTCAGTGCCGCAGCCGGGATTTAAACCACAGACCCTCTGCTTACCAGGCTCGTGTGTTTAAGAACACCTTTTAAATTTAAATACACTAACAGTAAGTTTGTTGGCATAAATAAATAATAACAGTACATTTGTTACTCATGCCCACGCTGAAGACACCTATCTAAAGAAACTGATATAGTTCATTGTCTCAGCCTCAATCAAGATGCAACATGTTTAAAACTTCTCTCAGCACTAAAACATGATAAAACACTTCCATATATATTAGTGACTTAAATTACAATAGCAGATGCCAAGTTCTTTTATAATCGAACTGAAATAAATTTGAATTTATATTGAAATATGGATTATTAATTTAAAGTCCTTGTCTTACAGAAACCACATAATGCAAATAGAAAGCTTGCTCTTCTGAAGAATTGTCACTGCAATAGGAACTTATTTATTAATATTATAATTCATCTCTGATCTCATAGGACAATCAGCATACTCCACAATTTTTTAAATATATACACACGTACATAACAATTGTTTTAATCATAACTTGATATTTGGACAAAAAATCTGTTCATTATAATTTTGTTTCAAATGAAACAAAAAAATTGATTTGTTTCATTCAGTTACCCAATAATGGTTTTGCAAAAGCATTTCTAGTGAAGTCAATACATCAAAACTTTGTGGAGAATACTAGTCCCTGTACCTTAAAAAGCACAGAAAGCAAACTATAATCATTTACTTCTTGCTAACCTTTATAAATTTCCACTAAACGATTTTTTGCTTGCAGCTCTTGCTGGTAATTATCATGTATCTTGGTTTCATTCTCCCGTTGTGATGCTATCGTCTTCAATGCATTTTCCAGCTTACCAACCAGATCAGCATTTTTGGATTTTAGTTCCTCACTGGTACTTGTAATAATTCTAAGCTGAAAAGCAAAGAATAAAAAATCTGATGCAATATTATGTTTTCTCTCCAGTATTTTTTTTTTTTTGGCATTATTTTCTAAAGGTTTTAAAGGCACTTTGAAAACCTGTAGAACTCTCCATTTGTGAAAAATATTTCATACATAAAAATAAACACAATTTATTCAACCTGAATTTCCATATAAAAATGATCTCATCAAGCATTACATACAGCCAAAATGCCATTTACAAGTCACAGGAGGAAGCACAGCAATGAATCTAGGCTGATAGAGATAACAGTCTATGATGCATGTCCCAGTAAGTTCTGGTATAGTAAGTGAAGTAAGAGTAATAATCATTCCAATTTTTGCATATAGATGTAAAAATAACTTCACTGTGTTCTCCCCAAAAAGAACTAAGAAATGTTTTGCATAACACATTCACTACAAATGCCATAGGTGGAGATTAAATAACCAGTGCCAACTATTCAAACATACAAGCTTGAGAGGTAGAACTGGAACTTAAAAATTCAATGCCACAACTGGGATTTGAACCACAGACCTGCTTACCAGGCAGCTGCTCTAACCATTGAGTTATTGTGACAAACTGCCAGAATGGCATTAAATTCTCAAACCAGTTCGTATTTCTCCTGGCAAACCACCAGGTAAGTCATCATTGGGGTAATTTGTCTCTGGTGTGAGACTGCCTTTGTGGTTTACCAGAAGAAACACGAACTGGTTTGAGAATTTATGTGGCATTGAATTTTTAAGTTCCAGTTCTACCTCTCAAACTTTGCCCACACACGGCTTGTGTGTTTAAAAACACCAACAGTAAGTTTGTTGGCATAAATAAATTATAAATACAAGCTTGACTTTTAGACTAGTTCAATAATACAGTATGCAGCAGAATAAAGACAACTGAAATTATTGCTCATTTGCTGTCTAGGTTTCAATAACAACCAAGTGCTTATTTATTATAAGTAATAGTTTGACACAATGGGTATTTAGTGCTGTGTTACAATTATGGTTCTCATAACAGAGAAGGTGTTTATCCTCGAGCATTATTTACAGTCATATGGAGTTGGGCTTAAGAATGGACTGACCCTGTGCCATATTAGAGAACATTACGAGGAGCAATTTAACAAGATCGTACCAAGTAACAAAATAATCCTAGCTGTCAATGAGAAGTTCCTATGTATGAATGAGTCTTGTGTCAACGGAAGGGAACAACTGGTTGCCAGAGGATTGCCACCACAAACAAGAATCGTGAACAACTTCTCCATGAATTAAGAGTCCCCAAAGTGCAGCCTATGACAAACATTGGTGAAACTTCTTATGAGCAGCAGATCAATTTGACAGATGCTTAAAGAGCTAGGGACCTATGCGAATTCACATACCATATTCAAGTTGCTCAGCACCTAACTCAGATGGATGAGTGGACCCAATTACAGTATTGCTGCTGTGTTGGCCACGATTTCTGCAGATTCAGATTTCTTCTGTAAGATATTGTTTCCAGATAAAAGTCATATTCACCTTAATGGCTACATCAGCCAACGAACAACTTGTTTTCTAGGATTGAATGGCCTAATGTCCTACAGAAACCAATGCATAATGCACAGTTTATGATTCGCTGCACTTTATCTGGACACGGAATGCTGGGCCCTTATTTTAACAGTAACCAGTGAAGCTACCACACAGAGTATTATTGTCCCATTTGTGCGGGATTTGCAGTGTTTTTGCTGTGCCAGAAACCTACCAGTGCAACAACAATGGATGTAGCAAGATGGAGCTACAGCTCATATGGCAGGGGAGTCACTTGCCCTCCTGCAACAAAATTTTGAAGATAACTTAATTTCTCATGGCATGGAATTCCCATTTCCTTTGCTCTCTCTAGATGCCTACACATGGGGCAAGCTGAAAGCATATGTTTTCTGATCAGATGATCCAGCTGGAAACGTTCACGAATTAAGGGAGAACATAATCATTTTTGTGTGCTTGCAACAACCTGTGTTCCCCAAAATGTTCAATAATTATAATCTAAAGGATCAATAGAAATTAATGTGTTAAGGCGTGAGGGTGCACATTTTTAACACATGCTATACCAATGCATTTAGATGTGTGTTGTTCATGACATGTTATAATACCGTATTAATTTTCTGAATAAATTTGTAATTTGTTGTAATTTTAGCTAACTTTGTTGTGCTGCATACTGTATTAAATCTTAAAAAATAAAAAGCTAATGCAATATCTTCCTCCCTCCCCCATCTCTCTCTCTCTCTCTCAGCAAGTCTTTAGGTAGAATACAACTTACTTAGGGAGACAAGCAATAAAGAAAATAAAAATTAAACGAGTATTCAAATTATGAAAATAACACCTCAAGTTGATGTGCACAAGTTATATTATAATATTTAAGAATTGGTACATCACTCAATTTTTTAATTCTTAAAACTACTTTTGGGAGCTGTTGCTTCCATCATCACCTTACCTCTTCAGTTTTTTGTGTCAACTGTGTCTCCAGAGTAAGCAGTCTTTCTGTGTGCTCCCGCCTCAAGTCCGTCACTTTAGTGCCTTGTTTATCCAGCTCTTGAGTCAAGGTCTGAACCTGCTTGTTAAGGAGTTCCCTTTCCTGCTCAAATCGCTTTTCCCTTGAAAGAATCAAAACTAACTATATGAGTTGGGCAACCATGACATATGCACATATATACATATTGTGCAATGATATAAATAATATTACAAGGACCACTCTTGAAAGTCTTCAGAAAGGATAAATGACAAAAAAATCATAATAAAATTATACTGGAAATCTAACCAAAACGATAACTTATGAACTAAGATACAAGAAGTAAAAACATCTAATAAATATGAAATCCAAGAAAACATTACTGCAGGAAGAGGAAAGAAATGGGAAAATATCATATAACTGTATGACATAAAAAGACAGGACTACCCAGAAGCAGTAGGACATCTCTGCCTCATCACACGACATGACTGTCTTACCCATCATCTATACCGAATCAAGATTCAGGACCCTCAAGTGTGTGTTGTGTAAAAAAAAGAAACTGTTATGGACAAATGTTACTTGTTGATCCGTGACAAATTAAGCAAGGAAAAACAACAGACTGGTGATTTAATGTCACTGTATTGGGAAGCCAAAAGGGAAATGATGAAAATGTCAAACATGGCCATTAGATAAATAAATAAATAATAATTAACTTATGAAGTAAGCTTTAGTGTTTCAATGCTAATGGTTCCCTCTTGAAGAGGTGGGAAAAGAAATCCCCAGCTATGAAAGAATAAGTAGAGGGAATCTGTGTTGCAGCTACTGAGAAAGTGAAAAAATTCCAAACCAGCTGCACAATGTTTTGCCGGTCCACATCCTCGGCGCTCATTCACTTACCAAGTCAATATCGAATTGCAAACTTAGATCACGTTCAGGAAGATTTAACCGATATTGGTCAAAGAGGATCCACTTTATGGGTGTATTTTAGACATAATAAACAAATTAAACAACAGAGAACTTGATCATTTAAATGATCACTTTGATAATGTGGAATACTATCTACCATTTTATGCAGCTAAAAGATTAGTCAACTCTGAATTCAAAAAAATTATTGAAAAATATTACTATGAAAAATCAAAGAATAAAAGATGGGAACTACCAAACATTCAAACAGTAATTCCTGAGTATCCTCGAAAAACAGCAGTTGCAACCTTCAGGTTGACTACAGGACATGATTGTCTGGCAAAACATTTAAACAGAATTGGGATATATTCTTCACCACTCTGTCCTCTATGTGATCTGCAAGAGGAAATGGATCGAGACCACCTTCAAATATGCCCGGCCACTTCTAGATCCCCATCCATCAGTGAAAAATATTGGAGAGCAAGAGGATTAATGACTTCCTTGTCAGAAATCCAGCATTAGCTAACAACAACAACATAATGTGGAGTATCATTATTATTGGCAAATGCCTAAACATTTCAGATGGGTTGGAAGAATGAGTAAATGGGCGCAAAGACTTCAATTGCGAGCCATTGTTAGGATTCACAATGTGAATTATGCCGCCCAACCAGAACTATACCACTTGCGATTGTTGTTGTATCATGTAAAAGATGTAACAAGTTTCAAAGACTTTCGAACTGTGAATGACACCCATTATCAGACATATAAGCAAGCCCGCTTAGTTTGTGGTTTAGCCTAAGATGATCAACAGTGGACAGAGGGTTTATGAAAATCTGCATTGTCTAAAATGCTGACACTAATTTCCAATAAGATCTGCATTTGCCATGACAGTACACAAATCTCAAGGCCAAACTTTCGAATTTGTTGGAGTACACTTAAGATGATTAGTTTTTATGCATGGCATGTTGTATGTAGCATTTTCCAGAGTAAAGTGACCAACTACATTAAAAATACTCCTCCCAAATGAGAAAAGACATACTCGCAACATAGTATGGAAGGAAGTATTAATATAAGACCCAATTTCACCATGATGAAACTGGTTCTAAGTTCAACTGGTTATAACTTATGATAGATGAACTGTAAAGTAAAAACCGTAATATGGAAGAATGTCTAAAATAAAGTGTTGAACCAAGTGCATTCATAATTTTTTATTTAAATGATTGCAGTTTATATGTAGGTACGATTCCAAAATATTCATATACAATATATGTAATGTAATGTAATATACAGGGTGTTCCAAAAAAACACTGACAACGCACTTTGTTGTGAGGGATGGTAAACTGGTCGATTTTCAAATAGGAACCCCTATTATTCAAGTGCTTAATAATTACTTTCCTGATGAATGGCGTTCAATGTAAGCTTGCGGCTTTAGGCAACAGATGTCAGTAGTTGTATCTCAACGTTCTCCTAGCGTTGTGCTGAGAGTTTGACGCCATTTCATAATTCACTAGATATCACTTCCCATTTCTATGTAATCATGCAGGTTCATGCAAGCAACTGTAATCTATTATGCAAATGAATTACCTTGCGTTTAGTAGGCTGTACCTTGGAGTTTAAAAGGTAAATCCATCAGGGCCATGAGGACCATGCACTTTACATAGTCAGACATTTTAATAGACTCTTAATACACAGGCTTGCCAATATAACAAATTGACAGAACTACATTTCACAAGTTGAATTTCCCTAACAGGTTCAAAGTGTCCGCCTACTGAAAGGCATAATTTACACTGAGGACACATGAGCGTAAACTTTGCATCCACTTTTACGCACCCAATATTTGTGTATGTTCCAGATCTAAACACACACGACTGAAACACTCACATTCTATTGTCCATTCAGTTCTTCAAGCTGATGAAGTATTGCTGTAATGGGTCTTGCTTATCTCATATTAAAAAGAAGGAAAAAAGAAGGAAGGTGGTGGATACACCCAATTAACAGCAAGAGGCATTTGCACGCAATTTTTACACACTGTATCCTCCACTTCATGAAGAAAGTGACATTTTAAATTATTTTTGGATGTCAGCTTCTTCATTTAATTAACTTCTTTCAAATATAAAAAGATGCTTGTCCTTGCATACATCACAAGCAGTAGTCCATAACACAGGACAAATTTCAACCTCGCTTACTAATCTCTCTGTAACCATCGTTGCAATTGCACAAGCTCTTGAAGGAGCACAATGCAAACAAAACTTGCTGAATGTTAAGTGTTTCACTTGTTTTCATGTTATGCTAGTCAATTCAGAGTGCACAAGGCCTGCAGATTACGTGCATTCCAGCATTTCATCTTTTATGTGCACTTTGATTTTGTGATCTTGATTACGCGCAGATCATGTGTGCTGTTCCATTAGATGCCTAGTGAAGCTACACTGTGTGCATATTATGTGGATAAAGTGCATGCAAAATAAATGCTTGTGTTTCCTCAGGGTTAGTACAGTTTAATTTAAACTCGCTTTGATAAATGTGTTCTATTGCACATTTTTCCGGGAGAGCAAAAAACCTCTGAACATGCTATGCAGTGTTTTGCCTGTCGGCATCCTCAGTGCACATTACCATCTGCTGCTATCATAGAACAGCATGGATTAAACCATACAACTTTTCTAAAACCATTTCAATGACTTTATTTACCAACTTCATGATTGGTAAGTAAAGTTATGGTTTCCTTAGCTCAATATGCACTAGAAAAAAGTGGCTTTTATCCCCATGCTCCATAACACCAAAAGCCCACTGTCCTTCCATAAGGCATCCCCTGTTGCACTTTGTGCCCAAATTTGGATCAATAAATTGCCACAATTTTATTTCTGTCTTTGGTTGTGTAGCATCCAGTTCACACATATTTTGTGGTTTCCCCATTTCCTGCATATGTTGACAAATGATGCAGTTTCTCTGCTTTTCATAAGTTGGCAAACTTTCTTTACCCACCTTCTCCTACCTTGTGTATTGCATCTGCTATCTAACCAGATTTGGAAAAAGTTATTTGGATGTTTTTAAGAGCTTAACAAGATAAAATATACTGGGTACAGGTACCCAACATTTGCTAACATATTTGTGATGAAAACTCCATTTTGGCAAAACACAACATTAACCCATGATTTTTATATACAAAAACCAGAAGGTTAAATTATAAAAGTCTGCCTTAAAATCTAATTATAACTTACCTATGATCCAGTTCTAGCTTCTTGGCTTCAACTTCCTCACTCAAGGCAATGGCTTCACATTTTGCATTAATTGCTGCATTAAGCTGATTTGAAAGCGTCTTCAGGTCTTCTTGCATTCGTTCCAATTCCCTATTGCGCCTGTCCACCATGTTTTGCAAGCTATCACGTTCATCCACAGCTAAGTCACGCTGTCTACGATATTCCAAAGCCTCCTTCTCCAAACTGGAAAAGAAATGTTCTTGTATGAAGTACAGCTAAACCAAGAATGTTAGCGAATATTTTACAAAGGAAAACAACTTCTGGCACTATAGTCTGATTTTTAAAAGATGATACATGTCAAATGCCAGCTTCTCCATGTGGAGAGCTGCAGTGTTGTCAATAAGCAGATAGCGATAACCCTCAATACTCGAGACATATAAACAAACGTTCGGGTTTATCTCACTGCAGCAAAAACACAAACATGTAATCTCTAGTAGCCTACTATCAAAAAAAAGGTAATTTGTTCTCAATACAAATAAAGTAATTTAATTCACTGTGTCTTTTTTGTCTTTACAGTTGTAGGCTCACAACACACTATGCAACTGAACATCGAAACAAGTTCCGTTCCCCCATCAGCTATGCAATAACTGACCTGAGCAGTAAACTATTTATCAGTGTGGCAACCTTTGTTTACATTTCCATAGCAACGACCTTCCCCTCTTACCCTTAACCCCCCTTGCTTGACTGCTGCCATGTATCTTCTTTTAAAAATCAAACTATAAAACTGCAATATTGTCTAATGTGTTAAGTAAAAACACAACAGCCAAGCAAAACCTACTGAGTGCTTCTCCCTGATCATTTACTTCCCCTGTGGATAGAGAAAGTCTTTTGCATGACTTAACCTGTTTTTCTTATAACTTTAGAACATTGTTCCCATTCTATTCAATTTGATCAATGGATCGATTTCTTTTAAATAAAATACTTTTTAGAAACTACTTAGGGATGCCTAAAGGAGTACATTGAGATACAGAATGTTGTATATCAGCAACAACCAGTTTGCATATTCAAGGGCAATAAATCTAGAACAACGATGAAACTTCAACATGCACTGCACAGTTATACATCACACATTCCTCTACTACATTAACAGAAATTTTACAATTTCAATGTAATGGACTTAGCTCCTTTGTTTGTTTACATTACTCAGCTCCACTTGTGCAAGGGCAGTTCAATAAGAATTACAACACTTTTGTTTTTCTCTGCCAATTTTGGTTGAAAAAGCTGAAGACTTCTTGTGGAACATTTTCACACATTCCCACTTTGTCTCATATAATTTCATTGACTTCAGATACGTGACAGTGCTATACAGAGCTGTTAAAATGGCATCTGTAATGGAGGTACATTCCAAACAAGGGGAATTAACTGAGTTTGTTTTACCGGAAAACCAGGGAATCTCAGATATTCATAGGTGCCTGCAGAATGTCTATGGTGATATGGCAGTGGACAAAAGCACAGTGAGTCGTTGGGGAAAGCGTGTGTCATCATCACTGCAAGGTCAAGCAAAGCTGTCTGATCTCTCGCGTGCTGATCGGCCGTGCCCCATCCATCAGTGAAAAATATTGGAAAGCAAGAGGATTAATGGCTTCATTATCAGAAGGGGGATCAAATATGGGCCACCTTGTGAGGCAAGCAGTCTAACCAGTCAGCCACAGAGCTACCGAAAGAGATTTCCATTATACAAAATTCCTATAGTTATGCAATAGAAGTCTACCCAAAAGTACATTTTACCTTTCTGTATATATTCCATGAATTGCAGCATTTGTAAAAACAAAGGAGACACTGATGTGGATTTTCTTCAGTTATTTAGGTTAAGGTCAAATGAATGCTTTATGTACAGTATGCTTCTTGTTCTTTATTGTGCTGAAAAAAAGGCTACAAAAGTCTGTTACTTGTTACTTCCTGATAACCTAAATGCCTGTGTTTTTCAGACTGTCAGTGTTTACAAGGCATACAGTATTAAAAGGCACATCAGGCGGAGCTCGAGAGGGCTCAACTACAGCAACTGTCCTATCATAGTCGTGCAGCTTTGCCTAGTTCCGAAAGCACAACACACGCATGAGCAACAGAGATTTCTCTTTTTCATGTACCCAAAATTATTACTGGAAATTTGACATTCTAATATGCCTTGGTATATGCGCCAAGAAGTTTTGAGGCAGCCTGTACAAAGCCATTTTTCTACGACATATGGTTCCTGAGTTATCGATTCAAGAATAAACAACTGACTCCCGTGTTTATGCTTATGTCTGCAACTTCCGATCTTGCCTGTGTGTTTTATTCCTTTTCATTATGCAGTTACGGAGTAAGACATTACGAAGTGTCATTAGGAACTGCACATATTTAGTTCATAAATTAGCTGACCACGGATCACTGCAGTCACACACAAATTCTTTAGTTCGGTTCAAGACCAGTCCATAACGCAAATTGAGTGTTATATGCTTTGTGTAAGTACATTAATTTTGAATGTTACAGTTTATAATGTTCTCATCATTATCCTTTGCTGCATAAGTTTACGTTCTGACAATTTGTGACATGACAAATGTTACTTTCCTGGTTCCCTCCCGGTAATTTCCGCTCTCTGGCACATCACTTGGCAGCAGTGCAGCCACTGTGTGCATGCATTGGCTCAGCTCATGTGCCTTCTAAAACCGTATGCCGTATAATGCAGCAAATCTTCATTGCCACAATAGTTACATTGCATGCCTTGCACAATATTGAGTATCACTGATGCAAAGACAATATTTAGTAAACTCAATCTCTTGTTCTTTTGCCAGAGGTTTTTTTACAAGTTTCTTAATTGGGTTAAAACCCCTATTCACTAAACTCATTTTATTTGTCAGTTTATACCACTAATAGAATGCTTAACCTCTTCTCGGTAAACTAATTACACCACTCTGAAATAAGTGTGGCATCAAACATAACCCACAAGTGTGAACAAGTCAGTCCACTAGGGAGATGATTAGTGTAAATTAACTCAAACGAGCTCTAAGTACACACTCTGTGCTAACCCATAAATCTTGTTAATAAACATAAATGACTCAGTTAGCATATTCCACACAGTATTACAGTTCTAAGTGTACAGTTAAATCTGAAAAAACATAATATTTTTAAAAATATTACAAAATGTCTTAACCTGTTACATATAATGTCATAAAACTTAAATGCAAATGTAAATTTTTCAGGTTCCTAATTATGACATTTTAATTTTAGAGAAAATGAGTAAAGAAATTGGTAAATTTAATGTTGGCAAGTTAATTCTCCCTCAAGTTTAATTTAAGATATTCTGCTCTACACTTTTTGGAACATATCCTCAACTCCCCAAATTGTGTATTGTGCCAGGACGAGAACTCTATAATGAACAAGGATCATCTCCCCCAATGTATGGCTCTCAAGATAACCTCTGGATCACTAACGGAATCAAACTGGGGAGCAAGAAAGAAAATGGAATATATCCAGGCACTAGACTACTACTACTACTTTTTGGAACAAACCAAGCTTAATCCTCTCACCATCAGATAATACTCTGTAGTAATTGAAGTATGAATGTTGAACTTACCGTTGCACAGCTTCAGTAAGTTTATTGGCTTCATCCTGGCAAGTTGAGAATTTGACTTTCAGCTCTTCTAGTTCCTTTGTGGCAGCATCAAGAGAATTCTTGTATTCTTCATCCTGTTTACGAAGATTGGTAAGCTCTTCTTCCAGAATTTTAATCCTTTCCTCTGAAATTAAATTATTAAGTAGTTTCTCCAGCATAGCAGTCAAATGGTTTTCTTAAACTTGTTGATCAACAATGAGGTTACAACACAGTTGAACCTGCTTTATATGTAACTCAGTTCTAAGTAATTTGTATTCATACAAGAATTTGTGTAGCAAAATGAGTGAGTGTGTAATGTTTAAGGGCCCATGGAGTGAGTGAGTGAATGAGTGAGTGGCGTTTAAGGGCCCATCTACAGCTAGGTCATTTAGGCCCCAAGGGCCCATTGATAACTAGGTCATTAAGGTCCTGGAGCAAAATGTAGTTTAGAAATGTGTTAATAGAATCTTATTTATACATATTAAATTTCAGTGAAATACAACTGAGTTTTGCATAATTATAATGAGCATATGGCATATGCTACCTTAAAAGAAACTCAAGGCATCTTTTCCTTATCTCTATTGGCAAAGACACAAGCTGAGCGGGAGTCTTTTGGAGACGGAAATGAAAGACCAACATGTTTCCTGGAAAATGTTTGAGTGGAATTTTTCTGTAATAACTGTATAGTCATCTACAGTTAGGCATTGTTGCAAATTTCAAAGTTCATTATAGAAAAATGCTGGCTCAATATTTAATAACACTGACTGATGCAGGAAATGAGAATCTCGCCATTAACTTACTAAAAGCCATGGGATTTATTTCAGTTGCCTGAAAGCAGGTGTCATCCTTCACAATCAAGCAGTTTCTTTTAAATCTGGTATCTTACAAGAAGAGACTGTTTCTGATGATGGTGATAGTACCGGTAGTGATGAAGTTGTGCCTATAAATAGCTAGCTCTACCAGAGGGTACAAATTTTGATAACTTTGTGCATTTTTATGACAACCTAGCTGTGTGGGGAACAACAGGAATCCACTTCTGTAGCATGGTGGTAGTGTCTGCCTCGCATTTAAGAGGACGCACGTTTGAATCTCGCTTACGGTGAGTTATCTGGATCAGGTTTTTGCCAAGGTTTTCCCTTATCCTGAGAAGATGAATGTCAGGTAACTTAAAGTTCTATGGACCTCAAGCTCATTTAAGTATCATTTCACCCATTCCACTCATTCACCATCCAATATGACTACATTGGAGGGTGTTAATTTTAAAAAAAGGGAGCAACAGGATGAGAAGATTATTGCTGACGTGCCCCAAAAACATGGTAGTGATCAAGAGTGTTTAACTTATAATTTATCTAATTTATTTTGTTGTTTAATGATGCTGTCAATTGCCAGGATCAAATCAACATCACTGAGAGCCAGAATTTCGTCCCACAGGAGTTCTTTTACATGTTGGTAAATCTGCTGATATGGAGCTGTCGGTTTTAAAACTTAAAAACGATCAGTCTGGGCCAGATTTGAACCTGCGACCTTAGGATCAGTAGGTCAGCGTCTAACCAACTAAGCCACCCAGATTGACATCAAGAAAGCGGACCAGCTTCAAGCAACACTGACAATAAGGGGCCGACAACTCAGGTATTGAAATATCTTGAGTAAAGTGTGTGCAATAAATGTGTAAGGTACATCAGTGCAAAAAGTTGTTGTAAAAAAGCTGTAAATTCATATAAGTTTGCAAAATGAGTTGTATGCACTTAATGCAGGAGAAGTGAAACAAACCAAATTAACTGATTTCTTTAAAGCAGAATAAAGTTCAAAATAATGTCTTCTTCGTACATATGTTTATGTAGACCAACTCTATTACTTTTTTCTAAAAAAAAAAGATGCATTATGAAAGGCTCGTTTGTAAATAATTCTGAGTTGCAAGTAATCTTTGCTCTTCCCCTTGATATGCACATAAATTAGGTTCAACTGTATTTCTTGGGTCTTATTCAAACATAGGCACCATCACTAAAAAACCTGATGTGATACCTCACATGACTTTCTCTATCCATCACAACTTTGCATAATCACATTCACATTATAATTCAATAAATTTTGACCATAAATGATCTCAAATTATGAATGATATATTACATACTCAAAATCCACCTTTTGTCAGTCTAGCTTCACTTCTACTTCAACAGCCTCTGAAATAGGTTCAAGTAACTTCTAATACAGAAATGAGGGTATAGTGATTACAAATTAATCTTTAGCACTAATATGTACCGAAACTTTGATTTCTTCACCCATAAGAGAAGAATTCTGAACAACAAACTTCGATGCAATATGATACAGAAAAAAAAATCTGATGTGTTGCATTCACATGACTTTCTCTACTCTTGTACTAACCATTCTTACAAACTCTTATTCCTGTATCTTCTTCGTGTTAAGATAAACATTTGTACAAATTATTTTATTGCTTATTTCCTTGTTGGTGCAAGGGCAATATTAGAATACAGTAGACTTTGAGCAATAGTCAAATCTTTTAAAGCTTTGAGATTCCATTCTCTTTGCACACTTAACATGCAAAACAAATGAACAACGATGTTCCATTTCATGAAAGTTTTAAGTTTTCTGAAACTCACACATATAACAAGGAATATCTCCAAAATGGTTCACCCTACAAGAAAATTCATTTAGACATAAATTGTGTATTTTAACAAGATCTACATTTTTTTGTATAGTATGATTTGATCTATCTCTAACAGTTTACCAATTATGCAAAAGTTGTTGTTGTTGTTAGCTAATGCTGGATTTCTGACAATGAAGTCATTAATCCTCTTGCTCTCCAATATTTTTCACTGACGATATTGAAGAGAGCAATAGCAGTAATAGTAACCGCTTTTTAGAGAGCACCATATTTTTATGTTTTGGTGGTCACATCGCTCTCTCACAACCCCCAGAATGTTTGTAGGACCACACCTGTCTTGGTTTACGGGTCTCACCGATCTGACCGGGAGAGTTATCAAAATAAACTCACCGACCATATCCTCTGATTACCAATCAGAGGACGTATTACATGCCATGACAGGTCAGCATGTTAGGGGTTAAGATTTTATAGAGAAATTAGAGAAATGGAGAGGTTGGAAAAATAAAGACTCCTCGGGAACCCTAATAGCATCGGGATTATGCAAAAGTCGTCCAGAGTAAACAGGACTACAGGGGCTATAGCCAGAAAATTCAAGATATACATTTCATTTGTCATAAAAATATCTCAAACATATGACTAGAGGCATTTTCAAGAAAATCAAAATTTTCGAAAAATTTTCCATGTAAAGCGTAGTTTAGGGTGGAGCTATTTTTTTTCAAAATCTTCATGTTGCATACTTGAAAGACATTAAACTTAGATACCAACTTTGGTTTTTAACCGACTTTTCGTTTTTGAGATATGCTGTCCACAGACACACGCACAGACCTTTTTCTAAAAATGCTTTTTTTTTTTTTGATTCAGGGGTTCTCAAAACATGTATTTCTGGTGAAATCTCGATATCGAATTTTTGGGTGGAATACAATACTTCCCCTACTTGCCAGTACAGAAAGTAATACAATACAACTGACCACAGTTTTTACTGTTAATGAATCTTTAATAGAATAAATCTGCTGTGTTACATTCACATTACTTTCTCTAGCCATTATCACTTATTTTTATGTGGCTTCTAGGATTTAAGAATTGGTTAATTAACAGCAAACTTGGTATTTAATTCCAGCGCCACCAAGGATGCAACACAAAGATTTTCTCCCACCTCAGACTACCCTTCACATGGAAAACTGAGGGGATCAATGCAACAGTGGTCTAACCCTCCCCGATACACAATTTGCAATATTGAGGCCATCTGTTAGGCTTTCATGTGAACTATCTTCCCACTAAATGGTTTAGACCAAAACCCATTCCATTTTATTAAATTGAAACTCCTAATATTTTCCCCCAGAGGAAAAAGACTAGCAGCACACCACAAAATCTGTTATATATCCAAAATATTTTAGCACTGATCAACGCATTATGGTTTAATAAGCTGAGAAGGTATCAGTGTACAATCAATATGACTCAAATGGGCTTTTCCTTATCGTAAAAAGAACCAGGTGTGTTTAACTTTAACCCATCTTTAGAAAAGATGGGTTAGACCACTGTTGCACTGACCCCCTCAATTGTTTGTTATTCTTGATTTTCTCAAAATTATTTTAAAGATCTTGATTAAAACACTGTATGTTAAAATATTTGCATGACAAATAAAATGTATGTCTTAAACTCCTGGGAGTAGAGGTTAAGTGCTCTTCATACCAAATGACTCTTGCATAATTGGCAAACTGTAAAAGAAAGACAAAATTTGGTGGCGCAAAACAATGAAGATCTCATTTATGCATACAATTTATATCAAAGAATTTTTGTAGATTAACCATTTCAGAGATTTTCTTTCTTACTGGTTTGAATTTTTAAACACTTTGCTTTTTCAAAACAATCACATACGCAAGCCATTTTTTAGAAGTCTGACTCGCTTTAGCCTACAATGACAATGAGAATTTGTCAGATTAATGAGAAGTAGATAGAAGAATTAACTTAAATGTTGAGAACAGTTTGTGGAAGAGAGAGATTTTTTTAACCTAAGTTTGTAACTACTTTCAATAATATATGAAAATTATGGTTAAAATAGTATGGTTTTGCCTGGTTGGTACAAGAAGTCATGTTTAAAAATATGGCTCTATTAATGCATAGCTAAATGGGCATTCCAAATAGTGAAAATCTGGTATGCACACATGCACAGACACGAACACACACATACACTTCTAATTTTGTTAGGGTCTTGAAAGCTCCAATCTGGCATGTCTTGTATGCTTCACTTGATTCAGCTGTTGGAGAGAATGTATACAGAGGAGAGCTCTTGGCAAGCTTGAAAAGAAACTTGCATTGAGTTATTTGTTCTCCAGTGGGTTCTTTGTATGGAATCCAAGTACTGGATCCACCTGCATTGAGCAGTGGTCATGTCCAGCAACTGGCTTCACTGTGTACTTACAGCATGTTTGATAAAGAACATTTACCCCATATTTTGTAGAATTTCACTGTTTCAGGAAGTTTTTAGGTATTTAATTATCTGTGGTCACTGTAGGGTTGCCAGGTCTTACATTTTTCCCATAAGTTGTATGTTTTTGGGGTTTATCTTACATTTTACATTTTGTTCCCTCCCGTAAGATGGTTTCTTCCGTTTTTCAACTTTTTGGGGAGGGAAATATATTTTTGATCACAAAATGCAATTAGCAACCTTCTGATACATATATTTCACTACTGTGTAACCACATGTTTATTTTAACAACATTGGTGACAGCAATAAAATAGTTGGCTATTCTGTAGTGCAAGAACGCATATGCAACATCATGGTTCATTGTTATATTCTCGTCCTTGTATTTGTTTGGTACAGCTGGAAGATGAACTTGTTTATTTATAGTGTAGAACTGTAGACCATAGAACCAAGCAAACCCTTAACCGACGAACAAAACTACATTTCTAATATATGCAACGTTAAGGTAAGTAATAAGTATTTCCTCAGAATAGAAGTGATGTAGCAGGTACTGAAGTTATTAAACATTTATGAATGTGTCATTTTATCAAGCTGGGTTAATTTTACACTTTGATCTTCATTCAGTTGCTTAATTTGCAAAATGAATGCATTTTCACTGATGTGAGAAATAGATGCACTAAAGAACATTCCATATTCATCAAACAAAATTTTTGAAATTGCAGAATGTGATACAACATTGCTAAAAAATAAAGCAAAATCTGAAAATGTTGTTAGCTAATAATAGATTTCTGACAATGAAGTCATTAATCCTCTTGCTCTCCAATATTTTTCACTGATGGATGGGGTGTTAGAAATCGCCGGGCATATTTGAAGGTGGTCTTGGTCTATTTCCTCTTGCAGATCACATAGAGGACAGAGTGGTGAAGAATATATCCCAATTCTGTTTAAATGTTTTGCCAGACAATCATGTCCTGTAATCAACCTGAAGGTTGCAACTACCGTTTTTCGGGGATACTCAGGAATTACTGTTTGAATGTTTGGTAGTTCCCATCTTTTATTTTTTGATTTTTCATAGTAATATTTTGCAATAATTTTTTTTAATTCAGAGTTGACTAATCTTTTAGCTGCAAATCTGAAAATAAATAGCAATAAAAGTGCTCATGACCAAAATGAGTCTCAAAAATTCTATTTTGGCATTTAGTTGTATCTGTAAAAAATCTTCCTGATATGAAATGTTTGTCATTTCACCAGATTTATACAAAACTATACAGATATCCCACTGTATACTTTGCTGATGGTGGAACTTCTCTCCTAGCTTTCTTCAGAGTACCCACAATTGCAGATTTTTCCTCCAGCAATCCTTGTACAAGATTCTTTGATGTAAAGAAATTGTCATACATAACATTCCTTCCTTTATAAGTGAATGGTTGCAAAAGGTGACAACATACACTGCTACAGTGTGTTGGTGGTCTTAAGGCTTACACTCAAATTTTAGGAATTACATGATCAAGAAATTTGTCCCTTCCTCTTTTCAAGAAAACAATGCAGCTCACAAACTTGTGACCATAAATCTTTAAAGTGAAAGTGTTTTGCCATGTATAATTCTTGTGCATACATAACTGCAGCTGTCATGAGTTCTTGTGCAGTTCTTCACTGGCTCTCAGGTTCATAGAATAGTTGAGAAATTAAAAAATACGGTATCAGTGTTGGGCCAAAAAAAAGTTGAAAACGTCATGTTTGAACAGTCGAAAACATTGATATTAATGTGTGGTTAGAACATTTGCCACGAAAGTCTCTCTAAAAGTTAATGCAGCAAACACAAGTCAGCCAATCAGCACAGAAAGTGACAAAACTACTCAAATTGTGGTGTCTTTCAACAAGATGGGGCTATAGCCCATACAGCTTATACTTTTTTTTGGATGCAACTACTGATATCCTTAGTGACAGAATGACTGGTGTAGGACTTGTCCCACTCGAACCCATAACCTCACATCCTACGATGTTTACTTGTGAGGCAATTTGAAAGACAAAAAAAAAACTGCAAAATAATACATAGGAAAAAATAGCCACCATATCCAAAGAATAATTGCAACAAGCTTATAACAATCAGTTATGCCTGTCTTGAGCAGAGAAGAACATACTCAATATAACTTTTGAAAAAGTAAGTAATGTTAGGGACATTCAATGTGGTAACTTTGAAACATGGAGCTGATGGAACCTGCAAGAAGTTCTCTTTCTACCAACATCCTGGAAGAAATACTACAAATTTTGATGGTGAAGTTTTAGCTATTTATCTTTCACTCCAAATCATTTTTATTTGGCTGCAATGATGCAAGAATATTGTTATTTTGTCAGATTCCAAAGCAGCAACTCAAGCTGTAGCATCTATGAGGGGGTGTCAAAAAATAACCGGAATTATTTTTTTACATTTTAAGGCGCCTGCGCATGAGATGGGTGTTGGTAGTACCAGAGAGGTCTGCCCTTGAGTGACGAAATGGCATACACAACATTGGCCTGGGAGTGCTCAGTTGGAGGGAGCAGGAGAGGTGTGAGGCCGCCGTGAGGAGAAGTTGCAGCAGCGCGCATCAATTAGATTTTCCGTTCTTCTGGACAAAACTACATCACAAACATTGGAAATGTTGCAGCAAGCCTACAAAGAGCAAGTAATGGGGAAAACCTGTGTGTTTGAATGGTGTAAACAAATTTCAGGAGGGTAAAAATGACCTTGAGGATGCTCCAAATCCCAGAAGACTGTCAACTTAAAAAAATAGACATCAACGCCAACGCAACTGATGTCATGTTGCGATCATGTGGTGGATAAGCAACATCTGTTACTGTGAATTAATATTGTGAGGTACTGAAGGGGCCATTAAGGAGGAAACTTGCAACAAAACGACCAAATCTTGCTCAAACGGGATGGATCCTTCATCAGGATAATGCCCCTGCTCATCGCGCCATCAAGACTCAGGAAACAATCACTGAATTAGGCATTGAGGTAATGCCACATCCACCTTATTCACGGGACCTAGCCCCATGTGACTTCCACCTATATCCTGCAGTAAAAAAAGAGCTTCAGTGTCATTTTCAGAGTGATCGAAAATTAAAACAATATTATTTCGGGTGTACTCAACAGACTATCAAAAAGGGGCTTCAGGGAGTGTTTTGAACATTGGACTGAACTCTGGAATCGTATTGTGTCTGAGGGAGAAGACTTTGAAGGTGTGTAATGGAATTTTAATAACAGTGAGCAGCATTTTCCAGTAAAAAAAAACAATTCCGGCTATTTTTTGATACCCCGTCGCACATCTTATCCAAAGATGGAAAAAATTCTAGAAATACAAACTATAATCCAAACCAATAAGACTCCATCCCACTGTGGAATTCAGAGGAATGAAAAGGCTGATATATTAGCAAAAAAAGGATGTAAAATTAAACAGGAAGAAATAAAAGCCTTTTCATATGAATTAAAAGGATTATAAAGAAAAAATTAATAACTACAAATTTGGACTGCTGAAAAAATTGGTAAATAAAATATGAAAACACTTCTAGAAAATCTTTCTGCAATTCTGGAATTGCCACGTAAATCTCTGTTGGCACAATGAGGGTTGCTACAGGACATGATTGCCTGGGAAAACATCTCCATAGAATTGGTATACTAACTTCTCCAAATTGTGTATTGTGCTCTCAAGATATAGAAATGGATAGAGAACATCTATAAAACTGTGCAGCTTTACAAAATTATCAGGATACAATATCTAAGTACTGGGAAGCAAAAAGGAGAATGACTTCATTGTTGACTCCAGAGCATTAGCTATATCCAAGCTAAGTAAAAGTAAATATACAAGTAAAATACTAATTTTTCTAGTTGTCTGCTCAGCCTATTTGCTTCGATGCATCAGACAATCTGTGTGTGTAAAAGTGTTAGGAGTGAAGCACTGCACGTGACCGTAACCCAGGTGCTGCTAAAAACATGGCCACTCAATCTGATGGCACCATAGCTTCAAATAGTAATAATAGCACAATTTTGAAGAATGCTTCAATTTGTCATTTATCTGAGTGTTAGCATAGACATAAGCCATTTTTCATTTTATAATACTAGTTTAAATTTATTACTAAGCTCATCACTAATTACTCTTATCATTTTAGTTTTTCTATTATCAACCTGTTTGCTTACAATGACACACACTACCACAAAGTTATCCTGAGTTAATAAGCAGTGGTTTCAGAACATGAACATGCCTGGTTAAAGTTGCTGGGGCCACCCACCATCCTTTTTAAGCAACTTCATTTTTTCAAGTACACATCTATAACTACATAGTCATATATATAGTTGCACAGGAAAGTATTGGAGTAGATGCAAGTTTGAATCAAATAATGCTTATATTGACCATAGATCCAGAGTATTGGTTGTTTTGATTTTGAATTGTATTCCCCCTTTCCTACCCTACAATTATCTAGAAAGATATCTTTAAAATGCTTTTCTATAGGAAAGAACATTTGATTGTTCTTCATATGTTGGCTTCCTGCTAGGACATAAGTATTGGAACACTCCTCTTAATCAGCAAAGAAAGTCACGGGTAGGTATCTCTCACAGGTTTCTTTGCTCCCTGCTAATTCCCCATGCCATCAAGAGATAGTGAGTGTTGTATTTATTCCATGGGGTAGTTAACTGCAATCAAAATGGGATGAAAAGGACCAGCAACAACCCTGGAGGTTTGTAACAATTTGTTCAGCTGTTTCATAAAGATAAAGCTTAAGTATGCAGAGATTGCAGTAATAGACGCTGAACAACAGTTTTTAACATTGTTTAGCATTATAAGAAGCTCTACATTGTGCTGCATAAACCAGAACAGGACGGCCATCAAAGCTGAGCCAAAGGGAACAGAAGACAATACAGATAAGTGAAGAAAAATCCAATGGTTACTGCACAGATCACTGCTCAGAGAAAGGAGTACCTAGGTACCTAAGGAAGACCATATTAGGACTGTTCAGACAGTCCTGAATAGGGTTGGGTACAATTCCAGAACTCCCAGATGAAAGCCATTTGTGAATAAGGTCAACCAGAAAAAGCATTTAGTTTCCAACAAATGTGTAACCATAAGTATTGATTTCTGTGATGAAGTACTGTGGTCAGATGAGAGCAAATTAACTTCTATCAGAATGTTAGACAAATATGAATGTGAAGAAAGGCTAATACTGAATGGGAGGAACTGTGAAACATGGGGATGGAAGAGTAATGATGGGGGGCTGTGTGGCTTCTAGTAGTGTTGGAAACCTTGTGTTCATAGATGGCAATATGGATAAGCTTCAGTATGAAGTATATTGCAGAATAATCTAAAGAGCAGTGCTGCTGAAAAGCTGGGCTTTAGAAACTACTTCCTCCAAGAGGACAATGATCACATGCACACATCAGAACTTCTTTGATTACAAATAGTGTAGAATACACCCCATACCTTAAAACATCACCACAATCCAGAGACTGCAATTCCAACTGAGCACAATAGAAAAGTACTTGAAACCTATTTGAGAAAACACTGCATAGTGGTGGTGGTGTATAAGGGCCTGTCAACAACTAGGTCATTACAGAAACACTGCATAAGATCCAAAGCATCCTAAGAAAGTTCTCTTGTAAGAATGGGAAAATATCACCTCAGAATTTACATAAAAGCCTATTAACATGATGCACAAAATATTATCTTCCGTTATTGCAAGAAAGTGAAGTATTGAATTTCCTAAAATACTCATGTTCCAATACTTTTGTCATGTTCAAACAAATTATTTTTATTTGTAAATATTCAAGAGTTAGTTACACTTAATTTTATTGAATTATTATTCATCAGCATAATAAATAAGGATACATCATAATTTTCAATACCTTCCTCACACCACAGCTTGTCCTGTCAAAATTGCCCAATATTTATGTCCGTAATTGTAGGTATAACTGTAGCTACCATACAATAAGTGTGAATTATTTCAATTAATACTACAATTTGTGCAATGTGGAAGAATACCAATAGAATGCTATGCGTGCACAGTAAGTAATGTTGATTGTTGACCCTAACACGCAATTTAGACAGTGTTACTGCTTTATTTGCAGCATACACTACATAAATAAGCATAACTACCAGATTAAGTGTGAATTATTGTTAATTACATGTATTACTACAACTTGTGCAGCAATTGGACGCAACATAATCCCACATGTACACAAAAACACACTGTAAAGTGTTGGAGCAAGTATGCAATCTTAACCATTATTTCTAACCTATATCTTTGGTAGTTCCCTGTCAGAGCTCTATATCTTCTTTCTTGGAAGTTTGAAAAACAGCATTATAATAATCAATTTAAACAACAAGGTGAGTCAATTAACACTACACAACACTTACTTATAATTTACCAGAGCATGTTTCGGAGGCTGATTTTCCTCCGCTACCAACCAGACATCGACTGGTTCTCTCTGGTGTCGACATTCCACAGAAGGATATCTTCAGCAAGTTCCTTGAACCACCATCAGAGTGGACCTCACAGGAAACATCACTGTCCACACCAGGGAGAACCAGTTGATGTCCGGTTGATAATGAGGAAAGTCAGCCTCCGAAACATGTTCTGGTAAATTATAAGTAGGTGTTGTGTAATGTTATTAATCAACTCACCTTTTTGGTTTAAAGAGCTCTATATACTACTAAAATGAGTAAAGATTGCATATTGGCACAAACACTTAACGTCGCTTATTCTGCATTAGTAGCATTACACTGTATTCCTTAATTGCACAACTTGTAATATTATTTATTTATGCCAACAAACTTAATGCTGGTGTTTTCAAACACACAAGCCACATATGGGCAATATTTAAGAAGTGGAATCAGGATCGAAAAATTCAGTGGCATAGTCGGGATATGAACCACGGATCCTCCGCTTATCAAGCGACTGCTCCAACCACTAAGCCACCATGGCCAACTCCCCAGTATGACATTAAATTCCCCAACCAATTCGTACTTTCCCGGTTAGACCACAAGTAGTAATATGTGTAATTAACAATAACTCACTCTGCTGTAGTTACAGATTAAGTTAAAATGTACACGCTTAAAATAATGCAGCAACACTGCTTATGGTTGCATATCAGGGTCCAGACTCAACATCAATTACTGTACACATGTATTATTGTGTTGCACTCGTTTGTTGCACAACTTGAAAAAATACACGTAAGCGACAATAATTCACAACCGGGATACGGTAATTACAGTTATGCGTAGTTTCAGATGTACATACTTGAAATAAATCTATATATGTGAAGTCACTTAAAAGAAATATTTCATGACCCCAACGACTGTAACAGGATATCTCATGTTGTTAAAACCACTAGAGAACATGTTCCATATCCTTAAAGGTTATGCCATTTTTGCACTCTAACAAAGCATATTATAAGCTGTTTCATGAATTCATTAATAAACATTCGTTTTACTCATGCCATGTAACTGTTAGCAGGCTCCAATATATAACACCATAGCTTTCTATATAACTGCCTATAGAGTTGAGCTGGGCGCGGCTGAGCTGAGCTAACCTAACCTAATATATCCTTGATAACCTCCATGGAAGCACACCACAAGTGACAAGTTTTCCTACTATAATAAACTTAAGTCGACTGAATGTAATTCATTAATTACACATTCCACACCATTTCTTAGATTAAAAAATATGTAAATACGGTAACACAAATACACGTAAACAACCAAAGGATAAACTTTAGATAATGTTCCTCAAAAATTTGGTTAAAGAGTCCAACTCGGGAGGCATGCACGAGGGCTTACAGAATCTGCCGAAGTTGCAGAGTAATTGCAACCCTATTGTATAAAATTGTCAGCAGGTCATAAAACAAGCCAGCATTTCGTGGACCCAGTAACAAATGCATCTGTGGCGGCAAGATGTGAAAAACAAACTAGCCATGCAGTTGTGTTTAGTGTGTTGGCAAGAAAAATTAGTGTGGTGGAAGGAGCAATATTGGCAGCAATGAAAATTGTGTGCTAGTGACCATCAGCGCATTCAATAAGTACCGTTGGACTTGGATTGTCTACAGTAAAATTATTGAGGGACATAATCTAAAGAAGAGGCCAACCTACTTCCATATCTGCAGCAGTGCGGCGCTATCGAGGTTAAGGAACATTAGCCACTACAACTTATTAACTAGGGAGATAACTTTGCACCTACACAGGATTCGCTAACAAAAGTATTTCCGACTAAACAACGCTTTTTGTGCATACGCAATCTAAACGTTATTAACCATGTTGTGTGTTCCAATCAATGCAATGGGATCAAAGGGAAAAAAATTCACTTTTTAGCATATTTTTTCCACCAAGCATTTCCAAAACATTAGTATATATTAGGTGTGGTTTAAAAGAAATCGATAACCATGTGTTAAAATATTAAAGAAACGCAGACGATAGTTTGGTACCAAAGGCCAAATAGTAAATCAAAATCTTACCATAACCTGATTTTCCCGTCACGAAAACTGCTCTGGACACAGAAAATTCATCTTCCCTTTTCTCAATAAAAGATTCAATCTTTTTTCGAATTTCTTCTGGAATTTTTAATCTCTCCTCTTCCGTTAGAACTTGGGGGACTAAAATCCCCTGAACTGGCTCCATGATATAACCTTATTTCAAAAGCTAATTTATTTAATGGTATGATTTGTAAAGCCTCTCAAACACTTCTAAAGTCTAAACAACTCTCTCATACAAACAACTAATCATTTGCACCATCTTAAATCTTTACCACGCAAATACTAAAACAAAAATCTATTCACAATTCTTAACCGATTCTACAAGCAGGCAACATTGCGATGCGAAACAAATGAAGAGAGACACAAACACAGATTAGAGAGTATTCTCTATTCTGTGACACAGAATGCACATAACACTATTAATACTCAGTGAAATGATTATACTGATCATCTACTTATTCTTCATTAAATTTTACGCTACAGAACCTAAATAATAAAATTGAATCAATTTAGGAATTTCTTCAGTATCAATTTTCACAAAAATTACATCGTTTTCTTTTATGACGACGGTGAATCCCTCTAATTTCATGTCACTAATTCTATTTTTTAAATCTCTGAAAACCAACAATTTTGTCATCTTTGAGCCATTTCCGAAATGCTGCTGCATCCCTTTCCAACATTTCCCCTCTTCTTTCTTCTGGATCCCTACGTTAGGATGCTGGTTCCCAAGCAACGTAGGATGGTAAATTAGGAAGCAGCGGAGGGGCATGGATTTTCAGTAAGTTTAGGAGTTGTTCTGGGTACTACAAAACGCTTCCATCATTTCGCGTAGCAGTAAATTCCTTCACTATGTTTAATACATACCACACCTGGTTCATAATAATTATCCCTGTGAATAGCATGTACCCACTGCTCTCTCCTGTGTGGATCCTTTAGAAACGAAAACACTGTAACATACTTTTCTACACTTGTTTTATAGTTTGAGGTACAACCCGGCACACAGCACTTCCTACGCATTTTGTATTAAAAACTACACCAATTTGTATTCGATTTTTCGTTCACTTAATTGTTTACTGACACATTGTAATGCTTCTTAGCATTCCAACCACGCATTGATGTGTTGCATTCCCGTAATAAACAGGTGATAAACATAAGCCTTCCGTGATGACGTCAACAACGTAATCTCTTTCCGTCTCCAGACCTGTTTAGATAAAGATGGCCTTGGTTAGACGTTGGTCTACTGATCCCAAGGTCGCAGGTCCAAACCTGGCATAGACCGATGGGTACAGAATGGAAGGGAATATTTTATTGAGGTACACAGAGAAAAAATCTGATGTGTTGCACTCACATGACTTTCTCTACTCTTGTACTAACTATTCTTACAAACTCTTATTCCTATATTTTCGTATTAGTTGAGATAAGCATTTGTACAAATTATCTTATTTCCTTGTAGGTGCAAGGGGAACATGGGCCTACAGTAGGCTTTGAGCGACATTCAAATCTTTTAAAGCTTTGAGAATCGTTCTCTTTGCACACTTAACATATAAAAAAATGAAAAGCAATGTTCCATTTCACGAAAGATAAAGTTCCATTTATCTCCACACCCCTCCGCCTATAGTCAAACCATCTCCGCACCTTCCCTCACCGCTGGCAGTATCAATAAAATGCGAACATTCCCTGAGGGATGACCTACACTGACATTGGTCGTGACTGTAGAGTATTTGCTTGTAAATGCATAGCCTGCCAGCATAACAAAGCTACAAGGCATGTCATTGCTCCACTTTGAAGCCGAAATTGTGAACGCCATAATTATGGATATAATACTGCATCACATGGCGGAATTGGATAATCAGAAAATGTTAAAATTGTTACATGTATAAATGTACGAGATCTGGGAATATTAGTTGTGACTAAAATTGTCAAAAGGCACGAAAAGGTACAGACAAGTCATTAGCGGCGAGCTTCAGGTAGTCGAGTGGGACCTGGTAAGACCAGTTTTCCTGGAAACCGCTCAGCGCCGGTGTGAGCCGGAAAACAAGGGATGGTCGATTCTTCGAAACCCTGTTGCTAATTAGGAAGTGAAAGGTACAGAGAGCGTCATAACGCACGGGGACTTGCCTGCGAGAACCCGGAGAGAAAGGGTCGTTTAGAGTTGCTCTCCAGAACCCGACGGGGCAGTACAGTGGTCCTCCAGAATCCGACGGGACAGTACACGTGCCGCCCATACCGCCGAGCGAGCATCTCAGCTACGGGACTTGTATTCAGGATCCTCAAGTGTGAGGACCCATTATAGTTAATATTAACAATCTTCTGTCTTAGTAAAGACACGGTAACGACTCAATTAATTTAATAACGATCGGCAAATCTCACGCTTTCTTATTTTGGTGAGAATAAAAGTGTTTCAACGAAGTTCTGGTTTTATTCGCAAACACTCACGCATACCCTGATGTTAAGATCACATGCCAGAGCAGCCGGAGCAGAAGACACCCAGAAAGCAGCAGTCGGAGCGGAGGAGTGACGATCCCACATCATATGGCGCAACAACGTGGGCCCGAACAGCAGTAAAACCAGACGACAGTGGAGCCGAACAGCAGTAGAACGGGATGACAGTGGAGCTGAAGAGCAAAACAGCACGAGAACACCAGAGGGAACCAGGACCACAAGGACAAGCGGATCCGCATCAAAGCAGCAGTAGCAGGTAGCAGACAAAAAGGTATTGAGTGAAAGACTTTTATTTGAACGTTTTGGTAGTAGATGTATTTGAGAAGTGGGAAGATGATAGAGCAGGCTGATGTAACTATGGATGTTCAGGAGGGTGATGTAGATGATAGTATAGAGAATGTAGAAACTGTAGAGGATAGGGGTGGGCAAAATCAGGCAGAACAGTTAGGGGAGAGTAATGTGAGCAAAGAAAGTCCAACTCAAAGTTTTACCATGGACAATAATACATATAGGTCACTTGTGGCGCTGTTCCATAGTTTAAGGGAAAATTTAACAGGAAAGATAGAAAGTAATCAGAAAGAGTTAAGGGAAGAGTTAGGGAAAATAGAAAATAATTATAAAGAGATAGTGGAAGAAATGAAAACTAGTTATCAAGTTTTAGGTGAAAAGATAGAAAATGTAACAAAGGTTTAACAGAAGAGATAGAAAATAGTAACAAAGGGTTAACAGAAAAGATAGAAGATAGTAATAAGGGGTTAACAGAAAAGATAGAAAATAGTAACGAAGGGTTAACAGAAAAGATAGAAAATAGTAACGAAGGGTTAATAGGAAAGTTAGAAAACGAGATAGGAAAAATAGAAAATAGTCAAAAAGAGTTAAGGAGGGAGATGAAAGCTAGTAGGGAAGAGATAGGAAAGTTACAAAATGATCAGGAGTTAAGGAAAGAGATGAAAGCTCGTAGTAAGAGTATTGTGGAAAACCATGAAAAAGTTGTAGAAAGTTTTAAGGACGAGGTTAGGAGTGAAATTGATAACGTGAGATTGGAGGATAGGCAGAATCACGAGGTTAAGGAGAAAATAAAAATTGTTAAACAAGAAAGTAGTATAGGAATGGGAGAAGAGATAAAGATTGGAAAACAAGAAATTAGTACTGGAATAGGAGAAGAGGTTAGGAGTGTAGATAAAAGTCCTACAATATTTTTCGGGCAGGGGGCACCGCCAGGAAATATTAGAAGTGATGACACCCGAGAAAGATATCAAGGTCCCGTACCGAAAAATGGTAACAATTACGAGCGTAGGAGGGAAATCATTTCGACCATAATTATAGGGGTCAAGTTGAAACTTTTCATAGAGGACGGAACGCCCAAGTTAATTTTGTACAGGCAACTAGATTTTCCAGAGATAGAGGGGGATAATTCCATAGAAATAGGTGTTGTTCTGGAAATAGCTACCATGAGTATACGGACATGATTAGGTTTATGACAAGAGAAGATATGTAAATTATAATAATAGCATTGTAAGGTAATTATAATAACTGTACTGAATAGAATAGTAATTATGAAAAGAGAGTATAATTGTGAACAAGTATTAAGTGTGAACTTTTGTATTTATTGGCATCAAACTACGTGAAGAGTACAGGAAAGAGAAGGGAAAAGGTAGAGTTTCAGGCCCTGTTAAATGTTGAGATTTGCGGAAGAATTATTAATTTGCTATTTTCAGTTGTTCCTAGGCTAGTTACGGATCTTATAATAGGGTATGATAGTCTATATGCCTGGAACGCTATTGTGAACTTCGAACATAGATTTTTGAAAATTGTTACGGAAAAAGACACCATTGTCGTGCCAATTTTAGAGGACAGTAATTTGGGTATAATTGCAAGGGATCAGGTAGATGAAGAAATTCAGGAGAAAACATTTGTCGTGGAAGTAATAAATATTGGAGCAATGGAATTAGCAGAAGTTAAATTAGAAGAATATAATGATATTGATAAAGAAAACGTCGCGTATAGAGGATATAATGATCTACGTAATAATGTTAAAAAATGAATAAGTATAAAGATCCCAGATTAAACTCGAAGGAGAAGAAAATAAACATGCATGATGGGGTGAATGACTGTATCGAGGTAGAAAATTTGTTAAGGGAACAAGTGAACCAAGCAAATAGACTGAGCGAAACGCACTTAGGGGAAAAATCATAGGTTACAATATTGTATAAAGGTCCGGCAATAATTACAGCAAAATTTGGGGGACATACTTTCGAATCAATGGGTAAGAAAACTAATAAATCTATTGGCCGATGGCATAAACAGCTTCTGAGACCCTATCGGGAACCTTTAAAGATTCCTGAGAGTACGTAAACGGTGTGAATTTCCTGAGATTGGTTAGAACATGAATGTACAAACCGGATAGTATTAAAAAAAATTGTAAATAGATATAACAAAAACAACCAATTAAATTTAAAAAAAAAAACCCAATCTAAACCAGCAAAGACTTTTGCAAAATTTTATATAAAAGCAGAAGATAAGAGAAAAGAAATATGCAAATAATAGTCGGTAAGATAATAACAATTGTAATATTGAAAAAGGGTATAATTATGTATTTATTGAGTGTGAACTTTGTACAAATGTTTTAATTGAATTTATGTGAAGGGTGATTTATATGTATGTATGACAAATGTTTACAGGACAAACATAACCATGTTAAAATTATAAAATGAATTGATGTTAACCAGTTGTGAAAGAAAAGAAAAAGAAATTGTATGTAATCAGCTCAAGGTTTGCCGATCGATCACGTAATATTTTTGAAGAAAATTGTTTTCGGGCAAGACATAAACATTGCAATATTATTAAATAATATGACAATGTCTATGGGGGCATTTGAAGCCGAAATTGTGAACGCCATAATTATGGATATAATACTGCATCACATGGCGGAATTAGATAATCAGAAAATGTTAAAATTGTTACGTGTATAAATGTACGAGATCTGGGAATATTAGTTGTGACTAAAATTGTCAAAAGGCACGAAAAGGTACAGACAAGTCATTAGGGGCGAGCTTCGAGGTCGAGTGGGACCTGGTAAGACCAGTTTTCCTGGAAACCGCTCAGCGCCGGTGTGAGCCGGAAAACAAGGGATGGTCGATTCTTCGAAACCCTGTTGCTAATTAGGAAGTGAAAGGTACAGAGAGCGTCATAACGCACGGGGACTTGCCTGCGAGAACCCGGAGAGAAAGGGTCGTTTAGAGTTGCTCTCCAGAACCCGACGGGGCAGTACAGTGGCCCTCCAGAATCCGACGGGACAGTACACGTGCCGCCCATACCGCCGAGCGAGCATCTCAGCTACGGGACTTGTATTCCGGATCCTCAAGTGTGAGGACACATTATAGTTAATATTAACAATATTCTGTTTTAGTAAAGACACGGTAACGACTCAATTAATTTAATAACGATCGGCAAATCTCACGCTTTCTTATTTTGGTGAGAATAAAAGTGTTTCAACGAAGTTCTGGTTTTATTCGCAAACACTCACGCATACCCTGATGTTAAGATCACATGCCAGAGCAGCCGGAGCAGAAGACACCCAGAAAGCAGCAGTCGGAGCGGAGGAGTGACGATCCCACATCAACTTGGATCCTTCAATCCACATAATCTATGGTTTGAGCATGTACATATTGACATCGTTGGTCCACTGCCTCCATCCAACGGCTTCATATATTGTCTAACCGCCATTGATCATTTTTCATGTTGAATGTTCTGAAGCATATCCAATTGTGGATATCACAGCAGCAACAGTGGCAAGAGCTTTCTTCAGTGGGTGGATTGCTTGTTTTGGCATTCCTCAATGACTCACATCTGATCAAGGTCGTCAGTTTGAGTCTCACCTTTTCAAAGCTCTAACCATGCTCACAGGGACATGTATCCAAACAACAACCTTTCATCCAGCTGCCAAAGGAATAGTGGAACGATTTCATCGCCAGCTTGAAACTGTTATCAAGTGTCACGCTTCAGATTGATGGACCTAAGATTTGTCTATAGTTCTCTTGGGCATTCACACTGCATACAAAAAAGACATCTTGCAACGGCTGCAGAGTTACTGTATGGACAAACAGTGCGATTGCCAGGCGAGTTCTTCTAAGATACTACCAGTGACACCATTAACGCATGACTTCATCAGGGATGTGTGAAACAGGTTCAGGCAACTCCGTCCTATGTCATAAGGCCTCACAGTACCCAAAAGACTTTTGTTTTTCGTGACCTTGAAACTTGTTCACACATATTTCTACAACACGATGCAGTTCGTAGGCCACTACAATCTCCATACAATGGCCCTTTCAGAGTGATAAATCATCATACCAAGACCTTCGGCATTGAAATCTGTGGCATACGAACAACTGTTTCTTTTGATCGGCTGAAACCTGACTTTGTTGTTGACCCTGACTACTCCATGATGATGAGCACCCCAACAAATCCTACTGCACAACAACCAAATGTGACAGACCCTACACACCATAGTACATCACCTTCACCTGTGGTAACTCGCTCTGGACTGCGTGTTCGTTTCAACATGAAGTACTCTAGTTGATATGCTGTTTTATATATATATATATATATTTTTAGTTAATCTTTTGTTTTTTGGTATTCCTTGACTTGTGTGCTTGGCTGATGATAAATACATTTGAACATTTTGTGTAGTGTTGCTATTTATGTTATTGGATGCGTTCTGAGCCACAATAGTTAGTACAAGAGAAGAGAAAAGTCATGTGAGTACAACATACCAGATTTTACATATAAATATCTTAAACTTATGTTATTTCAATAAAATGAACAATTTTTTATGTAGAGGGTAATTTGATGGGGAAGAATTTTCTTGAAAATCTTTATGATCTTCAGACAAATCTATTTCAAGAAATCTAAATTATTTTGGTGGAACACAATACTTCTTCTACCAACTTTAGGTAGGTGCTATACTAAGTAAAATTAGTTCAGTTGGTTCCAAGGTGTGAAAATATTCCTTACAGACAGTAAGTGTAAGGCTACTCAAGGAGGTTTAGGGTCACACTTATCTTAAGATTTGAGTGTTTAGAGGGCCTGAAAGAGGCTTGAAAATAAAACATCAGAATAGCAGAGTTGTCATTCTACCACAACATAATTTGATGTCCCTAACTCTGAAGCCACTACTTTCTGTTTATTGCAAAAATACTATTTGGGACTATGTGACCAAAGAGGGTCTGCAACAATGTCTTGTCAGAAACCTATAACATTATAACAAAGACAACAAAATCAGTCCGGTTATTTTTCTATCATTTTATTGGCTTCTAAAATGTTATCACAAATGCAGTTTTCTTCTCGATATTAATAGTCTACAGTCTTTCAGGTTATGACAACTTACAAGCTTTATTTCTTGTAGCCTTGCTCAATCCTTTCAGTGCTTTTCTTCACTTTCTGTGTCTCTCATCCGCTATGACATTACAATCACTTGACTCTCGTTGAATTTTCTTATGATGCACCAACACATACGCAGCTGACTCACACTCGCTAACACACTGACCAACTCATGTTCATAACTCTAACTCTACTGCTCTCTTTCCTTTCAATACCTTGTCTCCTTATATAGTAGGGATGACCTCACACAGACCTTTCATGAATGCCTTCAAACACACTGACATAACCAGATGTTTCTCAAACACACCAGAGAAAACCCCTTTTGTGTAGCTGCTTTGATGGGTATTAGTCACATGTTTGCTCGTGTGAGTGGTGTGAGGACGCTTGACTTTGTGTGTTTGTTTGCTTGCTAGCCCAGTATGTGGCGTGAAGCAGCCTCATCTGTCCTTTGCTGTGCACCAAGCCCAGCATCGCAATATATAAGGGCAGCTGATAGAACATGCAAATGGGTATCACCAGATATTTCCAATTTTCTGCTTTTGCACAACACACCATAAACTTAGCTGCTACATATTAAATCACCCTAACATGCTGACCTGTCATGGCATGTAATACGTCCTCTGATTGGTAATCAGAGGATATGGTCGGTGAATTTATTTTGATAATTCTCCCGGTCAGGTCGGTGAGACCCGTAAACCAACGACAGGTGTGGTCCTCCAGACATTCTGGGGGTTGTGAGAGAGCGATGTGACCGCCAAAACATAAAAATATGGTGCTCTCTAAAAAGCGGTTACTATTACTGCTATTGCTCTCTTCAATATCAAAAAATATTGGAGAGCAAGAGGATTAATGACTTCATTGTCAGAAATCCAGCATTAGCTAACAACAACATATTAAATCAGCTTCAACTTGTCGGTCCCATGGCTGCACTCCTAAAGTGCTTAGATTTGGCGCTTCATGGTGCAGGGGATTGTGGGTTTGAGTCTGCCTTGGGCTCGGGTGTTAGTGTTTGTAAATGCCTCTACATATGTGTATGGGTAAATGCAGAAAGATAACCAGGAAAGCAAAGAATAGTAGATGAAAAAGAAAACCTTTGAGAGTGATACATTATTTCTTTTTCTTCTACCCCCTTAAGAGGGAAAAGAAAATGATGAAATATGTGTTTTAATCAGTACGAGACTGGCAAAAACTATGCAAGTACATTAAAGAGGAGCTTTAACACTCCAGGTGATGACTAGATTAGATAAACATTGCATCACTGAATGATTGTGTCAAGCGGCCTAAATGGCAATAGTAATAATGCTTAAAACCCTCTATGTATCTTACCCAAACAGTGAAGCATCGCTAAGTCTAGAAGCTTGATCTAGATTAATAACAAATTTGTACAATGAAACCAATTTAAATTAAACAAGAATTAAGTTGAGTCCACATTCAAACAGTTTCACTCACCATGCTTTTATGCAGTATAAGTTTCTAGGCTTATATTATCAGTTATCGACTGGTTCAAGCCTCTGGAACCCTCATAGTTGGATGCACATTCTCTAGTTGTGGTTTGAAAAAGTTGGCTTATGATAAATTGAACTTTGTGGGCATGGTCCAATCAATGAATAAGCATCTAATGTTTTGCTCGTAACTCCATTGGGCATCTTCAGATAATGAAGTTAATCATGGCTGCTTTAGAACTATAATAGCATGCAGTCTATAGAAAACCAATCCACATAGACTGCTATCTACAAAAACACTCCAATCACCATGCCTGGCAGAAGATAATAAAGACTTGAACAAAATGTCCACATATCTGTGAACTGGCTGCTTTGGAACAGGAATTGAAGCATCTGCACTACAGATATGGAAAGAGGGAAATAAATATGGCTTCATATCCAAGAAGGACAACAAAACACCATACTGAAATGTCAAGACAGCAGAATAAAGATTTCCTGGCCTGTATTAATGGTGTTATGGATTGCTTGGCAAGCTGCTGGAGGGAGTTAATATGAAAATAATCTTCAAACCTACTAGAAAATTTAAACACCAACTGAGATCAGCAAAAGACAGGCAGGATCAGTATTGATGCACAGAATTTGCTGGATGCCATGTAGCTGCAGCCAAGTCTGTTGTTGTTGTTGTTAGCTAATGCTGGATTTCTGACAATGAAGTCATTAATCCTCTTGCTCTCCAATATTTTGCACTGATGGATGGGGCATTAGAAGCGGCCGGGCATATTTGAAGGTGGTCTTGATCTATTTCCTCTTGCAGATCACATAGAGGACAGAGTGGTAAAGAATATATCCTAATTCTGTTTAAATGTTTTGCCAGACAATCATGTCCTGTAATCAACCTGAAGGTTGCAACTGCTGTTTTTCGAGGATACTCAGGAATTACTGTTTGAATGTTTGGTAGTTCCCATCTTTTATTTTTTGATTTTTCATAGTAATATTTTTCAATAATTTTTTTGAATTCAGAGTTGACTAATCTTTTAGCTGCATAAAATGGTAGATTAACTATAGATTTCTGAACATTGCCGGTACCCTTTTTTGCAAGGAAATCAGCTTTCTCATTACCACTCAGTCCACAGTGAGCTGGTATCCATTGGAAGACTAGGTGTTTTTGAAGTGCTGTTAGATGGGTAAGGATTTTCCAACATTCTATAATTGTTTGGTTTTTTGGTGACAACTTGGAAGTAATTGCTATAATTACTGCCCTGGAATCTGAGAGAATAACTGCTTGCTGAAAATGTGAAATTCTGTACAAAAGATTTGTAGGGCCATTCGAATTGCTTCAATTTCTCCATCAGTTTGTAGTTCCATAACTTAAAGATTTCTAATAGGAAAAGAGGTGACATGTGACTCCAGCACCTGCTCCATCTTGGTTTGATATCAAGCAGCCAAGTCTACATTGGCACCACCAAGCATAGCATAAAAACCTGTATCAACGAACATAAAACTATTGCTGACTAGGACACAGAAAAGTCTGCAGTGGCCAAGCATGTATTGCTAATGGGCTATGACACCAAGTTTGATGAGACTGAAGTCCTAAATAACACAGTATAATACCACACATGGTTGTAGCAAGAAGCTATTGATTTACAAACATAACAATTTTAACAGAAAGCAGGAAGTAGTAGGCATACACAAATCATACTTGATTTTTACTACTGCAATTAAAGTTAAAAATAAATATGATGCAATTAAAATAGTAATTATGTTAATGGATTGATTATATATTTTTACTGTATGCTGGTGCTAGATAATACAAAAATAAACACTCCCAAAAACCAACCACTAGTCATATGGCAGTTTCATCAGCCATACAGGGGTTGGTCAACGAGCAACCAGCAGGAGATGAGAAGGCAATCCATTTCACCTATATATATTTTGGGTGCTCCAATAAGTGCCGTTGTAGTTGTAAACCAGCCAGGATTAATTCCTTCTCTGAAGAGTCCCAACAGAGCTAAGGGTGAAACGTCAGATGCTTATTCAACGACTGGACCGTGGCCCATAAGCCCAGAAAATTCATTTTATTGGATTAATGCCAGGTGTGAAAGCCTAAGCATATATAACTTAGATATCAGTTAATTTCAATGAGAATTTCAAAATTCTCCAACCAATCTTTGTGCTTCTTTATTGAAGTCTTCCCCCATATATCTAACTTTAAACTTTATAACCCATAAGAATATTAATTTCCCTGGCACTGCTAATTTATGCATTTGTTTATATTTAATATTTCTAAAAGTAAAGTACATAAATTGTCTCCTAATTGATCAGTTTTTAAGCAAAACTCTGGGCTATTAATTCTGCTGTCCAGTGATGTATAACTTAAATAAAAAACTTTGGATTTTTAGTGATTCACAAGCTGCCTGAACTCAATAAACAAAAAGTACCATATTGTGACATGGCTTCTCCATGTCATTAAGACTCTTTGATTTTCAAGAGGTTGCCATGGAGACAGTTTGAGTTGTTGAAGATGAAGAGACAGAAACTAGTATGGTGTGAGAGTTTGGAAAGATTAAGAGACAGAAACGAGTAGTATGGCTGTACTTGAAGCTTGAGAAAATAAAAAGATTTGCTAAATTTGTTACATTTAAATTTGTTACATTTGGTGTCAGGAAGTGGGATATTCGGAAACCAGGATGATGGCAATGATGAAAGAATTATTTGCCAAAATGGAAACGAGATACGACAACCTCGCTGCCGAGCTGAAAGAGATGAAGACGGAGCTATCGGCGAAAATTGACGGGCAACTGGCTGGCGTGACGGAAGGCGTGGAAGAACTCGGCGAAAAGGTGGAAGACCTCTGCCAGCACGTGGACGTCGTGGAGGACGACGGGGAACGTCTTGGCGCCCTGGTAGTAAGAGTTGACGAGAGCGTCAAAGTACTGGATGCCAGGGGCAGACGGAATAGCGCGGAGCCGGGGAGGGAGCACCTAGTGGCCGAGGCGACAGTTGCGCCCGTTTCGGATGATATGAGGGAAAACGTGGAACTCGGCGAACGGATTGGCGTGACGGAAGACGTGGAACAACTCGGCGAACGGATTGGCGTGACGGAAGACGTAGAACAACTCGGCGAACGGATTGGCGTGACGGAAGACGTGGAACAACTCGGCGAAAAGGTGGAAGACCTCTGCCAGCACGTGGACGTCGTGGAGGACGACGGGGAACGTCTTGGCGCCCTGGTAGTAAGAGTTGACGAGAGCGTCAAAGTACTGGATGCCAGGGGCAGACGGAATAGCGCGGAGCCGGGGAGGGAGCACCTAGTGGCCGAGGCGACAGTTGCGCCCGTTTCGGACGATCAGCAGGGAAGCGCACAAGCAAACGAGCAACACGCGAGAACCGACTTGGCGTGTGACATGGGGGGACCGTCGGGGCCATCCAATCACCTGACGCATAGTGCCGTGAACGGAAGAATGGTGGACATCATCGTGGACGGCAGGATACAGGAGAGGCCGTGCCGAGCACGAGTGAACACGAGTGCAGCGGTGGACGCGACTCGCGCGGATGTGGTGGGGTTTGTTGCCGGACCCATCGGAAGCAAGGTGGCTGCGAAGGTGCGCCAGAGAGGTCGGCGGACATGGTACCCAGTGAGCCGTTTCAAAGTGCGCAGGATGGCCCGTCAACACACCAGGAAGAAGGGCAACTGGACGAGGGACCGTCAAGACCGGCGGTACTGTTGCAGAATTTCGAAGCAGGATGGCATACATCGTCCTACCTGGACCAAGGGACACTATCCAACAGCGATACCTAGGATCGTGCCCCCTGGAGAGCGAGGTCCTACTGGCCCTCAAGGTTTACAAGGATTCCCTGGCCCTCAGGGTCTGGTAGGCTTGCCTGGAATGAAGGGTGAACGTGGATTCCCAGGAATGAAAGGTGAACAGGGCAATCCAGGACCTCCAGGACAAGCTGGTGCACCAGGACCTGAAGGACCTAAGGGTGACTCAGGCTCTCAAGGACAACATGGAGCTCCAGGACAACCTGGTCCACAGGGCCCTCCAGGAGACAGAGGACTTCCAGGATTACCCGGCCCAACAGGACCTGCTGGCCTCAGAGGTCAGAGAGGTGCACAAGGTGAGACAGGTCCACCAGGGAAGCCAGGCAGTGAAGGACCTCCAGGACCACAAGGTATTGCAGGACCTCTAGGACCACCGGGACCAATTGGAGAACAGGGACCAGAGGGAGCACCAGGTAAAGCAGGAACACCTGGTATTGCAGGAAGACCGGGAGATAAGGGACCTGTAGGACCTTCAGGACCTCCGGGAACTCCAGGGGCACCAGGTCTTCCAGGGCCACCTGGTCCAAATGGACCTCCAGGACCAGCAGGAGAACGGGGTCTTCGAGGAGAAACTGGACCACTGGGTGTAGAAGGGCCACAGGGAGCTAGAGGAAAGCCAGGACCTCCAGGGCCAGAGGGAGGTAAGGGTGATAGAGGAGAAGAAGGTCCAAAGGGTGCAAAAGGACACCGTGGTCTCATTGGTCTACAAGGGTTACCTGGACCTCAGGGACCTCCAGGAGACAAAGGCATGACTGGACCTCCAGGATTGTCGGGAAAAGATGGTGAACCTGGAACTAAAGGTATGCCTGGAAGAGATGGAAACCCAGGACCTCAAGGTATACCAGGACCACCAGGCCCTCGTGGACCACCAGGAGAAGAGGTTCGATGGGTTAATCCACCGGGGCGCAAGGGAGATGCCGCAGTGATAGTGCTGGTCGGGACGACCAGCTCTGAGGAGGGAGCAGTGTGACATGGCTTCTCCATGTCATTAAGACTCTTTGATTTTCAAGAGGTTGCCATGGAGACAGTTTGAGTTGTTGAAGATGAAGAGACAGAAACTAGTATGGTGTGAGAGTTTGGAAAGATTAAGAGACAGAAACGAGTAGTATGGCTGTACTTGAAGCTTGAGAAAATAAAAAGATTTGCTAAATTTGTTACATTTAAATTTGTTACAATATGAATCCAATAGCTGTTACCATAAGAACTATATTTCAACAAAGCTCTCACACCTGTCTCTCATGTATCTGTAGACTTACAATATCAACAGCAAATGAAAGAGCAGACCTAATTGTTAAACCAGCTGGTGCTTCTAACATAGAAGTTACTTGTAGTAAATCCTCTATTTGCTAGGCAATAAGAAAAATCAGAGAATATATAACTGATATAACACATTAGTGGAACATCTCTGCTTCAATATGTTCTGTTATAATTTTCTGCTCACATCATGTCATATGAATTTTAAGTCCTATTTTGAGCATTTCAAAATTAATGTTGTAGGTGGCTATTTGTGATTTTGTGACCCTCCTCACACAGTAGACCACCTGCTATTTGAGTACTCATTTTTAGGAAGAACTGTCCCTTGAACTGTTGTAACCTGAAACTTTCAAAACAGGTATTTTACAGAGTTCTTAACATTCATTTATCACATTTTTAATAGACTTGTTTTTTAATTTCCTTCAGTGTGCTATTTTGTTTCTTATTCATTATTAAACTATAATCCTACATTATAAAACAGGGTTGCTTGGTGTATTGGATATTCAATAACTAATATTTCTAAAGTATACCTTCAATCTGATATTTGAGCTTCTCCTCAATGTAAATGTTTGATTTGGAGCAGTTAATCTAGTTAACTTGCAGCAAAGAGAAGCAGAACTTGCTACACATGATCATCCACAAATGCACCAATTTCAGATAAGCTTTGAGACACAATATTGTTGTTGGCTCTCCAAAACAGATTGTCTCTATGAAGCTTTTTAAAATCATACAAAATGAACAAACGGTAGAAGATTAACCTAGAGTATTCCAAATTCACTGCTGTTTCTCAGCTTTGAAAAGCTTAACATATAAAATTGAAAGAGCATTTAGAAATGCTAAATGTAAACAGATGAGTAAATTGGTGGCAGCTGCCCATTTTTAAAAAACATCCGAAACAAAAGTGGGAGAGTGAAACTTAAAAACCGTGATGAACGTTAAACAATTAGATGTGCAGGAAAAAAAATTTAAAATTATTTTGTTGTTTAACGACGCTGTCAATTGCCAGGATCACATCAGCGTTGCCAGTGTGCCGGAATGTTGTCTCGCGGAGTTCTTTTGCATGCCAGTAAATCTACTGACATAGAGCTGTCGTTTTTAAGCACACTTAAAAAACACTGGTCTGAGTCGGATTTGAACCTGCAACCTTGGGATTAGTAGGCCAGCGTCTAACCAACTGAGCCACCCGGAGATTTTCATAAACAAGCACAAATATCTGATGAGTTTTGAAACTCTTGCTGAATCAGATTCAAACCAACACAAAAGGAACTGTGTCCAGCCATGAGGAATCAGAGATCTGGATGTCTTCACAGATGACAACTCCTGATGATTTAGGTTAGAGCCTGATAAACATTTACTGAATAAAGCTGGGAATAGAAGTTTACTTAACTTGACTTAACGTGAGGGGACATAACATTAAGTAAGCAACTAGGTCTATTAAGATGTATTTAATGTAATGGGAGTGATTCTGATTAGTTAATCTATTGGCAGACATGGCAGATATTCAATTTCCTAATCAGAGGTTATGTTTTCCAACAATGAAAAGAAAGAGAACACAAAAATATGAATTAAAAACATTTTTAAATGGTGAATAAAGAACTATGGAGATGACCATTACCTACTAGAAGCTAAACAAAAGAAACAGAGAAAGACAGGTAGAACTGGAACTTAAAAATTCAATGCCACAGCTGGGATTTGAACCACAGACCTTCCACTAACCTGGCGGGTGCTCTACCATTGAGCTACGGTGACAAACTACCAGAATGGAATTGAATTCTCAAACATTGCCCACACACAGCTTGTGTGTTTAAAAACACCAACAGTAAGTTTGTTGGCATAAATAAATAATAACAGAGAAAGAGTTTTGATTCAAATAGTTACATAGAGAAGCTCAATTTATTCTTGTACGGGACGACTCGCCAATTGGTTCAAATAGCCACATGACCTCCAAACTTGACGTAACGTGAAGGAAAAGTTTGGCAGTGCCAAACTCATATGTTATGTCATGCTAAGTCATATTAAGTCGACCCTAAATAGCCGCCATTTTCCTGTTGCATCCTGTTGCGTTAAGTCAAGTCAAGTTACGTTCATTATAATCCCAGCATAAAGGTGAGCTAAACTTTGAGTGTTTAATTGACTACATTCATATTTAATTTTAAACACTGACCTGTTAAAAACTATTACTGATATAATATAGTATTAATGTGGGAATTTGGTTCTTACAATTTACTATAAAGAACAAGCCAATGTTGTGAAACCAAGATGTGACTATTTTAATATGGCCTAAGATCACAGCACTCAGAACATACTCCCAGTATTCATAATTCTTTTACACATAGCAGAATCTACCTACCGCAGTTGATCACAGTCATTGTGATAGATAGCTTATTGTCTACCATTTCCATTCACAACTAAACACTCACAAGTTGTGCTCTTTTACAACAATAGAAGTACAAGTCAAAATTAAAATTATTGCTCTTGATGGACTGCAGTGAGGGCACAGAAAGGAAAATCTAGTAAACCATTTACTCTTTCTCTACAAACTAAACACCAAGCAAATTATGTTCAGCTGGCTATTAATTTAGTTTTAAATTCTATCTGAAACAAAAGCCTCACTACATTTTCTTTGGTTTTTCATATTTACAAATTCCAATTTTTCTATTGTGTAAAGCAACCTATAAATTTTGAACTGTCAGTTAAAGTTGACTGCACTCCCATTATAAAGGTATTGCTCAAATAGTCAGTGATTTACACTTTAAATATACAAAAGGAATTCAAAGTAAGTTACACTTTTTTTTTAGATTTCAGCAAGAATGTATGTTTTTCTGCACAAAAATAACCTATGTCTTTAACAATTTCATCAGACACAAACAGAAGTCTCTTCTCTGTAATATGCAGAGATTTTCAAAACAGAAGAAGATATTAAAAATGTTGGGCAATCACTGACCAAGAAATATATAAAGATTTATGTGTATTTCAGAGCATGAACTTTACTATAAATTATGACTAAAAGCCTGAAAATATGATCTAATTATTTGTCCTAAGAAAATGTTAGCTTGGCTTTTTCTTATTTTACAAAGTGTTAAAAACTTCCACAATATTACAATTTAAAACCACAAAAAAAAAAACCTTAGTGTTTTCATAAAAGTTATACAGTCCCATTAATGGTTAATTGAAAGCATCTCTCTAAAGTATGCATGAATTTCAATAAACTAAATGGAATGGTAGGAGAGGTTTGTTACAATTTGTCACCTGGGAAGAGAAGGTAGTTGTAAGTCAAACATTGGTAATATCAACTGGTGATCTATACATCATAAGTTCCTGAGCTTGCTATTTGTTTAGCACAGAGAATTGGTGAAGACACTTCTTTCCACACACTCATATGCTGTCATTATCAGCATTCAATGCAAATACTCACATGTAATATGACATTTTCTTATAGTGAAAACAAAAAGTGTATCACTTATTGGTTTCTCTTAGGCATATATATAAAAACTGATAAACAATTAGGTATCTAGAGAAACCTATTAGTTTGCATGCAAAACAATATATCATAATTATGTACAGTTACATCCAAAAAATATTGGAGCCAGTAGAGTAGCTCAACATTTTCAGTTGGTCAAATTGCTTTTAGTTCTTTAAATACCTATAATGTTGCTCAGGCCTTCAATTTATTGTAGCAGTTGTAATGCATTTTAGTGATACAAGAGGTATCACTAATAGATTGTACCAATGAACCTTTAAGCTAGGCCAGTGTGCACTTACTTATTTACTTCCAATTAGTGCAAAATTACATTTCTTCTTACTTTATTACACTGCTCATTAATTAACTTTATTTTGCAAGATACCTCGGGTTACTTAAAGCATGAGAGTTGTGCAGGTTAATGTGTTAGTAAGACATACATTTGTGGCAACTTTATAGAGGTGGGGTCATTGTTATTATCTGAGTAAATTAGCAAGATTTTTTGCATGTAATTGTATTTCATTATAGATTTTATTTAGTGTAGGCATATGATGGTCTCTGGATATGTTTAACTCAAGAGTGAAACATACCTTCTAACTTAGGCTATATTATGTATAACATAATACGAGGGTCATTTAATATATAATGTCCAACATTTTTTTAAAAAAGCCATTAATACATATATATAGACAAACATCTTTGTCGGTGCTTCACATTTGATGTTTCTTCTGCATGCCTGTGAAGCTTCAAACCATTCCGGCAGATGGCACAGCCATACTACAGCCTCAAAATGGCGTCTACATACAACTCTTATTACAAGGAACATGCTATTATAGAATTCTTGTGTGCAGATAAAGAAACCATGGTGAACATCCATAAATGTTTGTGTACAATATATGGCAATGATGCAGCTGATAGGAGTACAGTTGGGAAATGGGTAAAGAAAGTTAAAGTGTCAGGAAATTTAATGATATTAAATGTCTGGAAAATAGCTCAGTTGTAACCTATGCAGATGACACTACAGTTGTGTGCTGGAATAAAACCGTAGAAGACTTAAACATGACCCTTAATAAAAGTGCCTATACTCTGATAAATTATTTTCATTCCATAAATTTACAATGCAACATGGGAAAAACTAAGATAATGCACAATAGTATTCTGAAGAACAGTTGCAATATAACACTGAAAATAAACAACAATAGTATGGAAGAAGTGAGAACACAGAAATTTTTAGGTGTTATTGTAGATAATCGGTTGACATGGGCACAACATATTGAGGACATTTGCAATAAAATCAGTAAGTCTGTATATCTGTTGAGATACTTCAGCAAATATAAAAACCAGAATATTTTAAAACTTATCTATTATGGATGTATCTACCCACATTTAATTTATGCTATTGAAATATGGGGGGCTGCTGCAAAAACACTTATGAATAGGCTACTTCTCTATCAAAAGAAAAGTGTTCGAATTATGTTTAATTTAAAAGCTAGGGTATCTTGCAGGGAGACATTTATTAACAAAAGAATACTCATCATTTATTCTCTGTATGTATATAGAGTAATAACGTTAGTAATAGATAAGTATCAACCAATAAAAAATAATCAGATACATGAATATAATACAAGAAGCAACATGAACTATCATAGAGATAATATAAATAAAAGTGTGTCTATGAAAGATTCACTATATCAGGGTATAAAGCTATTTAATAAACTGCCGTGTGATGTTAAACCGATTGCAGAAGTATCAAAACGACAATTTGCTAAAAAATTGAAAGAATTTTTAATAAATAGATGCTTATATAGTTTGGATGAGTTGTAAATGTTTGTATTATAAATGTATTTATTATGTATATGTATGTATTAACTGATATATCCAACAACATTTATATGTTCTATATGGATGAAATAAAAAAAAAAGAAACAGAACTCAATGATCAGCCACAATCGGGACATCCTGTAACAGCCACTGCTCCAGACATGCTGAACCGCTTGGATGCCATTATTCGTGCACATCAGCGCAACACTACCCGACAGTTGGCTCTACAGTTATTGGTCAGCATTGGAAGTGTGTGTGTAATGAGCAAGTCTCTTAGATATTCAAAGAGGTGCTCATGATGGTTTCCATAAATGCTCACAGCAAACCACATGATTCAAAGAAAGACCATTTCATCTGAATTGCAGATTTCCATCTCTTTGGAGGAGGAGGTGTAGGTTTAAGGGTCATCAGCACCCTTAAAAAGCATTTCATGACAAAAGCCAGATATAAACTTCAATCAAAAATAAAATTACTAGTAAAAAGGAAAGTATACACATAAATAGAAAAAAACAGAGTGGCAATAGCCAGAATTAAAACTAGGTGATAAATATGTGAAAAAGCATAAAAAAAAGGAGATCTACAGTTTCAAATCTTCAAACTCATATTACACTCCGCTGTTTTGTAATCTGCTAAGACCTCTGCAAGTCTGGCAAGCAGCTGAAGAGAGTCTCGAAGATCCCATCTCTTTGGGCCACTTAAAGATTCTTTACGGGGGACACACTTTGAAGATAACAAGAATGTAATTCATGCAGTGAAAGCATGGCTATGCATACAGGACAAGAGCTTTTACTGGCAGGGAGTACATGCTCTCACACAAAATTGCTGTAAGGCCATAGAACTTAATGGAGACTATGAAGAAAAATAGAACATGGACAAGAAGTGTCAATGTATTTTCATCAAATTCTGACTCTTAAGAATAAGTATGTGCAGAGAAAAAAATGTGGGGTATTATATTTTGAACGACCCTTGCATGTTCAACTTTACAGATAATAACATGCAACTTCAGAGAGAACATTACTTATTGCTCAATTTAAAGCTTTCCATAATATTTTCTGGTGTCTGCCACAATGCTTTGCATTGGGGTTCAACAATATACTTAAATACTTTGTAAATAAGATAATAATCTTTTCTACCAACATATTCTTTTGGCTAGGTGGTACACCACTTATTTTGGAGTAATGACAGGACTTAACTTCAGCAATAAAAGGGTGAATATAAAAACAAAAACTTAATTTTGAACCATGGTTCATACATTTATAAAATGTACCAGAAATGTTACTCTTCATTTTATAGAAGCTACACTACATGTGTGCTTTCATTGGAGTTATGTTCTTATTGCAGTATCTCAGTACAACATCACTTATAATCCAATCATATTTTTATATTCTCTGTTAACATATTATTGTTTTAGAATAAGTAGCAAAGAAATAAAGAAAGATACCAATTTTTAGTTATGTTCTGCCTTATGTCAATTTTCATAAGGTATACGGAATAAATGAAAGTTTACTTTTGTTATAATTGATGTTCTTCCACACAAAAGCCGTGTGTAGAACAGGAATGGAAAGGGTAGAGTGAGACTGAAAAATTCAATGCTATGACTGGGATTTGAACGTGGTTCTACCAGTTACCATCCGGCTGCTCTAACCACTAAACTATCATGGCCAACATGCTGATACAACATTAAAGTCTCCAACTCACATTTTTTCTTGGTAAACCACACAAGGAGATCTCAATTTATATGAAATAGCATACTTTAATGGTGACCTACAATGCTGTAAGTACTTAAGTCTGCTTCTAGTTTAACCAACTATAAGGTCAATCTACATAATGTTTTTCCACACAATAGCTGTGTGTAGGACAGCGATGGAATGGGTAGAGTGAGACTGAAAAATTCAATGCCATGACCAGGATTTGAACCACAGGTCTGCTGGTTACTGTCTGGCTGCTCTAATTGCTAAGGTATTATGGCCAAAATTTAATGTCGTGTCAGCATGTTGGCCATGATAGCTTAGTGGTTAGAGCAGTCAGACGGCTGTCCTACATACAGCTGTTGTGTGGAAGAATATTATATTGATTGACCTTATAGTTGGTTAAACTAGATGCCCAGGACTTAAGTACTTACAATATTATAAGTCCCCATTCAGGTATGTTATTTCATATAAACTGAAATCTCCTAGTGTGGTTTACAGGGAAAAATCTGAGTGAATTGGAGAATTTAACATTGTGTCAACATGTTGCCCATGACAGCTTAGTGGTTAGAGCAGCTGGACGGTAACCAGTAGGCCTGTGGTTCAAATCCCGGTCATGGCATTGAATTTTTCAGTCTTACTCTACCCTTTCCTTTACTTAAGTTGTTTGTTTTTTTGGTATCTAATCAAATGGCATGCTCTTACAAACAGTTGCACTCTAGGAATATAGGACATACAACTGAAAACTCAAGAAATGCAAGGCCTGATGAAACTTCAGAGCAGGAATTCTGCTATCTGAATCACATAGCTTAAGTCAAGAGACATGATTGGTTGCATATCACCATACTTATGATTAGTTGTTACTAAATATAATAAAAAAATAAAAAATGATAAAATCTGGAATTTTATGAAATGTAAGGCTCTAAAGCATTGTTTATGATAATAGCTGTTTACTTCTGTTTAGCAAACAAGCCAATGAATAAGAATTACAAGGTTTTGGGACCAAAAATAGGCTCTCACTGATTCACATATAATGAAGCAAAAATCAGATGCTGTCCAACTTTTAGTAAATCGTTTAGAAGATAGTTTGGACTGAACATAGGGCTATATAAACTACATTCATTTCAATACATCTCTAATTTGAATGCAGTTCCTAAAAATGTGAAGTGTAGAGTTCTTTTCCATCTAAATGGAGTTTGGTTGAAATGTATATTGTAAGCATAAATAATAGTAATCTGAATTGGTATATTGGTATACTCAGGAGGCAGTCGAATGTCCTAGACTCGGGCCTCTCAAAACCTGAAATCGCACAGGATGCAATATTTGCACCATGCATCCCAATAACTTGGTTAAGCTCAACTCAATTCATGCACTGCGGAGTGAAGAAGCGAGGAAGTGTGTGTTGATAGTGAAATAGATATGTGCAATATATCTAATATATATACCTAATAATGGAGCAACCTGTTCCAGTAAAGCAAAGAATGCAGAAAATCCATTTAAATCGGAATGGGAACTTTCTTATTTTTTTGAAAGTCATGACCATAGAACTAAATGCCTCACCTGCGGTACAATAATTATACAAGTGAGAGCATCATTTATTAAAGGATACTGTGGCAAAACACACATATGGTGAAATCGTAGGGGACGCTAGAGAGGAAGAATTCTTCAAGAGATTGCTACATCTTGGAAAAGAGCATTCCTTATTAAAAATTAGGTTTGAACCAGTGCTTTCTATATTATTAAAACAAAAGACTAGATTTGGTATTAAAAGCCAAATTAACTAGTTTAACACTGCCCACCTCACGTGAACATTACGCAGTGTGGAACAGCGCTGAAAGTACGGAAGAAGGGGACAGCAAGGCGAGTGAGAGAGAGAGAGAGAGAGAGAGGGGGGGGGGGGGGGGAGAGAAGGTTAAGGAAAGAGCGAGTGGAAGGCTGCACTGAGATCAACTTTTCAGTTGCATTTTGCATTTTGAAAGATTCTTGTCCTGGACTACCACTGTTGCTTCCTGTAGAGTTGTGATGTCCAAGTTCACACAAATCACTGCCAAGATACACATTATTTTGTTGACTGAATTTCATTTCTTAATGACAATTGTTGAGTGCACATCATTGACCATGGCTTCACATATGGAGGTATTCATAGAAAATGAACTACATTTGCAATGCTCAGCCAAGCAGGGTTATAAATTTGCCTAACTGCAAAATAATAGTGTCATTAGGAAAGGAACATATCCATTACAACCAGAACACAACAGGGAAGTAACAAGGACTTATCATGGCCAACAAAACTGTATAAGACAATTAAACCTGGCAATAACAATTATTAGTAAGAAAAACAGTTTCAAACTTGTTCGCCAAATAGGCGTAAAATTGATAGAACTGAAAACAAGGAACATATATGTTGCAACAGTAAAAGAAAATTATGTGAAACTGGCTTGAAAGTATGTGTGATAGCAAGAAAACCCATTTTTCAAACTCATAAATAAAAAGAAGAGAAGTCAGCGGACTAGAAAACTCCATAATTGGACATCTGAAGATTGGAAGAAGGTCCTATTTACAGATGAATCCAAGTTTGAAGTATTTGGTACCAGAAGGAGGAGTGCACTTGCTGGCCAAGGAGTGCTTTCCAACAGTTTCTAAACATGTGGGGGAGGGATTGTTATGGTTTGGGGATGTTTTGCTGGAGATCTTGTTAAAAGGGGATACATGGACCAGAAGCAATATCATGCTATACTTCAGTATCATGTAGATCCTTGCAGATTGTGTCTATAGAGAAAAGGTTTACTTTACAACAATGACAGCCTACCTCTGTGGTTTAAAAAAAGAATGATGATAATGGCCCAAAAAATTGGTTAATTTGCTATGAAATATGTTGCATCAAAAGAAAAACACATTATGGAACATGATGCAATGCAGGCCGTGGTGGACAACAAAGGATGCTTGGGGCTAAGCTACTTCACACCACATACCGGGCTGGTGAGCAAATGAAGGCGCTCAAGGTCAGGCTGTCTCTCGTGACTGTGTATATGACAAACACCAATGGGCACAGCATGTAACAAAGGCACTCATCGTCAAGCTTCCCCACACCACTTATGCAACCAAACATGTGACAACAATCAGAGCGGCAGAACCAACAGCTGTTTTGTCCAGATGATTTGAGAAGTGTCCAGCAGCTGGCTTCTTTGAATAAGTTCATGTAAGGTCAATGTTACGTAACCCCCGCTATATGAGGCAAGGCAAAGACAGCTAGTTAGGAGTTACAGGCATGAGTCAATCAGTGTGTCAGTGAGCACCAGATAGCTGTGTGTGTGTGGTACTGTCATCATGAAAGATGCATCATGTTGGAATGAATGAGTTTTATCGAGTTTTGTGTGATTGTATCAACAGAGTTAGTGTATGAGAGATAGTGACAGTGAAAGGAGTGAGTCAAGGTGACAAGAGAACAGTTATGAGTTGTAATATCACGAAAGACTGTAGACTGTGTTAACATCAGTAGAAGAGAACTGTGTTTTTATGCATAAGTTTAGAAGCAAAATAAAGTGATAGAAAAGTAGCTAGACTGATTTTGTTACAATAATACGGTCTGATTGTCCCAAAGCCCTGATTGCAATCCCATTAAAAAGCTCTGAGATGAAGTGGACAGAGATGGACCACCTGGAGCATTGTTATGGATATATTGTTGTTAGCTAATGCTGGATTTCTGACAATGAAGTCATTAAGACTTAAAATACCTACAAGAACTGATCAGTCATATTTGAGTTTCAGAGGCAATAATTAAATCCAAGGAGGAAATATGAAGACAGCAGAATATAATTTTCTTATATATATATATATAGGTGCTCAAGTTTATGTGATTATGTGTATTGTTCTGCTGTTTATAAGTTTGAGCTTAACCTTACACCTTCTAAACACAGAGCTGATCTGTAAGATTATGGGCAAAGCAGCGATGGTGATGGTGGTGATGATGCTCAATACTGCCAAAAGGGGAAAAATATGAAGTAAAAAAGGATAAATGTAACTACACCATCTACCCATTTCTGTAAATTCATAAAAATGCTATTTGAGATTTAAAAAAATATTGGCCGTGCAATATTAAAAATAATATTTAAGATGTTGCTTTTGAATACATTTGTGCACCAAGATAAATCAATAGGTATGGAACTGCAGAAAAAGAATTCTGCTGTCTTTGGGTATCAAGGTATTTATGCTTGTACTGTACAAATAAATGGGCATATTTGAGCAATTTCCAAGAGAATTTCAAGCACATATTTGAAGCAAATTTAAGAGTTCTTTCAAAGATTCTGGTGAAGCTAAAGATGGAGTAGACTACGAAGGAAGTTCATGTCTTACATTCATGTAATACCACTTATATACTTCTTCAGAATTAAATAACAGCTATGATCATAGATTGATTTAGAGCCTCTCATTTTCTCTTCCATTATCACATGTAGTTTAAGTTATAAACTGAACCAGTGCAATAAAGATGTTAAGATGTTTAACTTAAAAAGACTATATATATTTGACCTTGAGCATATCACCAATGCTTATGGTAAATAAAATATATACAATTACAAGGAAAGAAGATTAATGATTAGGAATGGTTATAACTGGCTGCAACGTCAACACACAAAAAACAAACTGGTAACACAATTTATCCATGTACAGTAAAAACATTACAGTTTATCATCATACAAATTAACATTATACACTATATATGGCATACAACAACACAATTACTACAGAAAATGTTTTTGAAATTGAGCAAACTTATATGCATATAAGAAATTATGTAGAGGATGAAAATGCAATAGCACCAATATAAAAATTACACCTTAGATAAAACAACAGATTAAAATACAAAAATCAAATAATATTAAGGATCACATCTGGCACATTTATAAATCTATACAGTAAATTAGTGATCGATGTTGTTACAATTAGCACTGGGCTTGGATTTTTATACAACATAATTATGTATTTGTATCACACATAACAAAGATAGAACACACAATGCTGTGCAATTACAAGGTACAAGTTCTATTAAAATTATTTTGTTTTCACTTCTCTGAATACCAGTGAATTTAAATTCCATGGTATTTATTCACTCTGTCTCAAAGTAAGGAAGACTGAAGAAAGCACATACATTTGGAGAGTACATTTTGGAGAGTAATAAGTCTCTTACTTTAACAAATTTTCTGGATTCACTAACAATGAATAATGAATGTGATTGTAAATTTTGTCCCCTGTTAATAATCAAATGTACTATACATTCTTACTTCAATAGATAGTACACAAAAGGGAATATTAAATTAGTAATTGAACAATTTTTAGTTATATATTTCAATGAACTTAACTGCAATGAATTTCTGCCCATCTTTCATCATTTCCTGGTAAACACTCTCAAAGGAATGTAAGGGTTGATTGGCCTTTTTCAAAAATATTAAAAATATAGACTTTGTATGCAAACTTTTTACCACATATTCACAGGCTTTTAATAAAAACTGTAGAATCATGAAAATATATAATTTTTTATAGAGCTAGTATAGGTAAGAGAAATTTTCCTTAAAATGTTATCCTATGGTTTTCAGAAGATACTTGATTATTTAACAAAGTCAGTATTCATGTAACTTGATTTCAAACAATGCTGTTATGGAGGTACAAGTGTTACTTTTTTCTGATTTTCTATGTGTTACACGGCCTATTTCACAATGTACCAAGATCATTCTGGCACCTATTCATTTCTTAATTGGCAAAACACTTACATAGACACAGAAAGCTCTTAAAATAGTTCTACTCTAGATAAAGATTGTTAACTTTTAGTAACAATATAGAAATTAATATCTTTTTTTACTGAGCTGAAAGTACACATGGGCAATGGCATCATAAAGTATATGAATTGAAGATAATCGGGTCCAATACATGGAAGATTGAAACAATGGAGGAGGTATAACACAGGAAAAACTACATAAAAAAATCCTGGCACAACAGCCTTTCGCGGGCCAAGGCTTACTGCACAGCTGCTGCATCCCCCACCTCTACCCATTACAGGCATCATGAGTGGGGTGCAGAACTGGAGGGTGAGACATGGTCAGCACCCTGAGCCCTCCCGGCTGGTTATGCCACCTTTGCAACCTGCAGTCACTACTACTTTATCAAGTAGCTCCTCAATTGGTCCCTCAGGAACCTAACGAAGGAGTGCACCCTGTGCCAGACCTCCCAGAGGGCGAAAAATCCCCATGCTGGTACCAGGGGTGAAACACGGGTCCTCTGCACCAGAGACAGGTGCGCTACCACTATGCTATGGAGGCAGCCAGAAAAACTACACAGAGGCACTATTTATTACTAATAGAGTAGAGTCAAGAGAATTCACAATGGTTTTTCTTTGAGATCAATTCAAGTAGAAGAGATGTGGAAGACTAATTTAGCAGATGCACTTCCCCATACATTTATGTCTCCCTTTTCCTATATAAATGTTGAAAATTAAAAGATGTAACACAAAACTTTTCTTTAACGTCTACCAAATCCCACTAAATATGCAGGATGAAAATCAGGTTGGATTTAAACATCTTCTGAATTCAATCAAGTTCTTACACTGCCAGTTGTGCAGAAGTTATGACTTGTAGCAAGAAGCCAGGTCAAAGATCGATAGTGGTAAGCCTATGAACCTCACAAAAATGCATGTTTTTTATACACAATAATTCTCTTAGAATGAATATTTTAGGTAGAGGAACTACATTTTAAATTACGAAAGAAGTAACAGCATAATAAGATCACAGAATTATATAGATGCTAGGAACTTTATATAATAAGTACTTCAGAGACATATATTTGTCTTCCACATCATTTGTGTAGAGCTATTACCAAAAGTGATATAAACCATGAAACTTGCATAATATTAGGAAAGTTCACTCTCACTACTTTTCCAAGATTGAGTAGAGTTATTTCGGTTCCTCCTTAATGTCAGCAGTGCATCTAGTTAGTACTGTCAACTAACTTCTGGCAGTCTGATATAGCGGTGCCTAGTCAAGCATCCTTCTGCAGAGGTACCAGTTATGCTTTCTTTATGCATATATATGCATACTTCCTCAAGCTGGAATAGAAACTCTTAACAATATGTATTAAAAGACAAACCGAGTGTGGAAAGATTAAAACGGGCAAATTACATAATGAAAACTAATACATTTAAAGAGCAGATGATTGTGTTTAAGTTTCCTGTTGTATGCACATTGTAAATTTATGTATTCTCACTACAGAACCCCTTCCCTCCAAAAGAAAAAAACATAAATAAACAAGGAATAATTAATTATTATTTATTTATGCCAACAAACTTACTGTTGGTGTTTTTAAACACACAAGCCGTGTGTGGGCAAAGTTTAAGAGGTAGAGAATTTAATGTCATTCTGGCAGTTTGTCACAATAGCTCAGTGGTAGAGCGTCCGCCCGGCAAGCGGAAGGTCTGTGGTTCAAATCCCAGTTGTGGCATTGAATTTTTAAGTTCCAGTTCTACCTCTTAAAGGAATAATTAATCTTTAAGATAATGATTATGAAAGAGTTAAGAACAAATCTTGAGCTATGCAACAATAGCATTACTTTAATGCATCTCATTTTCAAGTGGCATTGCTTGAGATATTATGAAAAGTAAAAAAAATAAAATGAAGCTAATAATGTTCTGTTATGATGTAAATGTGCACTACACTCAATTATTAGTTTTCTTTGGGACTTACTAAAAGTTCTTCTCTGTACTACATTTTGAAATCTGAATTATTTCATCTATTTTCAAAACTTCATAAATCCAGTTTCAGTTTCAATATGCCCATGCTAAATCTTTCTATCTAAGCCCATCCTATTTCAGCTATTTGCCATTTGAAATCCTGCCAGCAATATACATTAGGAATAGACCATGTCCCACATCTGAACAAAAAGGCTTTGTACAGATTTAAGAGAGATGTTATGATCCTGCAAAATGGTAGGTTGTTTCATATAATAGTTGCAGCACATGGACAAAATTGCGAGCATTTAATGCTACTATGTTTTACTGAACAGGGAAAGGCGTAAGGCACATATATTGATTGAGAGAGAAGATATGACAATTTCCAGGGCAGTTAGTGAAATGAAAAAATTGATGGTTCTACCATATCCATGCATGATTTAACAGATAATGTGGTCTGGGTTTTAGAATTTAAATAATTGGTTCAAAATGTATAAAAAGATTTAACAACTAACAAAGCTAAGAATCACTGGGTATGTAAAAGTAAATAGCAATCTAAACAACAGCTTTAATAATTAATATCACTCTGACTTTTTAAACCAAATATACACAAATACAAAATATAATTGCATACAAATCCAAGCCCTAGTTGCCTTTTCATGTAAGTCAACAGGATACGATTCCTTGGCTTTCTAAATATCTAGCATCCTTTTTCATAGGCATAACCTATTGGGATAGCTGTTTTTATTAAAATACAAATGTAAATGGCATCCATAGCTATGTCATTTGCATATGGAGGTAGTTGAGCACTTCAATGCCAATGTCTTAAGAACATAAAATGCATCGAGAAAGGGGAGAAAAATTCATCATCCATCCATTCTTATAAATAAAAAACCATGCTGCATCAATATTTTGAATATGAACAAATGCTGCTATTCCTAAAAATCTTGTATTAAAAAAAGAAATGGAGAGTAAAGATGAAGCTTATTGTGGTTTAGCATTTTCATGTGATATGGACAGAAGTTCCTAACATTTTTTCAATAATATGCTACAAAGAACATAACATATGCATTTTATTATGCAAAGTCAGATAATTTGTACCCCTGGACAAAAAAATTAGTCAGTCAGACATACCTGCTTGCTGAAAACTTCATGTTATTCGGTATTTGTGGAGTTGTTCTCTACCGATAAAGTAGCCTAGTGTTCCAGAAATGACAAATTTTTTTTTATTTGCCCATGGATGTGCATTTGCACTGGGTTTATTCTCCTTGTATCTTTCATAATCTGCTTAATGAGGTGTTTCTTCAATATTTTCATATGATATGAAGGAAGCAGAAATCCAATATTTAAGCAAATGGCCAAGACCTTTTGTTTCAAAACTTTCCAACTATTTAAGAGTTGGTCACAATGAGGATGGCTTTAGAGTGTTTACAGAAAATTTAATTGCATGTTTATTTCTAATATCAATATTTCTCAAATATAACACCAATAAAAATTATATGAGCCATTTTTAGGAAAATTAAAAATACCTTTTTCACAAAAACTTTTTGCTTTACATTCTGAAATGATGTTGGAATTAGAATGTGAAGTTTGGATTTATTCATCTTATCTATTAAAGTCTCATTTTTGCTCTTGCTATCTCTTTCTGCTAATTTTTTTTTCCAGGGTAGAGATTCAGAAGACCTCAAAATGTGTATTCAATACTGAATATATGGATTGAATATAATAATTTACCATAGTAGAGGAAGTAGATAATGTGACACAGAACCCAATTTTCATCTATGACATAATGAAAATTGGAAATCACACGTTTATTTTCTTCCTGTCCTCTAATTACTGTGATAAAACCAAATGCTTCATTCTACTCTGATAATATCCACCAGAGGCAAGAAATATTAGCTTGTTAAAAGAAGAAAGGAACATAGCACAAAGCACAGAAAAAGATAATGTTTTGAAAAAGAGATTCTAGCCTTGAAAAACTAGTATGCCATAATTGAAAAATAGGAGTGTTCAAACATCAGATTTCTGTGTGATGAAATAAGTAGTTCATCCAAATAATACTATTATACGTAATACTGCAAATCACAGTTCACAGCTGCAACAAATGTCCTGCATTTCAGTAATAACAAAATATTAAATATTATACAAAAGTAATGAGTTTGTATATTTAATTTTTCAATTACAGAAGAACTTTTGTCCATAACATTTGTGCCCTTCACTACAATAATAGATATCACACACACGCCTAAATTATTTGTTGCATTTGAAGTACTTTTAAGACAGAACTTTTTAAAAATCTTATGCTCTAATAGGAGAATGTAGGAGATCTCTTGTTGTTATGCATGATATACCAGGAGAGTAAAAAACCTCTGAATGGGCCGTGCAGTGTTTGGTCTCTCTGCATCCTTGATGCTCGTTGCTCTGTCCTATCATAGAAAGATGTGGATGAAACCATACATTTTTAAAACTACTTTTAAAAGTAATTATTATTTATTTATGCCAACAAACTTACTGTTGGTGTTTATAAACACACAAGCCGTGTGCGGGCAATGTCTGAGAGGTAGAATTGGAACTGAAAAATCCTGGCTGTAGTATTGAATTTTTGAGTTCCGATTCTACCTCTCATACATTTAAAGGCTTTACTGACCAAAGAAATTGCTGAAACAGGTCCATACACCATCGTCCATACATACATTTTCGGCACATCTTTAGGAAACTAGTCATCACACGCCATAGTTCACATTGAGAAATGCTGGCAATTTTCTGGCAATATTTTGTTTTAATTCTTCCAGGGTGTGTGGATTTCTCTTGTACACCTTATGTTTTAAGTTATCTCAGAGATAGAGATTGCCTATTGGAGCTCTGAGAAATCTTTCTCTGCTAATGGCACACCATACAACAACTTTTTGTCATGAACAATATTAGGTTCTGAGTTATAGGGCCAATTTTTTGAGTGAACAGTTGATGCCTATACATGCATGAATACAATTCTGCCCCTTTTTTTAAGAGAATTAATGGACAGGGAGCGTGATTTTGCATCTTTAGGAAACTAGTCATCACACGCCATAGTTCACATTGAGAAATGCTGGCAATTTTCTGGCAATATTTTGTTTTAATTCTCCCAGGGTGTGTGGATTTCTCTTGTACACCTTATGTTTTAAGTTACCTCAGAGATAGAGATTGCCTATTGGAGCTCTGAGAAATCTTTCTCTGCTAATGGCACACCATACAACAACTTTTCGTCATGAACAATATTAGGTACTGAGTTATAGGGCCAATTTTTTGAGTGAACAGTTGATGCCTATACATGCATGAATACAATTCTGCCCCTTCTTTTTAAGAGAATTAATGGACAGGGAGCGTGATTTTGCCTTTATTCAACAAGACTCTGCAATGCCTCATATGGTCAAGATTTTTCGATGAGAACAATTAAAAGTGTGTTTCAGGACAGAATTACTAGTAGAGATTTGTGGTCCCCTGATCTAACCCCCTGCGATTTCTATATCTGGGATAACAGTTTTCAATGTGAACTATGGTGAGTGATGGATAGTTCTCTAAAGAGGTGCCAAAAATGTATTTATAGACAACTGTGACCAGTTTCAGCATCTTCTTTCATAAAGTTGGTCAGTAAAACCTTAAATAGTACTTTTAAAAATGTTGTATGGTTTCATCCACTCCTTCCTATGATAGCAGCAGATGGCAATGAGTAGTATTTTGCTCTCCCGATATTAGAGCTTGCTCCTTCCCTTAATTGTATGCCCTGTAGTGCTGGCATTGCTTAAGTTACATATTTGTAACGCATTTCAGCAACTTCAGTTATTTTCAACATTACATTCTTACCATTTGCTTTTATACTTTGTTGGATGTGGAGCATCAAAGAAAGCTTACACAAAGTGAGAAGAAGCTCTGTCAGCACCATTCTTTCATAATAAAATCTGTATATCTTCTCAGGACAAAAAAAGCAGCAATGTTTTGTTACATTCTTCTTAGGTTTTCTAAATTTAACTTCTTCATTCATATTTGCTCTCATTCATACTTAAAACTGAAACCTAGGATGAGTATTTAACAGAGAACTGGAAAGCTGTCAGTAGTATTCAACATACAATATGCCTCGATAAAAAATATTCTAACAAAACTGAAGTAAAAGTCACTTTAACAAAGAAACAAATCACTTTTGAAAAGGCTCTGTTAAGTTCTTTAAACCTCAGCTGCTTGGTGAAAATGTTCAAGCTAAAACATCAATATTATTCCAGCTGTATAAAAAATTAGGTTATTTATAATTCTTACGTGTTCACAAAAATTTTTAAAAGCAGATACTTGAAGGCATATGAGGAACCCCAGTAAAACAGAGATCATATTTATGGCAAAGAAGCAGCAATGTGTTAGGAATCACATGAATAAGATCATTTAAATGAAATGTTTTAAAAGATATTTATAGGTTCCCTAGTCAGAAGAATGCTTAGAATATAACAAACTCTGCTCCATATGACTAGGCCTGTTTTGGCACAGAAAAGATTGTTTTACGACTAGTTGTGTAGTTTGGTCACATCTAACATTTCAGTACTGTGCTACAGCACAAAGCTGAAATAAACCCTGTAGTCACATTACTGACCAAAAATTGCATAATATATTTCCTATACACATAGTTTCAGGAATACTCAATTTGGACTGAATTTCAAATTTCACAAATAAGAAACATTCCTAAACTATTAGTACAGTAATGCTATATACATCACTTAAGATCGGGAACACACAAGCATTGAGATGACACAATGCACTGCATTTATGGCAGACATTATAGCAATACTGATAATAAAATGGTATTATGTTGATAACAAATTCACACCCAAAAAATGTTGCATGCATTGCCAATCATGTAATGGTATGCAATCCTTAGAGAGGGGGATGGCTCAGGTGGTAACATCTTTGGTCCGTATTTGGGAAGTCATGGGTTTGACTCCTATGGCTGACCTTCCTGACCCATGGTTTTTTGCAGAGGTTCTCCCAGGTTGGTAGGTGAATGCCAGGAAGGATATCCATAACCTCCTAATTTCCTATCCCTCCATTTTGTTACATTAATCATTTCATTTCACCCTTCATCCTGTTAGGTTTATTTCAGGGCTGGAAATGTCGGTGAGCGTCGCAGCAGCATGGCAGAGGGAAATTCTGGAAATCTCAACTCCCAGATTGGAAGGTGAGCTTACTGGTTTCCAGGTCCCCATGAGATGGCACAAGCCCAAGGGGGGCATGGGAGCAAGTTTCCGAGTCCTACACCCCCCTTGGGAGTACAAACCCAAAAGGGTGAGAGATGAATCGGGCTGAGCCAACCTCCACCGGGTGCTTCTAACTGGGAAAATGTAGGGACCCTGCCCTCTGCTATGTTGTGGCAACATTCCAACTGCCTGTATGATCTATTCACCTCACTTTCTTCTCAGGGGTGCCCCATCAGGGGCATAGGCACAAAAGATCACCGTTCGGTTGAGGTGCTCAGTCCCCCTTCGTAAGCTGTCATAGAGTTGTATGTAATCCCTTGTAGTCACATGCAATAGAGGAAAATTTGCCAAATTATGAAGGTACATCCCAAAATATTATGAAATATATATATTTTAAAGCCAAAACATTAAGGGTTTGGAACAGGTTCACTTAGTCAGTTTAAAAAAAAGGGCTTTGTACATTTTTGTCCATACTAATAATAAAATATATAAAAAAAATTACAACAAATTACACAGAGTGATTTTAATCACTGTGAAACCCTTAAACATAGAAAAAAATTAAAAAGAAGTTCCTGGCTGCTTAGTACCTGCTTAATAGTAGCATGGCACTAAAAGCACCAGTTTGCAAAAATAAAAACACTTCAAGAAAAGAGGACATTTAATTTTGCATGTGACATCACACAGAAGAAATAGTATATTTTCTCAATTGTGCCCGACTTGCTGGAAAAGGTGGCTTGGGTTATTCTAAATGTGTCTCTCAGAAAACTAGCCGAATATCACTTGAAAAACCTGGTTCATTGCTAATCGAAAGCATTTTAAAAGCAGAAGATTGTAAATCTTACAAAATATGATGAAATATGAAGATTTTTATCAAAATATTATGAAATATGAAATTTTTTGTCCTTGCATTGAATTTTACACACTGCAAAATGTAAAAATGGGAACACAGTTTTCATAATGATAGCCAGCATGGCTTAGAAAATGAAATTTCACAGTTTACCTTTCTCTAACTACAACACACTGCACTCAAGGGAAGAAGTATGCCAAATGCATTATTTCAACACATGTGCTGAGTTATGTTATTTCAATGCTTATGTTTCTCTAGCCTAAATAAATAATACTTTTAAATAATAAAGGTCTACTTCACTATTTGAGCATAAAACAACATTCACTGGACATGAACACCAATGAAGGCAGAACGTATCTTTTATAGGCCAGTTCTGCTCCTCTAAGTTGATGAACAGGCAACCTTGAATTTTACAAACAAGGTAACCACACCATGGATACTTACAGATTTGCTATATACCAGTCAAGGAGATCAGGGTACAAAGAGCTACTCGGATAAGCCAGCACAATGGCTTATACGAAAAACTTTAACATGCATGAATATCCACAATTCAAAAGTAATACAGGAATTTTAACATTTCAGATTAAACAAAGTACTATACAAAGTTGTTTGAAACTATATGGAGTGATCCACAATAAAATCAAACATTTATAACAATTGTACTCGTGCTTTTCACTGTTTGCTCCAACTGTCCTCTTCATTAAATAATTCCCAAATAATTTGACACAGCTTTGCAGAAAATTTAAAACATTCAGTAAAACTTCTTTTGTGTGTTTTACATGTATACGTTTTCTACACTTAAACATGCTTTTTTTTTCAGCAGTCCCAATAACATATTATGGCAAATTATTTCTTTTCTACAATTTTTATGCTTATACAATCATAGCTTACATCCCTGAGAGCACAATGTACTTATACGTTTATGAGGGTTTCACTCTTTAAAATCTCAAGAAATATTTGAAGCCGAAACTTGTGACTCATATTGTACATTTCTCGGAAAACATCCCTCAGCATGGAAGTCAGAGTGACCTTGAAACTATTTTCGAGCAAAGTTGTGAAATACCAAACCATACTTGCTTCAGTCATTTGTGCTCTGTGCTTCAGTTGTGATTAACCTCGTAAGGGAACATGGGTGAAAAGAAAAGGAAGTGTATTATGATTGCTGAAAAATTACACACTCTGAATGTAGTGAAGGAAAGTGGCAACATGAAATGCACAGAAATTGCTAAGAAATTAGGGATTGCTCCACCTACCTTAAATATAATTATAGCTATGGCAGTGGAAATTGAAGAAAGTGCATGTGTGTTAGGTGTTTCTACAAATAAGCCAACCCACATTCAGGGCGGAAAATAGGAAGGTCTGGAAGATTGTGTATTACAGTGATTCGGGTAGCATAGGGCAGAGGGTATTCCAGTCAGCAGACCAATGCTTTGCGAGAAGGCAAGTGAACTGACAGTCAAACTTAATTTAGAGTTTAGGACTTCATCAGGCTGGCTACACGAATTTAAGGCTAGGCACGCTAGTGGCAGTCACAATGTGTGTGAGAAAAACAGGAGTGTTGATGCAGAGACTGTTCATGAATGGAAGGAAAGCCATTTGAAAGAACTGAGTAATGATTCGCTCCCGGGGACATTTTCAACGTGGAAGAGACAGGCCTCTTTTTTAATGTAATGCCTGATTAATCAATTACATACAGAGGGGAAACCTATCACAATGGAAAACAAAGCAAATAATGTATAACAGTTCTGTTGTGTGCCTACAGTGACAGAACTGAAAAGCTGCCTCCACTAACAATAGGAAAATTTGCAAAGCTGCATTGTTTTAAAAATGTTGCTATGCTTCCTAGAAAATACACCAACAACAAGAAATCGTGGGTTTCAACTAAGTTTTCGAAGACTGGCTTCAAAGTATGGATGCTAAAATGGGAGCAAACAGTCATAAGATTTTATTATTCATGGACCGATGCCCTACACATCCTGCCATTACTTCTTACTTGAGGAAAGTGACTGTGGAATTTTTACCAGCGAACTGCACAAGCAAGCTGCAGCCACTTGATCTCGGAGTGATATGCAGCTTCAAGTTGCATTGTAAGATTCTGGTGTAACACACAATTAGATGTGTAGACATTGGGAAAAAGGACAAAATGAAAAACATGTTACAGATAAGGCTTCTGGCACTGTGTTCATTTCATCTCTTTATATTTGTATTCATGTTCATATGAAATAGGCCTACTGTATTTTACCCAGTACTTCTTGTGGTACCATCCATTAAAAAGATGCGAGATAGGCAATGCATTACATCGCAGCATCATGGCACTGTGTCTCAGCACTTACTGTTCAAATCTGTTTTCGAAAAGCTGGACTTGGAGTGGGTTGTGATGATATTATTGATGATCATGATAATGTTCCTGATTATGACTGCAAATGGAGGAAACTGGAGAGCAGGCATCATTCAATGACCATGAAAATGTTGATACTAATCTTGTCACTACGAAAGCCATGACTATCTCTAAGATTGCTGAAGAACCACAACAGGATCTGAACAAGGAGCATAATAATGACGATGATGATGACAATGATAATACTGAAGAGGTGTACCATAAAATGGTGGATTTTAATGACGTTAGTGCTTTATAGACTAACAAACATTTTGTGTTTCACCATAACATTTCTGAAGACATAATGACTGAATTGTACTGGTTTGAAAATACTGTTCATGTTGTGGTTGCAGCCAACAAGAAACAAGCCAAGATAAATGAACTACTTCATAAAGTGACTCAACTTTCTTTGTATTTATTTTTACTCGGGTGCATTTCTCTTGTGTTAGTATTGTTTTATATTGCTGATTATAGTTAAACAATCCTATTATTATTTCTTGCTGTTCACATCTTAACTATAACCCATATGTTGTATAAATTTTCCAATTTTCATTTATTGACTTTCATTTATGTGTTTTTTACACTTATACGTTTTTCTTTCTTTGGTCCCCTGGAAAATGTGTAAACAAAGTTTTACTGCTATTGTTTTCCTTTGAAGTGACTTCTATCTGGAAATGCTTATGATTAAGAGTGAAGAGAGAAATACAGAATTTAATCTTGCCTCTGATGACAATCCTGGTTTTAAATCCCAGTTAACTTAGCGATTTTCTCTCGTTACTTACAGTGGTATTATATAGGTTTAGGTCCTCAATTTCATTTATGCTTAATTCATAATCCTGTTTGATACTCACTGAAAATACATGAAATTAAAAAAATAAAATAAAATTGTAGTATCACAGATGTTTAAGTTTACTTTTAGGTCTTATTAAACTTAAATTAAATTTGTGTATGAGGTGGACAGCAGGGAAAAAAACAAATAGGATTAATGGTGATGGTGTAGTCAATGCTAAGGCCTTATCTAAGGAAGTGATAAAAGTGAAATTAGAGAACATGCCCCCCCCCCCCCCCCGCTCTACCTTCCCCACAAAAAAGATCTGTTGCATTCACATGACTTTCTCTACCTCTGTTTATAAATGAGTAGTAAACTACTAAACTCTGGCACAACAGCTCATGAAGGGCCAAGGCCTACCGCCCAGCCGCTGCATCCCCCACCTCTGCCTACTACAGGCATCATAGGTGAGGTGCAGTACTGGAGGGTGGGATATGGTCAGCTTCCCAAGCCCGCCCGGCCAGTTATGTGGTCTTCTCGACCTGGTGCTGCTACTTCTCCATCAAGTAGCTCCTCAATTGGTCCCCCCAGGACCTAACGAGGCTGAGTGCACCCCGTGCCAGACCTCCCAGAGGGGATAAAATTCCCATGCTGGTACCGGGGATCAAACCCGGGTCCTTCGTGCCAGAGGCAAGTGTGCTAACAACTGCACTACAGAGGCGGTCTTATAAATGGGTACCTATACAAATTATTCTTGCAAAAGTTTATTTTTCCATCTACTTCATTTTAATTGAGAAAAATCTTTGCAAAAATAGCTACGATATGCATTCTATTAGGATGCAAAGGAAACAGTGAGAATATGTTTAAGAACTGATACTATATGCTGGCCTTAGAATTACAAAGTATTGAACAAATCTAACCATTATCAATGGATATCTATAAATGGATTATACCACAAAAAGGTTATTTGAAATAAATGGTGTGTTTTATGGAGATGTACATTTTGGTATAATATTCTTTTTCTCTATCCATTTGCCAGTTACAAAAGATTATGCAAAATTCCTACTGAGTGTATTTCCAGTGAAATCTTGAAATTGAATTTTTGGTTGGAGTGCAATACCTTCTCTATGTATGTGGTACAGAAAGTAAAATTGAGCTAGTCATTATGTCATGTCCACATTGCATCCCTGCCAGGCACATGGACCTTAGCATCAAAGAGTACATATATCATTATAAAATATTAATTCTAAATAACGTTATAAGATTGTTCCTACAAATTATTACTGTGATATACCACATATGCCTTCAGTTACATCTACACACGTGAAAAATAAATTCATAAGGAAAAAGCATTGGTGTCCAGCACTGCCCATTTATCAAATATGCCAGGTCACTTTAGAAAACTAAATGAGATCAGACCTGATTGAAACAAGATGTTATTGCATTAAGTTTAGAGCACAACCTTATGCACAAACAAATATACATCACATACACCACATATGCATGTTCCTTTACAATATTTGCAGCATTTCATTTTTCTTTCTTCTCCTGGGTCCAAATTCAAATGAGCAGGATGCAACAAACACAAAAAGCTTGACCTAGTAGGATCTATAAAAAACACTATTTATGTTGATTGTAGGATAAAAGTGTCAATTTTAAAAGAAACAAATATCCACTGGTAAGTTATTGTTTACTAAAGCAAACGGCTTTTGGCTGCTGACTTCATGTGCTTGGTATCTCATTATTCTGATAGCTTATTCATATTTGCAGAATTTAATAGCATTCTATCTGCAAATATCCATGACTCAACAGCAATAAGCTTTAAAATATTAAAAAAAAAATGGCTAAATGTCATCTGAATGTATCTTTTTCACTCAAGAATATTATTTTCCATTTAACAGAAACAAAACAGTACATATAATACTCTTAACTAATTGTAGACAACATGGCATGTTTTTCTTTCTCTTTACTTTGGCTGATTGAAGGATGTTGCAGAATATCCTTATTTGCACTGAAAATTTATTCTTTTGTGAAAATAAGGAAAGTGTTCAATTTTTACATTAGGTAAAAGTGAACCATAATATGGCAAAAAAAAAGTATTTGTTTCATAAAAGATATGCATCAACTATACGAGATGAACCAAATACCCCTTAACTGCTCACTTTGAATTCTGTTGCATGTGATATTACTGTTACTAAAACAATGGTTTAGGACTCCAACTAGGACTTGAGAAAATGAATGTTACTAAACCCATGGGTTATACCATATCATACCTTTTTAGATTTCTTGGTCAAATCTGGCTCTAACAAAAAGTGCATTTCTTCACCAAATGCAAGAAGGTTGCTTCAAGGTAATTGCATAAGCGACAGCAGACTTTTTTCAGGGGAGGGCTGCATGTTGGAAGTTTGCAATTAAACAAAATTCATTATTCTGTTTCCAAAAACTAAAAGATGAGCTATACTATTTGTTGCAGATAAGCATATTAATTTATGCTAAATGAAAACTGTTCTTTACATCAACATTAAAGCAATAGTCTAAAAGGAATTGATTGCACACTACACTTATTATTTTCCTGGATGTCATAGAACATCTTATGCAGTTCCTGGGTTTCTTATGATTCAATGGGCTGAGAGATATGATGCTGTATGCTGTGCCGACTGGGAGAAATGGTTTTTAGTGTCTTGCTGATGCTCTTACTATATCCATTCTTCTCTAGTATGGTTATGAGATACTGAATTCCTTGGGTGTGGTTTTCTGTGTTTTCTGTGCACTAATGTCAATAAATCTGTGTTCCTTTGAGCTGGGTGGTGGCAATTGTTCACATATAACAACTGTATAACAGTACATCATCAGCATATAATATTTATATGGGGTTCTTCATTTAGAACCTAATGGAGCACTTGGCATTTTGCTTCTCCCACAACCTTGCTAGATTCCCCCACTACTGGCTGTCATTGTGTGCATGGCTATTGGTGTGCTGTTAGCACTAGATGCATAATCAGTCCAATATTCTATGAGCAGACTGTAAATGCCAATACCAAAATGGCATACTGACTCCATTTTATCATGAATTGACAGAAGAAGAGAAATCATAAGATTCTGCTACTGCCCAGACAGCAGGGGAGTCCATGAATAAAATTAGGGAAGTGTTTGAAAATAGAGTGATTAGTGTTGGTGTATGGTCCTCTCCCTCCCCTGATCTAACAGTGTGTGATTTTTACTTATGGGGTAACCTGAAAGACAAAGTTTATGCGACAAATCCTCATATATTGGAAGAACTAAAACAAAATATTAGAAATGAAATCGGAAACATTACAGTGGCCCAACTTAATCATGTGAATCAGAATGGGTTCTCCCAATATAATGCTTGTTTAGCCAAGGGTAAACATTTCCAGCATCTTCTAAAATATAAGAATGTTATATATGCTTTATGTGCAGAGTTTATGTAGGAGCAAAGCCAGCTATGGCACACCCAATCACGCAGCCTATTTTATCCAATTTATATCATTCTCTTACCAGTGTCATGCTGGTGCGTCAAAGGATCCTCTCCACTGCAGCAAATGTTTGATAAAATGTTGTTGTTGTTGTTGTTGTTGTTGTTTTCTAGTGCCTTGCATCTGGCAATGAAGCCATTAGCATTCGTGCTTTCCAATACTTTTGAACTGTAGTTTCTTCTGATCTTAATGCTTCACAGGTCTTCAAGTGTTCTTCATTCATTTCTGCTGGATCGTTACACAGGACACATATTGGTGAGGCTGAGATACCTATTCTGTAGAGATGACTTGCTAAGCAGTCATGATTTGTCAATAGTCGGAAGGCTGCAACAGCTGTTTTCCTTGGTCTCTGGGGGATTATATCTGGGGTGTTTGATAAAATGTACAAGTAATTAATTTTAACATATGTTGACAGAGTTTGGCCTTTGTAAGACTGCAATAATTAGAAAACACTACGATTGGAATGTCTTTTAACAGTATTACAATGATTCAAAGATGCCAAACTGTTTATTCAGCTTAAACATCATGCAAGCAAGTCAAAGTATATTAAATAAGCAGACAGCTGCCCAAATGAGTATTGATTCATTTAAATTATTAGGCATTCATAGAACTGCCATAGATTCTGCATGCTCAAATAGTTAATTGATGAACTGTTGTGAATGATGAGATACCATGTTTTTGCAGCTTAGTCTAAAACTGTTGGGAAAGCAATATTTTCAATCATAGAAAAGTAATACAGAATTTACACTTGTGAGAAACAACTGAATGGCTAACTGACCCTTTCTGCTTACTCTGAACGCTGGCATTTATTTTTCAGTGATTTTATGCTTATCATCAATGTTTTTAAGTAGCAATACTATGAATCTATCAATCTACTTTCATAACAATGATGCTAATGTCTAGGTGCATATATTAAAAACCTACCAGAATGCTACATTGAAAAGATCCACTTCCCAACACCTTTATGACTACCAGCACAAATAATGCTGCTTGCTATACCTCATTTACGGCACCATTCTTGTAACAAAGTAGCAATTTTCCGTTGCCTACATTTATAAAGAACAGAATATCATTTAACTGTCTCTTCAGCATTTTTATTACTAGGTGACAACCAAGTTTTCAGTCATTGTGTTTCGTGCTACGTGATGAGCCTTGGTGAGTGAAGCCCTTCTACTTGGCGATCTATTGGGGGGCAGTGACTTGTGTTTGGTGGTCCCCAGTCATGAAGACCACTTGAGTTGGCAAGCCTGTGCGTGAGGCGGTGAGCAATAGAGAAACCCCCACTTCCCTCCAGCTGCGTCAGAACTATGATGACTTGCCTGAAACAGTATCATAATATCATACTTCAAGATGGGGCAGTGTCAGGAAGAAGGAAAATTGAGGGTGCGAAGACTCTTGCATGGTTTTTAGCCTTACAGCCATTACCATAGCGGTGAATCAAAGTTTAGCTGAAATGTGATTAGTATCAAGTAAAACAAATTACTCAAGGAACCACTACCATTGAAGTATTATTTTCATAATAGTACCACAATCTTAATATTAAATCTTTTCATATATATACTTGCCAGAGCTTCAGCTCTAAGTGAATGTTAAACATATGATCCTGAACTTGTTTCGATATTTAACTTTCTAGTATTTTAATAGTACCAGGGCGTTTGATACGTCTGGGACTTTTTAAAGAAAATAACACGTTTTTCCAAAAAAATCAACTTTATTTATCAACATAGTCTCATTTTAACTCTATACACCTTACTCAATGTTACTCCAATTGGTTTAACTCTTCCATAAAATACAATTTTTGAAAGTCTTCAAAATACAGTTTATTTCTGATATGATGTCTTCATTGGATGTGAATTTCTTCCCAACGACCCAATTTTTGAGGATTGCAAAGAGGAAGAAGTAGTTTGGAGCCAAATGTGGAAAATAGGATGGCCCAATTCCACAAATGTTGCCAGGGCAATGTCAGGTGTGTGCACGGGTTATCCTGGTGAAAGAGAACCTTTTTCTTCACCAGATGGGGTATTTTCTTTAATGGTTGCTTGAGAAATTTTTCCAGTATTATGGCATAATATGAATCTGTGATTGTTTTACTCTTTTCAAGGTTGTGGATGGACTTGGGAATCCCAAATGATGGCTGCAATGATTTTTCCTGCTGACGAAGCAGTTTTCACTTTCTTTGAAGCATGTTCACTGAAGGAAATCCATTGCTTGGATTGTTGATTTGTCTCAGCTGACATTAATAGATCCAGGTTTCATCAACTGCTGCAAAAACTCATTTGGATTGCACTGGAACATGTTCAAATGGTCACATAATCCCACTTGTTCTCAATTATGAGCAGTTGTGGCACCCACTGTTTTCTCATACACAAATATTTGTGCAAGATATTACATACCCATTCATTTGAGATGTGTAGGGTCTTGGCTATTTTATGGATTCTAACTTATTGGCTTTCTGTTCACAATACTTGGAACTTTGCTCATCATTTCTTCTTTTGTGACATCAACCAGCTGTCCTGTGTACTTGACACTTCTTGTGCTCAAACGGGGCATCAAAATTCTGTGAACCACTTGTGAACTATGCCACATGATGGAGCAGAGTCCCCATAATAATTTTTCAGCAGTTATTCCCTTTCCCTCCTTGTCTTACCATGCAAAAAACAATGCTTTTTATGAATATCAAATTGACTTTTCTTCATTTTCTATGAAGCAACACAAAACTAGAGCTTTTAAATGCTCCCAATGATGTCCTAAGAAACAGATTACAGATAATGAATTTCTGGAATTGTACAGAGAATAGGTGTATAACTTTGAAGCTAACAAGAAACTTGTGATTCATGTGCTATTTCTCGTCAAAGTCATAGACTTATCAAACTGCCCTCATATACTTATGAGGTTTTGGCACTTGAGGAAGAGTGAGATTAATGTTCAGGTTTTCTGAATATAAATAAGTAAAGGAGGAAAGATTTTGTCAATTGCTAGTGCATGTGTTCTCAACAGTTTTCTTAACTGACTCATTGTTATCTTCATGTGTGCCATGTTGCAAAGGTAGCTGCAATCTATCTTGGAATTCTGTAAGAGAAGCCATAAGCAATAAAAGGCTATATTCAAAGAAATATTAGCCGGTTAGAACCGCAAGGTCTCACAATTGAACCCAGAATTTTGCACTGATAAAACAGTATATAAGCACATCAAAATACATGCTTAAAATGAGTGGAAAGAAGTGTATTAATGCACTCTTTCACTCCCAAAGAGACTTTATTGCAGTCAGGGCCATTCAATCTAGTCAACTAGAATGACCTCTACCCGCCTATAAATCAAATAGTGTTTATGAACCTCAGCAGGAACCTTGTAATTAAAACAGCTAATTATTAGCATGCAACCTTTTTATTACATATCACTACTATTATTACTGCTCACAACTTAATGAGTTTTCAAGTAGCATTGTTGTGAAAGATGACAACTGAACTTTTCATTTCTTTTATACAATTATACTTTAAATAATATCACAGAAGCCTATGAGTTTTAGTTTCTGAGATTGATTTTTTTTGGGTTAACCAACGACTGAAGTAATAGGCCACACACATGGCTTATTATTTTACTATTTACAGGAGTTTGTGGTGTCAATGCTGGGTCTGTTTCAGGCAATTTCTGTTGTAGTTGGATGAAAATAAAAGTAAACCATTCTCAGCACTAGATCCCACAGTTCAAGATAAAATGTGTGAACAGTGCCGTATTTTATCATATAATCATTACCATCGCATAAAGGTTGCACCTTGATTTATTCACAAGTAATTAGAACTAGGTGTTTCACCATATAATTGCTGCATTAATATTCCAGATATTCACTATTGAGAAATATTCAAAATAGCAACCTGTTAGGTTCCTGGGAGATTTTTGAAGAATTATTTTTTATTTGTGGACGCTTTGTAACTACTATGGTTCTCAGTCGCCCATTCTGTATTGGGTGTAAAAGACCACTTAATGTTGTGCAGAGGCCTCTTTATAAGGCTTGACGTTCTTTAATATGCAGTAACCGCCGACCAGTAAGTTTGTTCATCAGGATGTTTTATGCAAAAGAGGTACTTTTATGAAAAGAAAAAAGAAAACAAACAATAATAATAATAATAATAAATAAGTAAATAAATAAATAAATAAATAAATAAATAAATAAATAAATAAATAATAATAATAATAATAATAATAATAATAATAATAATAATAATAATAATAATAATAATAATAATAATAATAATAATAATAATAATAATAATAATAATAATAATAATAATAATAATAATAATAATCACCATCATCATCATCATCATCATCATCATCATCATCATCATCGTTGACATTTGTATAAAAGAATGACCCTTAGCATTTACCTAAGATCTCAGTACTGAGGTCCTTTTCTTAGCGTTGTGGCAGTACTGCTACTTACAAAACAGGAGACCAGGGTTTGATACTTGTAACTGGTGTGGGGATTTTTTCCCACTGAGAGACCTGGTCCAGGATGCACTCGGCCTCGTTAAGTCCCTGAGGGGCCAAATGAGCTGTTTGATTGAAAATTAGTGGCCCTGGTTGCGTAGACCACATAACCGGTCAGCAGGGATCAGGCCGCTCACCATGTACCACCCTCGAGTACTGCACCCTGCTCATGATGTTTATGGTGGGCAGAGGTGGGGGACACAGCATCTGGGTGGTAGGCCTTGGGCCGGAAAAGTCTGTAGCACCTTGGACTGGTTGGCTATGAATAGTGAAATGGTAATACTGATTCAAAAATACCTACCTGTGCAGTGGTGGTACAGAATCCACAGTGCGGAGTTCACCACGTGTTGATACAACGTTATAACTTTCCTGACAGTCACACTTGACATGGATCCACTTGTTTTCATGACGATTTTCTACCATCACAACCAATCCTGCCCAGCCTTTAGTCAAGTAGTAAGCCGTCATTCCTTCTCGACCCTGGAAAATTACCTTCAATTACTTTAAACATTCACATACCTCACATTCAATTTGCAACTTCTTTAAAGTTTTAGAAACAGCTTGACTATAGTTCAGTCATTCTGTCTCTAACACTGAAACTTTTTACCACCAAGTGTGACTGTTGCTGATCTGTATCATTGCTGCAAAAGTGTGAGGAATGTATACTTTATTAATGTGCATGCTCCTATGATTAAGCATAACAATAACAACATGCTAAATCCTTCACTTTCATCTGAAGTAACATAATGAATGATTGCCACCACATGCTTCATAAAGAAGAAGAGAATTGAGGAGCGTTTTTTCAAAACTCGATAGATGCACAAAATGCGTTTCTGAGAAAAATGGTTTTTTCTATTTATTGGCAATACTAATTGGTTAGCACAGCTACTATATTAATCACTCAGTTCTCCTTCCTGATACTGTCTCATTGAATGTGAAAAGAAACAAATAGCATAGTTTAACTAGTGCAAATTTGGGGTTTGAAAATGCAGAACTGATAGATGCTGATTAACTTTTCTGCATGAGTGAGAAATTAACACATGAAGTTTTGTTATTTTTGCCATTTATTGTTTTTGTTGCTTTTTATTTACATATTTATTATTTTTTTTATTTATTTTCACCTTTTTGTAATACATAATGTACTATATAACCAACATATTAATGTTTATAAGGATTATTTTAGTAGGTATAAACTTAGAAACTAAGTACTGCTACAATAATAGTATATTTAGTTTTATTTATATAACAAACATATTGAATGCACACAAAGAAATTTCAAACAATATGAATAAGTAAGCCTTCACCTTTATTAGTGCTTGTGCAGTCTGTACATGGTTCTTAGTTCGTTTCTCTTTTCCACATCTGCCTCTGCCTTAACCTTCATCAGTCCCATTTTGGAGGTTGGCATGTATCAGTGTGTGGTGTACAGAATGAAAGATTGAAGAAGTTATAAAATCTGTTTTTATATTTTGACAATGAGCACACTGGCAGATTTCTTAATCGTCTTTCGTTGAAAAAGTTGGTCCACATTTTTCTGATATTAAGTTCTGGAGGTTAATATCCTCCTTGATTTTGGTCTTCCATAGTGGCTTCCTCTACATCTGTACTTCTTAATGTCTTGCTTTATAGCAGCAGTAATGCCCTTGTGTAATATTCCTGTTCTGTCACCTCTCATATATTTCATATGGAATTTATCATGATCTATTTTGTTGAGCATGAAAAGGTGTTGGTGAAATCCACTTATATCATTATAAGTCAAATCAGCTGCATCACAGTGTTTATGCCCTTTGCTTTTAGAATTTCATGGAGTGCACTCTAGACCATGTGAACATGTAATTGCTGGAGTATGAGCTTTCCTTGACTTGCATTTTGATTTCCTTTCCTTATTTTTGCAATTCCTACCTCCCGCGCATTCTACGTCTGGTACAGTTTCACAATCTGAGCTCCTGTTGCATATCTGGTAAACCGTTACAGATAGACCAAATCATACTATACAAAAAATGTAGATTTTGCTAAAGTACACAATTTATGTCAGAATAAATTTTCTTGTAGGATGAACCATTTTGGAGATATTCCTTGTTATGTGTGTCAGTTTTGGAAAACTTAAAATTTTCTTCGAAATGGAACATCATTGTTCATTTTTTATACGTTAAGTGTGCAAAGAGAATGGAATCTCAAAGCTTTAAAAGATTTGACTATCGCACAAAGCCTATTGTATTCTAATATTCCCTTTGCACCTACAAGGAAATAAGCAATAAGATAATTTGTGCAAATGTTTATCTCATCTAATGTGAAGAAAATACAGGAATAAGAGTTTGTAAGAATGGTTAGTACAAGAGTAGAGAAAGTCATGTGAGTGCAACACATCAGATTTTTTATACTAGCTACTTTACTTTATCCCTAAACTTTTATGTTCCTCCCTCCTACCAGCCCTGAACACAGTTCACCTGGTCACTTTTTCCTTGTCACACGGCGTGGAGCACCATTTTCCTCCCTTTTCTCTTCAGCTTCCAATATATTAACACATATTTATTAACTGATATCCACTTTTTTTGGGTTAATATATTTCCAAATATAAGTTGGCCTTTTCTGCTCGCCTTTCTCCCAATACAATCTACCCATGTATGTAATGCCTCTCTCTCTGTCCTCCCATTCCACCTGAACATACCCCACCTCTTCTTGTTTACCCAGTTTATTTCTACTCAACTTTGGAATTGCCCTTTGTTGTTTGAGTAATTTGCACTAGCATCTTCACCTATACGGCCACTCACTGTTCCTTGATCAAGTTCATAACATTTCCAATTCCCCACTGCCAACTTCTTTCTCCGTCAAATTATTGTCACCAATCATAGCTGCTTTCTTCTGCTTCTTCTTTGTCACCTTGCTATTTGCTAATTTTCCCTATTTTTTCTTGCTCGCATCTGTCCTTAAGGTGGTGTGCCTTTCCCATCTCAGTGATTCTTTGAAATGTGATACGGCTGACATTAATTTTCTGTGTTTTCAGACTCACTTTTTGAATTTCCACTACTATGTTTATATTTCCTACCTCTGCCCTCCCATTTCTCCATCTTTTCTTTGATGTTTTGTAATTCTTCTTTTATCGTTTCTATATTTTTAAGTATTTCCTCTTCTTTCTTGACTAGTTCTCTTCTTTATGTCCCTCTGTATTCTTTTCCATTGCTAGTATTTTCCCTGTTACCCCCAACTCTACTATTGCTTCGTCTGTAGTATCTTTGCCAGCCATGTCCTTTGCATCGTTTTTCCTCTAACTCACGGGAGCGTTCTCGGCACACGTCTGCACTCTTTCACTGCTTGCTCAGTACCCCCCATGCATATGTAAAGGAGTCTTATGTTCTAACTCTCATGTTTTAAAAATGTCACATATTCTTGCATTGGAATGCTAATAAAAACATATTCTATTAAAAAACAAACCATTTATGTAATTTATCATTTAATTATGAGGAACATACAGAAAGTTGTGAGTAACCCGTTGCTGACATTCAAATTCCAACAATGTATGAAAAAATGACAGCAGGATAGTAATCTACAGATTTTACACCACATGTTGTCACATTATGACATCATTAGCTTCTATCACATGACCACAGGCAGTACTTCCAAAATGGTGTACATCAATGTTCCATATCATTAAATTCCTTGTTAAAGAGGAAAACTCTGATGCTGAAATTTACTCCAGACTTCAATATGCCTATGGAGATGTCTGCAGTGTTAAGAAATGGGTGAAACATTTCAAAGATGGGAACATGAGTATCCAAGATGGGCCTTGTAGCAGTTGCTTTGGGACTGCCTTCATAGAATGCAACAAGGAAAAAGCTGATAAGCTCACTGGAAAAGACAGGTGTGTCACTTGCATGAAATTGCTGTAAAACCTGTAGTAGACCAAAGTGCAGCGCAAGAAATGATTGCAAGCTTAAGTTGTTAAAAAGTTTGCACCCACTGGGTGTCACATTTATTGACCAAAGACCACCAGCTTCAGAGATGAACTGTTACCCAAAACCTTCAGATTTCAAAATTATGGTGATGAGTTTCTGACTAGCATGGTGACAGGCAATGGAAACTGGTTTCATCATTAGGAGTCTGAAACAAAACATCAGAGCATAGAAATGCACTACTTGCAACAGAGTTCTATCATAATCTAAATTAAGAACAATTAGAAACTAAAAACTCCACTTATCTCAATATTGCAAGTTGTTGTACTGCTGACTAGTTTCAAGATGTATCCAACTTATTCTCAGAGCTATCCAAACCAATAAAAACTTGCAATATTAATAAGATAAGCAGAAATTATTATTTATTTATGCCAACAAACTTACTGTTGGTGTTTTTAAACACACAAGCCGTATGTGGGCAAAGTTTGAGAGGTGGCATTGAACTTTTAAGCTCCAGTTCTACCTCTCAAAGATAAGTAGAGCTTTTAGTTTCTAATTGTTCTTAATTTAGATTCTGTTGCTTCAATGTTAGTAGCTTTAATTTTCCTTAATTAATAGAGATCATGTTGAAAAGTGACAGAAAAGTCTATATATTAATATATACCAGGTGGAAGGGAAGCCATTACATTAATTTAAACCAGTGATAGATCTTGATATTTGGAACATATTTTGTATCTTACATTTTTGTCTCTGACTATTTCCTATGGAGATATTTTAGTTTTCTCGAAAACAAGCTGGCAACACTGCAGATTGTGTGGGTGTCACTTTCCCTAGCTCAGTACATAAACAAACACAGTAAAGGTACTTCCTGAGAATACAAACAAATACCCTGCCTTGTCCTTCTGTGTTTACTGTGCGAGTGTAGGCCAATCACAACTGTTAGCTCCCAAAACATTAAAGCGAAAGCAAAAGTGCCAGACCAGGACAAACCAGCTCAATTTCCTGACCAATCTCAATGCAACGTTGCCGACTTACTGCACTTGTGAAAAAGCTACTTTGAGTATTCCTTCACATCTTTTAAGTGATTAATTATTTTGAAACCCTGTGTGATATCGCATAATTACTACCGAAGCTATGTCTACACATCTTACAAGTAACAAACTGTTTATCTTTGTACATTCCTGTGGAATTACACATCCAAGTTGGATAAAAAACCATTTATATTTTCAGAATCGGCTGATCAAAGAACAAAAGGCCATTAGACTTTTTTGTTTGTGATGCTTCTAAGAAGCACATATTAGAAGGAATGTAATGACTTCCCTTTTACTCTGTATATAATGTTTTAGTTTGCGAACGAATGCACCTATGTAATTGCATGGCTAGGGCTTATGCTTTACTCAATTGTTTGCTGCAACAACAACCTTATCTGTTTATCTTTTTAATTGCAAGAATGACTAATCAGCAGTTACTTGTCCTACAGGCTAACCAGGTCCTGTGCACCTACTCTCATTACATATAGCCAACATGTGTTTTTTCTTGTTTTTGTGCAATATTGCTTTGCCATTGCAAGTAGTATATTACTGCTTTTCACAAGTAAGAGTTATGACCTACAAAATCTCAAGGATTTGGATCATCATCTATCTTGTGATGATGATGCCTTATCCATGAATGACAACTTGTATGAATCATGATTCCAGTTCTGAAGGTAAACTAAAAACAAGATCTTTAGAAACTGATTATAAAGAAGAGGATGAAAGCAAACTACATGACAATAACATGTATTTTAAGGTAACATCAAATACTAATCAAAGAAGTAGTCATCACTACCACCACTGCCACCGCCACCGCCACTGCCACCACCACCATCATAATATTGGCAGTAGATTTCAAATTACCAGTTGTATACCTGAACATCGCAATTTATTATCTTTCCTTGAGTGTAGCATAAATTATAATGTATACTGTATTCGTACTACATTTTATCTATCTTTGATTTGTTTACTAAGATAATGCTAATAAAAACCATGTATATTTAAGCTAAATGAATCCAAACATGGGAATAAAGGAAAAATGAAATTTAAAAAATAAATACTAGCATATAAACTAGGCCCCACAGGACCAACAGTGTTCTACCAGGGTGCGTGCCTAATGCAGGGTTAAGATAATGTACTTAGTTTATTTAAAAAGTAAATCTTAAGATTTTTAAAAATGGTTGCTCATGACTTTCAGTATGATCCTCATATTTAAATTCTGTTATATCCACTCACAAATGATCTGTAAACCTGAAACTTCGATTCATTCAGATTGTGTACTAGATTACATAATGCTATAGTTGAACTTACCTCATGGCGCTGACCTTTTGCAAGTGTCAGACTGATGATTGCATCAGCAAGAACATAAGCTGGTGGAGAAATCTGTTCCACTAACAAGCGCTTTGAGCTGTGTATCGCCAGGACATATTCTGGATAGCTGGCAGGATCCTCCATTCCTATTAAATGCAACAGAAGGTTGACATTAAGCTAGGCAAACTAAAGCTAGTATATTTTTTCCCATAGTTACAGACTCAAGTGATCATTTTATTTATTCTGCCTTAGGGCTGGTTTTTACCAACTGATGTTAAAAACACTCTAACTTAAGAGTTTACTAACTTTTAATTAAAGGTTTAACTAAAACTTTTGCATTTCATCAAGGTTTTATAGAAAACTGTCAGTTAATTCTTGTTAATGTCAACGATAATGGTGAACAACAGCTTTCAAAATGGTGGTGACTGTTTTATGTAACTCCTGAGTGCACCCTAGTACACATCACAACACTCTCTGTATCAATAACAAACAACTAGTTAGAAAATGCCGTATGATTTTCCTGAATGTTTGAGGTTAGAAATGTGAAGTCAAGTGAAAAATCTACATGCAGAGAAATTAATGGTTCACTGTTCGAAAATCTGAAATTATAGAAGTTGTTACTAGCATAGAAGTATGATGCTGTGCGAAAAAGGATAAGAATGCTTCTTGGAGGAAAATCTGGGAGTAATTTAATTGAAATGCACTTTCTCCCTGTCCCAATAAGCAGCTGTGGTGATTTTAGGCCAACATAGAATGCAGTACCGAACTAGGTCAGGTGCAAAGAGCATTTACAATGGTCTAAACTTAAATGGTAGATACTACATCTAAATCTTAACCCCAACATGCTGACCTGTCATGGCATGTAATACGTCCTGTGATTGGTGATCAGAGGATGTGGTCGGTGAATTTATTTTGATAACTCTCCCGGTCAGGTCGGTGAGACCCGTAAACCAACGACAGGTGTGGTCCTCCAGACATTCTAGGGGTTGTGAGAGAGCGATGTGACCGCCAAAACATAAAAATATGGTGCTCTCTAAAAAGCGGTAACTATTACTGCTATTGCTCTCTTCAATATCATTAGTGAAAAATATTGGAGAGCAAGAGGATTAATGACTTCATTGTCAGAAATCCAGCATTAGCCAACAACAACAACAACATCTAAATCAGAGTATACAAGATGTGTTATCATTAAGGATCAAGCATATCCCAACAAAAATAATGTTTGCTGCTTGAAGCAATTGCTGTTGCCCTTTGGTATGCTTAAGAGAAAATCTGTGCCAGAGTGGATTATTCCACCTGGAATTATTGTGAGGGTGCAGGAAAAAGGATGGATGTCAGCTAACCTAATGAAGGAATAGCTGAAAACACTTGAAGCTTCCTTCATATAGGATTACCAAATGTCTGGAAATTCCCAGACATGCCCTACATTTTAACCGTTTGTCCGGCGTCCAGGGGGAATTTTTAAAAAGTCTCTAATGTCCTACATTTCCAGAAACAAGTAGTGGTGTTAGAAAATGCACTGGCAACTGCGAAAATAGAAATGAATAACTGGTTATTAGCTGCAACTGTAACTCGCTATGGCAACACGGCTACATTCAAAGAGCATACTCATGTATAGTAACTTTGAACGAGGTTGGCAACACAGCATTTGCACTCCAAGGAAAAAGATTGGTATTCTGTGGAGGCAAAGCAACACATTGCTAATGTTGATAGATTATTTTCACTAATAAGAGCACACTGGACAGATAGATTATCGATTCAATTAGAGGTATTGTTTTAGTGAAGTACAACTCTAAAAACCTCAGTTTTGTAGAACTTCTTGATTATATTTCAAACAAGTTATATGTTTTGTGCAAGATTACTTCACAAAAGTAAAACTGACTGATCACATGATCACACTTAACATTGTGTCAGCAGTTTTAGAAAACATAAGTGCATATGCCTATGGGTATATATAAATCATTTAAATTATCAATTTACATTATTTTTGCGTTGACTATGTCCTACATTTTTTACCATTGTACTACATTTTCATTAAACATTCATCTTTTACCAGTGTGTCCTACATTTCCATAAAATAATATGGTAACTCTACCTTTATATCCACTGGGGGGGATTAAGCGAAGGGGGAAATTATGCGAGCAAATATGGTAATTTGATTAGTTTAGCATAGTAATTCACACAAGCAACTTACCAGTATGCCAATGATTGAAGGCAAGGCAAACTAGGATGTAAAGATCCCTCTCCAGCATCTTGTGACACCCTACAAACCCTCTGACTTGGCGCTTGCTATGTTCTACAAGACGCCCCACTTCTGGCGATGCAGGAGACCGTGTGCGGAAAACAACAACACAGAGATCCAGCTGTGATCTTTGCGACTTCTCAGAGTTCCTATAATGAGATGAAATTGCTGCTATAAAAACTTCTATTTATTCCAATGTATTCTCATGATCTTGCAATGTTCACATAGCCTTTTAAAAGTTTAAACTTTGTGAAACTTTCAAACTAAAAATTTTGAAACATACAAGCAGTTGAACTTTAGGTCACTATTGCATTTGGTTTAAAGAACTAAACACACCTTAATAAGATATTTCTACAAAAATTTATTTTACTCTGGTTACAAACTGTGCACATCAAAGCCCAGATTTCTAAGCACAATTAAATAGTAACATAAGCTAGCAAATAAACACAAAAAAATGATGAAAATAAGCACCAAATTAAGCAAAAAACGAATACATGCAAATATGATGATAAATAGTTTCACAGAACTCTTACCTTAATGAAGGTATACAGTATACAAGGAATGCCATCCTGAAATTGTATGTCTATCAGTGAAAAATGATTTGTATAGTGAAAATGTTCTTTCAACGCCACATAACGTCATAGCTGCATAAGAAAAGCTTCATAGTTCTTCCTTGGTGAATTCCCCTACAATATGTGTTTCTTTACCAGAAAGCTTTTTAGAAATTTGACACAATGTTTTGGAATTGGAATTTTTCTGTGACAACTTATTAAGTTTGTCAAATGCAATTTTTGCAACTGCGTGTGTTTCTGATGAAAACGTTACTGAAATTTCGTCAATCAGAGAAAGTGAGTATTCCAAGGAATTATTTTGAGTTTCCAAGTGCTTTAAAATTTCAAGAATAATGATTATGGATATGCTGCCGTTTTTAGCAAAACATTCTTGTGGTGTGGTAATACTCATGATCTTCTGCATTTAGGGAATTCAAGTTTTCACTTCACTGCAATTTTCTGCATAGTATGACACAGCCTCTAACCATATTTCCCACCAACTTAAAACTTGCTGAGGAGGCAACGATAGATTTGAAAGGAGTTCATAAAATTTTTTAATTCAAATTGGTTTCACGCTAGAAACAAGAAGATCCACCTCTTTATACTGGTTTCTGACAGTTTCATGACACAATGTAAGCTAATTTAGAATAAAAGACTTATAATTCAGCTCCTGCCTTAACAATATATGGAGCAGCATCACTGACAAATAGCAATACATTGTCGTGCTGTATCCCTTCTAGCCAAAAGAAAGCAAACGAGTCGTTGAAAAATTTGACCACAGTGGAATGCTTTACTTGGTCGAGTATTTGTATATTAAGAAGAAATTATCTGTTGGCTGCTTTCATAACACCAACTACAGCACTACATGCACTGTCCTAATGCATCTGTGGGTTCACTAGTAGAAATCCATATGTTTTCATGCTTCAGTGTATTTCAAAAATTACCAATTACTTCTTGAAAACACTAGCATATAGTTTTTGTACCAATATTTGTCCATATCCTTCTATTTGTGTATATTTCTAAAAATACATGAAACTGCACACTATTCAAACTAGACAACGGAATGTTGGAATCCACTAATGCTAAACACAAATCTTTGGAAAATATATGACTAGACTAGACTAGACTACCAACACTGCTTTTAATCAGTTGCTGGTTTAACTTTGATTTATTCTATCTCTCCTTATGCCAAGTGGTATTAATGTGTTACACAATGTCACATCTTTTCTTCGCAGAATCACTCTTTTCACAAAATAAGACACTAGCATCTTCACTGAAAATATATTTTCCAAAGTCGTTTACACATTTGCGTAGGAATGCCGACTGAAAAGCTTTTATTACATTCCGTAACTGCATCAGTGAGCAACTTGAGGACTAACCATTCTTGTCCATGACATCATTGCAACATCTCAGGCGATAACTGACTGATGAGTTGACTCTACCCAATAGTAACAAGTTTTTTCTCCTTGTATTAATACTACAACACCTGGCTATACCTCAGCATTTCTTTCTTAAGTATTTAGCTGAGAAAGTAGAAAATCAATGATAAATCATAGATAACTGTGAAATACACCTTTCCAATATACAATTGTGGGTATAATATGATGTTTTACACCAATATCACAATAATGTAGAGACCAACAGCTTCACTTAACTAAAATTGAGTTATACACATTACATAACCAACATGTTTCGGCAGTTCCTTTCTGTCATTTTCAAGGCAAACTGACCTTGGCCAACCTTGCTATGAAACTGTTACATGCGAGCGATGGCGTCACTCACACTGACATCACGCATGATGATATCACCACCCACCATTGATCTCAAAACAAATTTACTATGATCTGTCTCAACCTAGTTTCATCCTGCTGTAAACATCTGGGAGGGAAGAGAGACAGAGACAGAGATATTGGAACAGAAAACGGTTAAGCTGTTCATTGGTTTAGTGAAGTTAATGGGCGTTTTTTTTTATTTGCATACGTATGATAAACTCCTTCTTTAAGTACAGTACTATAAGAAGTTTTCTGATCACTGCTCTGCGCGAGCTAATTTTGTAAAGAGAAAAGTATGCAAATGTTTTGATTCTTATAAATGTAAATAGCCCCACATTTTATCTTTCTGTTTCACATACCACATAGATGTGTTCTGAGCTCAGGAGTTCTGAAAGGAATAAATACAACAGATATATACATAATAGTATACTATATACAGATTAGACAGAAGACAGGTGAAATTATACACACTTAACTTTATTATGTTAAATTAAGCTGCATTTTAGTTAACAATTACTAAAGGACACTGCTATTATATAATATTTTTGCATTCCTATACCAGACAGCTCTCTCCCAACGAGGTCTGTATCGAGTTGAATGCTGATTAAGATGTTATTGTTTATAGTGTGGGGTTGTTTCTTATATTTAACACTGTATTTCCTGTATGTCTCACGTACCTCACAAGCCCAAGGACACTTATGTATATGCAATTTAAAATCAGTAAGCTTCTCATCATGGAGCAGGCTGGTGCTTCAGCCAAAATGAAACACAATCGAGGCAAACCTTTAAAAAGTGGTGAGAGGCAAATGATCGTGCATTGTTATGCAGTGCTTAAAGAAAGAAACCCGGAATCGTCTATAAAAAACATTGAGAATGAAACTGGTGATCTCCTTGGTCTGCAAGTAGTGTACATAGTGTTAGAATGGAACAGCAAGCATCCGGAACGCTAAGAACACCAGGAAAATCGTGTAAATGCAAACAGCGCGTGAAGAAATACGACACTTTTACGAAAAGTGCTATACACAGTAAAGTTCATTATTAGTTTTACAGAAATGAACCGCTGACTATAAATAACATTTTGCATGAGGTCAATTCTGACATAGAATCGCCGAATTTTTCACGAAATGAAAGTAACTTGCAATCACCGAGAGTAGTAGTTCAAGCGACTACGAATATACATCGGGAGATAATAACGCATCTCTATCAGGAGTTGAACTTCTGCAGGAATCCGATTAAAGGTAACCATTATGTTACTGCATGATTTTATTAATATTCCAACTCAGATTTAATAAGTTAATGTGTAACCCAACTCTATTTATTGTCTAGAAGTTAGCGCTGCTATATATACTGTTAGTGTTGCAAAACTTATGTGCGTGTATGTACGTCTAACACGTGGCGAGTTGAGTCAGCCCCTCCTTGTTGTTTACAGCAGGATTTAACTAGCCTGAGATATGGTATAACAGAATCAATAAGTGGTATTTCAAAATTCATAACACAGTTCCTATTTTTCAAAATGAAAAAAAAAAAAAAAAAAAACAAAAAAAAAAAAAAAAAAAAAAAACAATATTCTGTTAGTAAATTTGCAACATGTTGACAAATGTTATTTTTTGTTCATTTGCATGCGCCAACAGTTCACATTTATATTATGTTGCCTTCTTTATTAGCCACTCTCAGTGAAATAAGCAACCATCTTTGAAATACTCGTATATGATTTAATTTAATTTATATGTTTACGGTAACCTAGCATTTACAAACTTAATTTTCAAACAAGAAAAAATTAATTGTCAATATTAATAATTTGTACACAAATATACCTACCTTTGACCTTCTTGAAAGAGTGTAAACTCTGCCTCAGTAGGTTCAAGAACAGTGAGAAGCACACATGACAAATGGTCCAAAGATGAGAGTGGAGGAAGTGTACCGCGAAGACGTACTTCATTCCATCCAGATCGCACTTTGCAGATGTCAATGCAATCAAAATATCTGTAAGCATGGATGCAGAGAGTAATTTTTTATCTGCAGCCTAACTACAATGTATTCAACACTTCCTTCAACAGGGCCTCAATAAGTGAAAGAACAAAATGATATGTGAAAAATTGATTTAATGTTGCACTATTAACTGCAAAACCTCCTCATACTCACTGTACTAAAAGGGGCATCTCAAAAGTAAGTTGCACTATTTTTTTAAATCCGTGCGGTAGGCCGGAATAGTCTGAAAGTCCCAGGGAATATAGGTATGGGTGTAGTAGCATCACTGTAAAATTCTCAGGCATCTAAGTTTATTACTTGGACATTAAAACAGCAGTAACAATGGAGACTCCACTCGTTCCTACCGCAATTGCTAAGTTCACGCTGTAATCCATTTTTTGATGGGAAAAAATAAATGTGTGACTGAAATTCATCTCGAGTTGCGCAATGTTTATGGAAAAGACGTTATGTCAAGACAAATGGTTTCTCATTGCCACCAATCGTTCATTGAAGGGAGAACAACATTACACAACGAACAATGAAGCAGCCGACCCTCCACTTCCCATACTCCGGATATTGTTGACGAGGTTCGAGGAGTCATAGACACCGATCGGTGCCTTACACTTGTTGCAATTTTGTTTGAATTTCCTCCTTATATTGAAATAAGCCGTGCATCACTTCTCAGGATTATTTCTAAGGATCTGTCTGTCGAAAGTGTGTACCAGATGGGTTCCTCGCGTGCTTTCAGAACAACACAAGGAGCAGAGAGTTGACACAGCATTGCAATTTTTTGAGGATGAGGGAGATGGCTTATTCGACAGAATAATGTTCGGGGACGAAACATGGATCCATCACTGGACACCCAAACCCAAAAGACAGAGTATGGTGTGGAAACAAAAAGATGAGGCAACACCAAAAAAGGCAAAAGTTACTGTATTGGCTGGCAAGGTCATGGCAAAGATATTCTGGGATTTGAAGGGAGTCCTGTTAATCGATTACCTGCCCCATGGGACCACAATGACAGCTACTCACTATTGTGTGGTGCTGAGAAATCTTAGAAGAGCCATACAAAACAAAAGGAGGGGAAAGTTGAGCAAAACAGTTTTTCTGTTCCATGATAACGTTCGCCCGCACGCTGCTCGTGAAACTTAAGCCCTGTTTGAGCAGTTTTGATGGGATGTTTTCGGTCATCCACCTTATTCACCTGACCTTGCACCGAGTGAGGAGCTACAGCAACATCTTGGGGGAAGGCACTTTGTAAATGATGAGGAACTGAAACAAGAAGTGGAAAGATGGCTATGCAGTTTGGCGGGAGAGTGGCTTGACATTGGGTTAAAAAAACTGTTACCACGGTATCAAAAATGTATTGAGGTTCAAGGAAATTGTGTGGGAAAATAGGTTCTGAATGTAGCTTTCAAAATATACCCTTTTTAAAATATTTAAACGTTTTCTTATTTTTTAAAAAAATAGTGCAACTTACTTTTGAGATGCATTCTCCCGGTCAGGTCAGTGAGGCCCATAAACCAAAGACAGGTGTGGTGCTCCAGACATTCTGGGGGTTGTGAGAGAGTGATGTAACCGCCAAAACATAAAAATATGGTGCTCTCTAAAAAGCGGTTACTATTACTGCGGGCGGCGCCGTGGCCGAGCGGTTAGTGCGCTCGCCTACCACCTAGGCGGCCCGGGTTCAATCCCAGGGACCCGCATGTGGTATTCGTGGTGGACGAAGCGGCGTCAGGGCGGGTTTTCTCCGGGTGCTCTGGTTTCCCCCGCCATCTCATTCCACCGGTGCTCCATATTCATTCCATGTGTCATCAATGTCACCGCCTGCGGTGCCGTAGTAGTAAAAGCGGGCGTTAAACACAACAACAACAACTATTACTGCTATTGTTCTCTTCAGTATCTTAATATTGGAGAGCAAGAGGATTAATGATTTCATTGTCAGATATCCAGCATTAGCTAACAACAACTTTTGAGATGCCCCTCATACTTATATTACACACTGCTCAAAAGAAATTAGAGTAACATGTTTAAACCAATGTCCCAAAAGAAATATTAACCCTTCCCGGGTGAAATTCGCATATATTAGCAATGCATGGTTATGCGTCAGCTTTGCACAAATTCTTTTTATAGGTTTGCGCAAGCTATCGTAGCTGGCCTTTACTTCACGAAATAAGCATGTATCTGTGCTTAGGTTTGTGTTTTGTTAGTTGCTACAGAATAATACGTCCTGAGAGGGTAATTTTTTGTGTTGTGTTTCATTATTTTGCTCGTTGTGGTTTAATTTGGAGCATGGCATATAAGAGACTATATGGGAAGGATGAAATAAGGGCTTGTATAGAATCTGTGCTCAATGAAACAGATGAAAGTGACCTTAGTGCGTGGGAAAGTGATGAAAACGAAAGTCCTGCAAGTGCACGCAACAGTGACCTATGTAGCAGCAGTGATGAGTCTGAGTGCATGAACATGCCGCCACCGCTGGTGACAGCTGGTTCAACAATATGGACTTCCGTGACGGATCACAATGTGGGACCGCCAAAGGACATTCCCATTTATAATGTGAATAAGGAACCTTTGATGTCGAAACTCCACCAGTGGAATATTTTTATTTATTTTTCGATGACAAACTTCTGGAAAGAATTCGTGCTAAAACTTGCATTCACAGGATCAAAATAAGTGCAACATACTCCACCACAAAAAAGATCCCATTTTTCTGCTTGGTCCCACCCTTCAGTAGCCGGCATAAAAGCATTTTTGGGGGTAATTATCAATATGGGGTTGCATCCAAAGCCTGATATAAAAAGCCACTTTTCTAAGCTTTGGATAGAAAAAATGCAGTTCTTTGGTGACATGTTTTCCAGGGATGACTTCTTGCTCCTGTTCTGGAATTTATATTTCAGTGACAAAGATCCCCAAGCAAGAAAAAAGGAAAAGGTGTACCCCATCAAACCTGTGCTTGACAAGATCAACTCCAAGTGCCAGTTGCACTATTCACCTAATAAGGTGGATGAAAGTACCGTATCATTCAAGGGTATGGTATCTTTCAAAGTTTACAACTCCATGAAGCTTGTGAAGTTTGGATCGAAGGTGTATGTATTATCCGACAGCACAAATGGTTACATATACTCCTTCAAGCCTTATTTGGGTAAGGAGGAAAATTCACAAGAACTGGCTCTGCTGAAGAACCTTTGTGATACTTTGATAAAGGACAAGACCCGAAAACCTATGAGATATCATATTTATACTGATAGGTATTACACGTCACCACAGCTGGCAGATTAACTTCTAAAGATGGGCATGGTGACTACAGGAACTGTCATGACAACAAGAGCTGGCATGCCTAATGAAATGAAAAGGCCACAGTCATTAAAATTGAAGAAAGGTGAAATAATGTCTTTCCGTCAGCAAGAAAAAATGACAATCACTTGGAAAGATAAAAGAACTGTGGTTATGCTCTCCACTTTCCACAAAGGAAGCAAAGCTGATATGATAGCAGTTCAGTCAAAGTTTCCAAATCAGCCTCCTACTTTGAAGCCAGTGTGTGTAGTAAGTTACACAAAACATATGGGAGGAGTTGACAGAAGCGACCATTTCATTTCCTCGTATTAGTTGATGAGGAGAACAGTGAAATGGTACAGGAAAATGTTTTTCTGGCTTCTGGAGGTATCAATTGTAAATTCATACACTTTGTACAACATGGTCCAGAAACAAAATGGAAAAAACCCATACAACATATGAAGTTCAGAAGGTGCCTGGTAGAAGCCCTGGGTTATGAGAGAATGCTGTCACAAGGAAAAGTGTGTTCTCCTGGGCGAGGAAGACCATCATTTGGACCTCCAGAGCAAAGACTGAGCGGACTTTTCCATTCCATGAATAGAAAAGAAAAGGGGTCCAAAAGAAGATGTGTTGTGTGTGGAACGTTTATACGTACCACCTTCTTCTTCAAAGATATGCGAAAGTGGGGAAGTTGACGGGAACAAATAAGATCAGAAGAATTTACCGGTGAATGAAGCGATGAGACTTTTGAAGCTTTTCATCGAAGTTCTCGATGTACCTCAGGGCGTGGTACGGGCCTACGTCTTACAAGGAAGATTAAATTTCCTTTTTCTATTTTGAATATACTTATTTATTGTTCCTTCAAGTAACAAACAATAATACAAATATTCAGGATTGGCGTCCTTTTTCACAAGCCCTGAGGGGTTCACACAACCCGAACACGGACTACGTAATTTTGCGAGTTCGTAATCTTCTTCTATCTTTTGATGCAGCCTTACTAATTATATATCAGTTCTCTGCATTTTTACTCCTGTTGACTTTTAAAACACAATGTTCTTCCAATAAACACTATAGGTCAATAACTTTTAAAATTATTCGCGGACTTTGCGATTTCCACATGACGCCAATCCCAACAATACATGAACAAGACAAGACAATTGAAGATCTCTATCATTGCCTACTAGGACAATGATTCACAATTTTAGGGGGCTTTTTCTGCCACCACTATGAACACAAATTTTAACTATTTTAGGAGGCTTCTTCTAAAAATATCGCCTCATGTGTCTTGCGAAAGGTGTTAGGAAAGAAACTATATTTTTGTGAAACATGTGATCTGAAACCCTATTTACATCCAAATAACTGCTTTGGAGCATACCATATACAAAAAGACTTCAGTGTCACCTAATAAGATGTCTAGGAAGTGAGGATGCAATCTGCCCTGCAGATATGGCAAAGTTTCAGTTGTTTTGCTACATATGCCACTTTTCATTTAAATAAGTGTAGCCTCAAAAGAAAATACCTCTAATAGAAAGCAATGCTATGAATTTAATGAACATATATGTGCTTGGTTATACGTTTTCAACGATTTAGTACACAAAATAGTTTCATATGTGCCTTATTTTGAATATTTGTTTTGAAATACTTGAGAAAACTAGGAAAATAATTATGCCCAGGAAGGGTTAATATAAATCAATTTTTGGCAATTTGTAATTATAGATTGAATAACTGTAAAATTATAATAGGCTTTCTAATGAATTTTTATTTCACAGGATTGAAAATACAATAAAATGATTACTGAGGCACAAAGTGGAAATGCAAGATTACACTGTGAACTAATCAATGTTTCCATGGTTACTTCAACACTCAGTAGAGATTTATTCATCCACTGATCATTTTACATGACATGGGATATATCATATATAGCACACTATAATTAATACATAATTATTATACAAAATACAATAGTACAACCTTGTATCATTTATGTAGTTTACAATGCCATTGGTTATTACAAGATATATCATTAAATATTTACATCTAAAATACAACATTCATTATAGTTCAGCAATATTATACAAACATTTATGTATTAGAAATGATTTTAGAGTAGCTTTAAATTTTGAGTCTGTCCTATTTTTAACTGCTAATGGTAATTTATTATATAATATAGCTCCTATTTTATATTGGTACCTAGTACCTAGTGTGCCCTCCATGAGCTGCAATAAATGCATTACATCTATGTGGCATGCTTCACACCAGCCTCCTAATAGCAATTTGTGAGATTTTCTCCCATTCTCCAGTGAGTGCACTTAGAAGTTCTCCCAGGTTCTGGGGCAGAGCACACTACTTGCAAAGAGCCTTTGCTGCTTATCCCATAGATGTTCAATCGGATTGAGGTCAGCACTGTAAGCAGGCCAGTTCATTACCTGAATTTGGCATTCTTATAAGACATCCTTGGTACTCCATGCTGTCTGAGGTTTAGCATTATCGTGTTGTAGAAGAAAATTAGGTGTCAAATCCCAGTTATGGCATTGAATTTTTCAGTCCTGATTCTACCTCTCAAACATTGCCCACATGCCTTGTGTGTTTAAAAACCCAGCAGTAAGTTGGTTGGCATACAAAATAACAATTACCATCCAGAAGTTATTTAATCCAGGACATAAAATACTTACAACTGTAAGTCGCTCTGGAGTACTTATCTCAGATGTGAGATTCCCTTGTGGTCTACCAGGAAAATACAAATTGGTTGGGGAATTTAATATCATACTGGCAAGTTGGCCATGGTATCTCAGTTTAGGGCAGCCACACATGAAGCGGGAGATCTGTGACTCAAATCCTGGCTATGGCATTGAATTTTTCAGTCCTGATTCTACCTCTGAAAGATCTATTTGGTTTGGAACTCAAATGCACTCATACTTTCTACTTGGGTCATAATACATGGCAGAAGCGGCAAGAGAAAACTAAAACAAGACAGCAATCACCATAATGATCCACACATAGCTACTATAATTGCAATAATTATTGCAAAAAATAGAACTGTCCCAATAAAATTTATATAATCCCTTCTCCACTGATGCAATTACTCTGGAAAAATCATTTGTACTAAAAAATGAAGGTATTGTAAACAGAGCAAAAATCTGTTTCAAATCAATAAGTTCATTCGGCATAGAGCAAAATGATGTCTAAAACCTACTTGAGCACATCTTCAAAAGATATCCAGAAGACCCCATCAGAAGCACCATGTGGCATTAGCATTTCCCTGAGCTGGGGAGTCCAAATGGGTGAATCATCAGACCAATCCCCTTTCCAAGAGTAATGGCCCCAAGGGTTGCGAAGACGCAGCAATCTATTACCCAGCATGTCTCTAACATCCAGAACAGAATAAGCATGCCTGAAAACAGGAATAACACATGTAATTTATAATAGTAACTGAACTACTTCATTTATTAGTGCTACATTATTACAATTATAGATATGACAAGGCATTCAGCCTAGGCTCTTTGCCAGTCATATCCAATTATATGCAATTTATAACAACTTCTTGAAAATACATAATATCCATTGCATATCATACAACTCTGTATACACCAAACGCTTTACAAAATTCATATGGCTGAAAATTAATCCAGATTCTACTGCAGGCCATACAAAATATTAAATAATACTATTATCCACAACTATTATTAATAACCCATTCATCATTTCTACATTATAATTCTCAAATTATTTATACTACATACTCCCATTTACTTAACTCACTATATATAAACTTAAAAGTTTATTAGTACTATAGTAAATCTGGCCTGAGAAAGTCACTTAACGTCAACACCGGTAATGTAAAAAAATAGCAGTAAAACAGCAATTACATTGAAAATGGATCTATTTAGTTTTCTTCCTCTGAGCGCTTCAGTCAGGAACCAATCACTAATGTGAACGAATAATCATCAATTAACACCTTCAACTATTCGGTTCTGAACAAGATGAACACAACACAAGACAGACCATAATAGAGAGGTGGCATTCATGCACTCCATATGCAGTTGCCACATTGAACCTTAGCAGACAAAAACCAAATCAAAGTTCAGTGAAAACAGTAAAAATAAGCGAAGCATTTGTTTTCAGTGTTACATATAGAACTGCTTGCACACTTAGTCATTTCATTTGATAATACATTTGTTGAGAATTTAAAAAAGAACCGAAACATTAACTTTCATTGCTAAACCTGACAATGATGTGACCTGTTCCCCTCTCACCCACATCATCCCCTTACCATACCTGCTACTTCTGCTTTCTACCGCTTGTAGTCTGGACTTCTGTATAACTTGCATTATGTTAGCTGGATTGCTAGGAGTGAAAAAATATGACTGATCAATTACTAACAAATGATGTTCCAATGCACAAAATGGGATATGGTCATCAATATGCATTCTTGTTCCCAGGCTACTGTGAATGAAAATGTATGCTGTTTTACTTCCCATTCTTGTTTGCATTCTCGGGTTATTGTGAACCAGGCTTTAGAAGTTATACCTTGGTCGTAGTCCTTTGCGCTGGTATTCCTCTTCATCTACTTTCATGTTCCCTCCACCACAGGATGCTCCCATCAGGAAGCGTGCCAGCCGAGAACTTAATAGCTGTGCCCAGATGAGATCCTTATCCAACTCATCTTCTGATGGCAAAGAAGATGGTTGTAGGGGAACACTTTCACATGGAGCACCTGTAATATTCATCATGTTTTCTAATCAACCAAAACATTGTTTCAAATTATTATGGACAGTTTGTGCTTTCATATATGCTATTTTATTATTCTCTTTTAATTGTGAGTTTTTTATTCTGATGCTATAACTGTATTTATGCAAAAGACCCAGGTATGATAATATGAGGGTCACTGCAAAAGTTTTGAGATGTAAGAAAATGAAAGTGATCCGCTCAAATTGAATGCTGGATGGGATAGCCCCATGGCGTGCTGGTAGTCAGTCCTAGCAATGGAGCTGGGAAGAGGGCGATTTCACTCAAGGATTTCCTATGATCTTATAAGTGGGTAAAACCAGTGGCAAAGTCTTGAATGTTTACAACAGGCTTGTTGGGACATTCCTCCTTTCTGTGCCACAGTGGTTTTAGAAATTTAAAAGAGGGTGAACATCTTTGAAAGATGACAGAAGCACGAGTTCAGCAACAGCAGTGACTGAGGAAAAGTGTTGAGAAAAAGCTTCACAAAAATAATTGCATAACATTTAAAGATATTGAGGTAGCATTGCAGATGGTTTGCCAGCAGTTTTGAAAATCCACCATGAATTTCTTCATTTGAGGAAGGCCACATCCCGATGGGTGCCTCACAATTTGATGGAGGAACAAAAACATACCCGTGTTGAATGGTGTGAGAAAATGCTGATATGATCCAAAGGAGGGGACTCTAGATGGGTTTCTGACATCATTCACAGATGATGAAACTTTGATTTATTAGTTTGACCCACAGAATAAATGGCAATCAGCGATGTGGGTCTTTTCTGGCGACAATCCATCGACAAAAGTGAAGTGTAGCCGTGTCCACAAGAAAATGGTGACCTCATTTTTCCTACAGGGTGGTCTTGTGGCAACCATTTCTCTGGAGGAGCAAAGCACAGTTATCACTAATTGGTACACCACAGTTTACTTACCAAAATTTTTTGCCAAGCTTCAAGAATGGCAGCCATACATGGGGCCACGAGGGAACCTTCTCCATCACAACAACGCATCTGCACTCATGGCTAACATCACCTTTCAGTTCCTGGAGTTTGCAGAGGTCAAACTCATGATTCATCCACTGTATGGTCCTGAACTGGCTCCATGTGACTTTTTCTGTTCCCAGTGCTAAAAATTGCATGTATGGAAAGAGATTTTCAACAGCTGAAGATGCTGTTATCACCTATGAAGGATAGCTTGCAAGCATCGAACAAAACATGTGGCTGGATTGCTTCCAGAAGTGGTTTCAGTGAATGCTTAAGTGTTTATAGTGTGGTGGCGAATACTTTGAGAAAGTGCAACAATCAGAATCATTTTAAAAAAAATTATCTCAAAACTATTGTAGAGACCCTCGTATACAAGACTATACAAATGATTACCTGTCAATGTAGCAAGCCCTTCAATAGCTCTTCCTGATACCAGTGCCTCATAACAACCATGGATCTTGGCAACTGCTTTCTCAATGAGTGGAACCCACAACTGTTTTCTTTTTGCCTGTTAAATACACACATCAACATAACTTAAAACATTTAAGGTTTACACAAAAGCAAGTAACCCTGTTTTCATATTTCACAAAGAGGTGTTGGTTATACGACAATGTTTTAATCTAACACAATTAATTACTCTGGTAGAAAAGTGGTTTATGAACAACCTATGTTTGATTTTATCTGTTTTTATTACTGTGCATAATTATTGCCAGCAATAAAATAACATGTAAATATGATTTTCATATTTTTAACATTTTGCCCATTTTTATTTCTCTGGAGAATTACATTTCATATGTATTTAGAACTAAGCATTTTTACACACCATCCAGGTGTATTTAAGCCCCACTGATATTGAAGCCCCCTTGTGTCTGACACCTTTGGATACCCTCTTCAATATCCCGGCCTTCAATGATCTTCTTCTATCACTTGCAACAGTTGTGAACAATGGGATCTTTTTCTCAGGGTATGCGTGGTTGAATGTGAGGATAGACATCACCAGCTAAGTTGGCTAATAAATTTGATGGAGGTTACTAACTGAACTATTTAAAGTATGTTGCCAACTATTTGGGGATATAGAATTAAACTGTTCCTTAATCTTAGTACAAGAAACAGTAGCTACTGAAGCATTATATCTTCTTACTTCTGATGTATCAATAACCTTATGGTTTAAAATAACTGTTTCCACTATAAAAATGAGAAGTTTAAGTTCCCATGAGTCGCTGAAGTCTTAAACGGAAAGTTCCCTTGTGGCAACTGCCAAGTGTGTAAACCCAGCATGGTGTTTAAGCACTACAGACTATCAATCATCAATCAAAAGCACTTCTGTTAGACTGTAAGGTGCTCAAGAAAAGACACACATTTTAGAAATACCACACTGTTATCAACGTAAGTCCTGCCTACTTCATGACTACTCCATCAAAGTTCCTAATTATATGTTGTCAGTTTTATGTGATTTAGTTATGTTTACAGAATATTTATGTACCATATTTTTCTAAACACAAAGCATATTTTTCAAGGAAAATGTTTTTATCATCTCTTGCAACATTACAGAGGGTCGATCATGATTCCTGAGGACAAGTTTGAAAGGTGATGTCCTTACACAGAGACACTGTGCACAGTAGTGCATTTTCATTCAGTCAAATGGTATCTGCCACAGTGGCTGGAACTGGTTTGCTCTCAAGTACGCTAAGGAAAATTGAACCTTTCTAGGAGTGGTACATAACAGCCCTTTCTGACACTGAGTACAGTTATAGTGCTGTCATTGAAATTTGCAAGAAGCGTGGTTTCAAGATTTCCAGAAATGGCATTTACTCAGTTCTTAATAAAAAAGAAGGTAAAGCTCATATGGGATTGATTCCTAAAGGGAAAAAACAAGCACATCCTAAGCCTTCTACAAGCTGCACTCCTGAGGTGGTCAGGAGAGTTAAAGCCCTTGTGATAGGAGAAAATCCAGCAATCCAAAGAGCAATAACAGTGAAGTTTGGCATCTCAAGCAACTGTAAGCAACATAAATAAAAATTTAAACTTAGAAAAGCCGGGTTCACAAACTCCTACAGAGACACATTACAGAGAGCTGCACCAAGAGAAGAAAGCTCTATGAATGCCATTCTGCTGGTGATAAATGGAAGTTTATAGTGACTTTAGATGACGTATATAACTACCTTAATGATACAAATAAGCCACGGGCAATTTTTTACCAGCCAAGAGACAAAAAACAATTTGAAAAGTGGTATACCCAATTCAGAGAAAGTTTTTCATATGGCATATGGCTTCATGTTAATTGCAGGATTTTGTTGCAATAGCAAGTTAATCATCTGCAGAACAGAAAAAAAATGCCAAAGTTATCTCTGCCTACTACCTAAAGAATATCCTGCCATACTTTTGCTTCTACAAGGCAGTTCATGGTGGAAATGGAGCAGGAAACTGAGGCACATGCAGTGCCCTTTACTGAAATTCCTGTCAAGTCCCTCAATGCTGCATCCATGGATTTTTGTGCATTTGGTCTTCTAAAAAGAGTGCTTGGAGGTAGGAGACCAAGTTCTACTGAAGATCTATGGAAAGCCTGCAAGAAGGAGTGGTCCAAAATCGACATCGCCGTTCTTCGTAAAGTGCTTCTGCAGTGGAAATTTTGTTGTCGAGCAATAACTAAGCCACAAAGTCATCCAATAGAACACAAACGCTGGTGGAAATGCAGATTTTTATAGGCACGGTGGTAATGCCAATTCGTCCCCAGGAATCATGATTAACCCTTTGTAGTAAAGCGGGACTTATACGTTTTGAAACAATGCTCCTCAAATGTCATATAAATAGTATCAAATTACATAATCCACCAAACTCTATATTTGCATGTGCAGTTTCTCATATCCTCAATTCAAGCTTTTTTTTGTTGTATAAAATAATAGTGGTGTCTTGAGAGTAAAACCAGTGCTTCTGTGTTGCTAGGTTTACAAAACAGCATTTAGATATGTGAGGCTACATTTTGTGCATATCAAAGACAAATATTATGACTTCACATTTAACAAAATGGAGCAGAGTTCCTAAAATTTGAAAAGTTCCTTCAGTTTTCAGTTTTGTGTCAACTGGAAATTTATTGAGCAAAAGGAGACAGTATGTACTAAAAAAAGCTTTTATTTATTGTTCCTAGATAAGGAAAGGTTACTCAGGTAACTTTTACTGACTGGTGATTAAACATATGCCCTCAAAACGTGGTATGATTTTTTATCACAGTAATAGATTACCTTTTGTATTTTAACGTGTACAGATTGGTAATAAAACTGAATGTAATAACATCGTGTTGCATGATACAATTAATTGCCACACCTGAGAATATACAAGATGGCCACGCTTGTCACATGGTAGCAAGTCATCCACTAATACTGTGGTCCACTTGCCATCTTTACAGAGCCGTACTTGGTATGCCCCCTGCTGACAGAATTCTCTCATCACCATAACCTTCTTTACTAAGTCTTCTCGTTCAGCTAGCACTGCCAACGCACTTAGTAGCCAGCAGTTCCCCAACACACCTAAACAAGCACACCATGTTTCTCACTTTAATACAGTTCCACAAATTTGTTTCTGGCATAAAACAAAATATCTTATATTTTTAATTCTACATTTAACATGCGTTATTCTCTTTTTTTTTTCAAATTCATTCGATGGTAACAAAAATTAAGATTTTTGTACAAATCAGGGTCAGCCAACTGAAAGCTCTGTGATAAGACAACATGTCCCTCTTGCTCCTGGAGCAGGGAAAGAAACTTACTGAGAAGTGTAGGCTGGGTGATTAGGACGATAGGCTGTGAAGTCAAATTTAATTTTTAAATCCAAATTGTTTACTTCAAACTATTAATAAATAACATACACATTAACACTAGTAAATTATTATAATTACTAATATGTTAATTATTAGAAAGGGAAGTTAAATTGCTCTACCCTGCCAGACAAAAATGTGGCAGGTTTACAATCCGTCATCTTCTAAACTATTTCAAATCATACAAAAAACATTGAGAGGTTTTTGTGCGATGCAGTTTACACCTTTGTTTATGTATTCATGAGAGGAAACTGCTTTCACAATGAAGAACTCATTATCATTTACACCACATAGTAATATGAAAGGATGGGATTTTTAATTTTTTATAAACGAATACACTCAGTACATTCCTGTTTTTTGATTCAATTAATGGTTTCTTTGTCACAAATAGGTTTTTATGCTCAATAGTTTGAAATATACTGTGCCATTTGTATAAAAAAGTGCTCCTCCAAAAATTGTGTTAAGTGTAAAAGGCAAAAAAAGGTAAAGTTATTTTACGGAGGGGATTTCACACTGAGCTATTGTATGTCAAACCCTGGCAGGAAGGGATGAAGTGAGGGCACTCTATGGGCTTGTGTTGAAACTTGGGCGACCAGCAAGCCCATGTGAAGGTCCCTAACGTGTGCTGCAGGTTCTTTAACTTGATACCAGAGTTTGCAAGCAGTCACCAGCCAGGCGACCACTGCCACTCATTTGTTAAGTAGAGCAGTTATAATAATAATAATAATAATAATAAATACTAGAAGTTGATGACAGTATTGTTGGAATCACATTAACATAGGAACTTTGAGTCGATTAATAACACCAAACAACATTTGCTTTTAAAACTTCCCGGTACATGTTTCAGAGGCTAGCTTTCCTCCATTATCAACCGTACATCGACTGAACTGTACATGCTGGTTCCTAGAGCTGGTATCAGGGCAGTCTACAGGGGATACCAGTCCTAGGAACCAGCCTCTACAGTTCAGTTGATGTACGGTTGATAATGGAGGGAAGCTAGCCTCCGAAATATGTACCGGGAAATTTTAAAAGTGAGTGTTGTTTAGTGTTAATAATCGATTCAAAATTCATATTTTAAGGAGCAGTTGTAGTTCATAAAGTCCTCACATAGCAATGCTAAACTTGCCTCTTACACCAACACTTCCAACCCTGAAAGACCGAATTGAAATGAAGGTGCAAATAAAAATTATCCATCCCAGCATTTGCCTTGTAACCCAGGAAAACCCCTGAAAAAAAACCCATGGATCAGGAAGATCGGCCGTGGAAATTGAACCCACAATCTCCAGAATGTGAGCCTGACACATTACCACAGAGTCATCTTCCTCTGTGTACTAAAAGTAACAAACCATTGGAGAAATGCTGTAATGCATAGTTTTCAATCATTTTTTAAAAATAATTAGAATTATCATACCCTTTTAAAACACACATCATAATATGAAGCAAAATAAAAACATTCTAGCAATTTCAAAACTTAAAAGAATCAATGAAACTTGCCATTCTGAATACACTTCAAAATATTTATTACAGAGAAAACCGTTTGAAAGAATACTTTACATGAAGAATTTTGAAATATGGCTAATTGATTCTGCACAATGACACGCACACATGCATGCAACCTGCACATACATAGGCATGCATGCACAGATCTTTTTCTAAAAATGCTTTTCCTTGGATTATATGTCTCAAAACATATATTTCCAGTGAAATCTCATATCAAATTTTCGGAAAACAATACAACTTCCTCTATTTACTGTATGTCGTTGCACAGTGGTAGAAACAAGGATGCTATATACAACAGAAGTATGGGAGCTGGAAAAAGGTTGGGAAAATGTACACATAATAAACAGAAAGTTTTGTAAAATAATATTGGGGTACCAAGGAGCTCACCAAATGAAGTAGCATAGACAGAACTATGGAGAGCAGGAGCAAAAGGTAAAATGGTAGAAAGACCAGTTAAATACCGGTTTAGAATAAATTTATTGGAGGAAAATAATATATTAAAACAATGCATGGTTGTGCAGGAGAAACTGGGGGAAATAAGAACTTGGATGCACAAAATATAGACAATATTGGAGGAAATATGAATAGGGGGAAATATAGGGAGAAAAAACAATAGAGGCAAGGGTTTCTGGAGGGAAATTAGAACAAGGGTGGAGAGTATCGAAAAGCAAGAAATTGTAAGTAGCTTTTAATGAAACGAGGTCATTAATAGATGATCGATTTTTAAAAATGGAATGGGGCAGAGACAAATGTATTGAAATATGCAATAAAGAGGCCAGAATGGGGTATACATGGGCTAGGGCATGGGTAATGAACCTAAGTGGCACAATAGGGATGAAAAGGAGGAAGAGATGCACATAATGCAATGGGTTGTGTGAAAATTGGCACTATATTTTGGAATGTAATGGTATGGAAAAATGTAGAGGGAATCTAATACCCAAAACATCTGATGTGTTGCACTCACGTGACTTTCTCTACCCTTGTATTAACCATTCTTACAAACCCTTATTCCTATATCTTCTTCATGTTACTTGAGATAAACATTTACAAAAATTATCTTACTGCTTATCTCCTTGTAGGTGCAAGGGGAATGAATATTAGAATACACTAGGCTTTGAGTGATAGTCTAATCATTTTAGCTTTGAGATCCTGTTCTCTCTTTGCACACTTAACATAAAAAAATGAACAACGTTTCACAAAAGTTTTAAGTTTTCTGAAACTGACACAAATAACAAGGAATATCTCTGAAATGGTTCACTCTACAAAAAAAGAAAAAAAAGGACATAAATTGTGTATTTTAGCAAGATCTACATTTTTTGTATATTAATATTTTGTTTATCTCTTACAGTTTACGAGTCATTTAAAAGTCATCCGGAGGAAACAGGACTACGCAGGCTACAGCCAGAAAATTCAAAATATACATTTCATTTGTCATAAAAATATCTTAAACATTTTAATCAAAATCTTTTCAAGAAAACCAAAATTTTCAAAAAATTTTCCATGTCAAGGGTAGTTTAGGGTGGAGCTATGTTCTTCAAAATCTTCATGTCGCATCCTTAAAACACATTGAACTTTAATACCAACTTTGGTTTTTAACCAACTTCGTTTTTGAGTTATGCTGTCCACAGACTGACAGACACACAGACCTTCTTCTAAAAATGATTTTTTTGGATTCAGAGGGCCTCAAAACATATATTTCCGGTGAAATTGTGACATCAAATTTTTAGATGGAATACAATACTTCCTCTATGTGCCAGCAGAGAAAGTAAAAAATGGAAAGATTTTCCATTAGAGTTAAAAGTAAGGAAAATTTCTAAATCAAGATCAGATGATTATGTGGAGAAAGCAAGAAAATATTTAGGAAAAATAAGGTTTAAGTGGTCAAAAGAAGCATGATAGAGTGGAAAAAGCTAATGAGGGGTAAAAGTAAATAGTGGCCATAATAAACTTCTCCATTATATATAAAACAAAATGTTAAATGTAAGGGGAAGTAATAGAAATAAGCAACTCCAAGAGGGAGGAATGAATTGTAAATTTCCAGCTGGCAACCAGTTGGAATAGCTGCTGGTTTCCAGTAGCTATGGTAATATTGGGAAATATTGTCAAAATTAATTCCATTTGCTTTATTGTAGGAAATATGGTTCTAATTAATTATTTTTTCTTATTTTACTGTTGTAGTATACTAAGAGTGTATTTGTATAATTAGAATTGTTATAAAAAATGTTACTTATTTACTGTGTGTTGTATAGAAAGCACTAACAGCCACTTCTTTTCCAGATGCAATAATACACCAGAATAAAATTAAATCAAGGAATAACTATGACTAAATGTAGCAAGAGCATTTCTGATCTTTTTCTCCAGAAATGTTTTGTCTCTGAAGAGTTATATCTCTTGCAGTATGTGCCCAACCTTAGAAAGGATATGATATTAAGACGGACATGTTAGTTAACATCAGTTTACATACCCTGAGAAATATCTGAAGGCAATGGTGTGCGGAAAACTGCCCATTTTAATTTAGGGTCTCCTTCCATTACTATCTCGTGCGGTCGGAGCCATTGAACTACATGGTTATCTTTTGTCTCTGCAGGGTTGTAATACAAAGACTTCGGAGCAGGTGGAAAGGAGTCGTCTACAAATGGTTCTTTATGCTGTAATGCCAGAAATCACAAATTTTAGCTTGATGAAACATGCTATTTCTAAACAATAACTGATACATAAATACAAGAAATTGCCATACACCAATCACAATTTCAAAAATCTGACGTGTTGCACTCATATGACTTTCTCTACTGTTGTACTAACCATTCTTATATACTCTTATTCCTGTATTTTCTTCGTGTCACTTGAGATAAACATTTGCAGAAACTAACTTATTGCTTATTTCCCTGTACGTGCAAGGGGAATATGAGAATACAGTAGGCTTTGACCTATAGTCAAATCTTTTAAGGCTTTGAGATTCTGTTCGCTTTGCATGGCTCAGATATCTGGGCCAGATTTGAACCCACAACCTTGGGATCAGTAGGCCAGCGTCTAACGCACTGAGCCACCCAAACCAACTATTATGAATGGATGGATTAACCAGTGTCCATTAAAAACAGTTATAATTAAGCTCATGATGCATCCTAATGTTAAATACTCCAACCTGGAATATATAAAGATATTTAATAACAAATATAACCAATCAGTATCATTAGCTTTATTCTGTAATGTAACTTGAATTTGTGATGAATGATTATCATCAACAACTGGAGATCACAGCCTTCAGTTATTCAATCAAATGCTCATTCGTGACTAACTGGAATTATGATTTGAACATACCAATTGGACTATTAGAAATGTCTCGTTCTTCCAGGCTTGTAAGCCATGGTCTAGAAGGCATTGGTGATACTAACGTTTTGCCAAGTACTGCGCTTGGCATCATCAGGGTAACACGATCCGCTGTCTGCACTGGTCAGAGTTTGAATGTGGAAGCTGAGAAACAGTGGAAGTAAAGACTGTTAACGTCCGTTAGGGTTATTTATATGGGTGGGGGTGGGCGGGGCATTGTTGCACTGGCTACGGTAGTGATTGGCTAGTTGTAGGCAAGGTTTTATTACAACTGTTGTGTGTGTCTGAAAGTTTATCTAAGACTGGTATCCATGCTTTATGTATATGAAGTATTTCCTCCTTGCGATTAAAGCTGTCTTTATGTTTGTAGATTTCTATGGCTTCCCTTTGTAGTTGGGCATAGTAATTAACTGTAGAAGACAGGACTCGGGTTTCTTTAAGGTTGACATCATGGCCGAATAATAAGGCACGCCTTGATGATGCCAAGCGCAGTACTTGGTGAAACGTTGGTATCTACAATGCCTTCTAGACCACGGCCTACAAGCCCGGAAGAACTAAACATTTCTAATAGTTAAGACCCCGACCGTGAAAGCCTAAGTATATATACCAATTGGAGATAATACCTTTAGAACGAAATGTGAACAGTTATTCAATCTGATGCTGCTTGGTTACAAATAATTTCAGACTGCCAACAGAAGCATCTTTCTTTCCAACAAATAAATTAGAAATACATTGATATCTTCTGCAGAAGACATGAACCATTTAAACTTTACGGTAATGAATTTACTGAAACACTTCAAAGCATTATTTTGTTAGGAATTTTGAAATTGATCAACACAAAAAACCTAATATTTCTTTGTTAGAATATATGATCTATTTGAACACTTTTACAACCGATTTATCTATGGCATGCCAGTCTTGAAGAGCCACAATCAACAAATGCTAAAGCTGACTTCTAGCCCACATGTCCTTTACCATTTCCATTCTTCATTCAAGTTAATATGAGAAGATTGTACAGTAGCATAACCAGTGGTAAGTGGAAGAATTTTGGAATAGCTGCTGGTTTCCAGTAGCTAAGGTGTGGAATGGTTAATGGCTTCCAGTAACCAAGATAATTTTAGGAAATATTATTTGATTTAGAAGGTTCATTGTATTTTTTGAGTACATATGTTTAAGTTTATTTCATATTAAATAAATAAAAAATAAAATAATATTGGTTACTAGATCCAAAGATCACTATGATCACTTCCTACCTATAGTAGCTCCTTATATTCCTTACACTGTTGTGTAGGCACTGAATTCAACTCAAGTTGATTCACAACAATCCAAGAAGGTAATGTGTATTAAAATGCACTTCATCTGTAGAAGGATTCAAAACATTTTGTTTCAGTATTTCTCATACAAAAACTTTGATCTCATTAATTAAAATAAAAGAAGGACAAAAAATAGGGGGAGAGAGAAAGAAAAACAAAAACTGAGTTGTTTCACCCACTCCATAATAGCAGAAATAATCCTCAAAGATGTACGATTATAACAGACACAAAATTGATAACTGACCACAACTATTTTCTGTTGCACAAATTAACTTTGTGGTTGCAAATGTTATTTATTTCACCAGCTTTACAGTGTAATTTCATTTAAGTTTTGTGCCTGCTATAATTTACAGTGTTGTAACTTCCCCACATTTCCAAGCACCAATAAGAGAATAAAAAAGATTAGCATTTTTCTGCTTATAGTGATCAAGTCATTCTAAAGCACTGACATTTCCAACTTAAAAGCAAACAGAGGGGTCGATTCCTGGCTGGAGAATGAGAATTCTTCTTTAACATGGATAATTTCCTATTCTCCTGAAAGTCTGGAAGTATGAATGAGGGAGTACATGTGCAAAATGTGTGTGTAAATTTAATAGAAAGATAACATCCTGATGGCTAAATGGTCCTTGATGTTGCCGGAAAAAAAAGAGGAATTTATTCAAAATAAAAGATTATTCAATAAGGCTTACCTCCCTACAATACTGCACTATGCGTTCCCATTTTTCCAGCGCCTCCTGTTCTTCTATGTGTCGCAGATCTTCCATCAGTTCACTTTCTTGTTTCAGTTTTGCTGCTGTAGATATTGTGTTACTCAAGATAGGTCCTGATGGAGTGCTACCGCCTGGAGAAGGCGTTGCAGAAAGCCTGCCATTTGTCATTACCATAGCAGAAGAAGAGAGGCAGCGTGAACTCTGGCACATTTCACATGACACTGATGCTGTCCGGTTCTCATAAGTGCACAACATACAATGCCACGATACTAGTGGTGTTATTGGTGAAGATTGTTGATCTATAGCTCGCGGACTTCTGCCTCCACCACCTACAGATACGACATGGCCACAATTCACAGTACTTAAGAACAGAGATCTTAAGGAGTGATTTATTTGTTGTTAAGACGATTTTTTATTTTTACAAACCACTATCACACAGATTTTCTCATAATTATGCACTCAAAAATATAACATATATCTGATATTTTATAAACTACGGGCGTTATAGGCTAATTTAAACAGGTAGTCAAATGTTACAAAGGCTGAGTTTACAATGAGTCGCACTTCAGATAGTCTTGCTATGAAGGGTAGTGAACAGCATTTAACACCACATCAGGTGTCTAAACTTTTTAGGCTATTAGACCAGGTTTTTCAATTTCATAGCTTATATTACCTACATACTGTACCCTTAAAATTGTTGCTATATTATTATTTATTTATGCCAACAAACTTACTGTTGGTGTTTTTAAACACACAAGCCGTGTGTGGGCAAAGTTTGAGAGGTAGAACTGGAACTTAAAAATTCAATGCCACAACTGGAATTTGAACCACAGACCTTCCGCTTACCGGGTGACTGCTCAACCACTGAGCTATTGTGACAAACTGCCAGTCACAGTTGCGGCATTGAATTTTTAAGTTCCAGTTCTACCTCTCAATTGTTGCTATATGTTCTAAAATTTGTAATGAAGTTGTAAAGCACGGAGAATCACTGGCTAGGATCTCAGTACTGAAGATTAAGTAGATTAGAACTTTCATTGTGGTGCATGCCATGAAGCGTAGGCCCCACAACAAATAAAGGCAATTGATGTGCATGTATGCTAATGGGACATAAACAACATTTTGGATAAACATTTGCTTTGCTTTTAAACTAGAAAGTAAAATGTATCTGCATTTATTTTTTTCCCTCACTCTCTTTTCATTTTTACACATACAATGGAAGTTGGATAATTCGAAGCTGAAGGGACAAGAAAATAATTTGAAATATTAAAAAATTCCAATTACAAAAATTATGTCTCAAACTGACATCTTAGCAATACAGGTGCATACTGCCATCAGGATTTTTCAGTTGTCACTTTTTTTTTTTACTCTTTCCATTTTCCCTCGAGGCACTACTGAAAATTTTCTCCTTATTCTTCAGATAAGTTGACAAACTGTTTGGTGGTATCCCATATTATTTCGTAATTTCAGATTTTTCCTTCAAACTTCAACTTCTTGAATGACAGCAGCTTTTTCTGCAAAAGTTAAAGTCTTGTACTGGACATGTGGTTTATTAATATACATAGTGGCATTGATTTGCAACACACTGAACAGTAGGAAGGCCAAGCGACAACTAAAGGTGCACATGTTTTAAACAGGGGGATGTGGGAGCAAGTGTAGAAGCTCAAGGCCAGGAGCTAGGATAGCTATTCCACCCCCCCCCCCCCCAAACTACATTCCAACAAAACAAATAACCCCAGAGTAATGATCTCTTTTGCAGAAACACATGGACAAACTTATATTGAATTTCTACTTTTAGATTAATTTTCAATTGACATTTCTGAACAAAAGCTTCAAATTAAGAATAATGAAATTTGAATTACACGAGTTGTTTACATTGCTTTAGTACAAAATTCAAATGATCAAGAAAAATGTTTGAATTAATGACAATTCCAAACTATAAACATTTGAAATATCCAACTTCCACTGTATAAGCCATTTTAATATTCATAACCTTAATCAAAATACTGAAATATGCAGTAGTAAAGCACTACAGTTTTCCAAAGTTAAAAGTCTCTTGCTGTCATATTTTGTTCTACAGCAAATTTGCATATAGGACTGCACATACTGTACACAGAGAACAAAGAGGAGCAGCACAATTGGAATCTAACAGTAAATCTTTTCACATGAAGTTGCTGTAGCTTTCTGCCAGACATGGCATAGACTTATATTATTATTATAAAGGTAAATAATTAGAAGATAACTAAGAGAGGTCAATTTACACAAAGAAATCTTAAAATTCATATAGAAACAGAAAAAGATGAACAATTGCCATTTCTAGACCTAAAAATCATACAAAATGCAAACAAACTAAACTTTGGTACCTACCAAAACCAATGCAGACACACAGTTACAACTGGAATCCAAGATCGCAGAAATAAGTGGTATTCAAGCATCTTCTGGACAGAGACCGGAAGATCCATGGTTCAAATCTACGGTATTGAATTTTTCAGTCTTATTCTACTGTTTCCCATACCATTCTTTCCACCAAAAGCTCCATCATTACCTTTCCATTCTTCTGTTTTGCCTGCATTTCATATCTTCTTCTCCACTCTCATACCTGGTGCTGGGCTGACCACCCGCTTGCAGGTCTTCATTCTGTTCAGTCCATAGGTTTGTCTGCATTCCGACAGGCTTCTGACCCAAGCACAGGCTTGTAAGTCAATCCTCCACATGGGGAGGGTAAGCAGATGAAGAAGATGTAGTAGTATTCAATTTCCTTGTATTCTTGCATCTTTACAGCAACCTATTGCCTTTTGATTTAGATTTAAATTCACCGTAGCTCTATCTAGCTCTTTAATTCTCAGTTTTCCTGCCAAGATCTACTTGAAAAGGGTCTCTTTAATATCATCTGCACAATTTCCCATGTTGAAAAAAAATAAATAAAAAACACCTTACGCAAACAAAACAGTACAGCAAGCAAAAATACTTAAGCAAATAGCTATAAATATTAAAGTTTCAGAAGCACCTGACGTGTCATACACTGATTCAACTTGGCAACTACAGAATAGAAAAATGCTTTCTGTTATACACCACATAAAATGTGCTTAATGTAAACTCAGTCTTACCAGTATTTAAAATAATTCTGGCATTATTGTAAAATACCATTATTCTAAAATTTTCCTAGTTCTAACATGCTTTTTAATTTTCCTTTTTTCTTTGTTATCTTCTTTTTTACAATGTTGAGTTTGGCTGGAGTAACACTAGGAGGGTATGCAATAAACAAGAAAGAAGAATGAATAGGAACATGAAATAAGCAAGAGGACAAAGAAAACAGAAATCACAAGAAGGGAAACCAGTCTGAAGGTGATATAAAAAATAAGAGGAAGAAAGAAAACTTCAATGGACCACATACCTCTGTCGTTCACCACTAATGTGCTGTTGTCCACACTAAGCTCCATGCGGTTGATGTTTCCAGTACGATGGTGATGATGGTGGTGGTGATGATGATGGTGGTGCCCGCCACCACTGCCACCACGATTTGATACACCATTGCTACGAGATACACCCCCGCTGCTTGTCACCCTTCTACTTCCCGCAACCTTTTGTTTAGGAATGGCCCCTCCACCCCCTCCCACTTTACCACCACCAAGCCGGGAGGATGACTGTCTAGGAGATGGACTCCTGGACCCACCCCCACCACTGGATGCTTTGGGCACTTCCAGCAGTTTCTTTGTAGTCTTACAGGCCATGCAAGATTGAGCACTAAGAGGGTTTTTCAGTGTGCATTGCCCACAGGACCAGAACTCTCCTTTACGCAGAGTCATGTCCTCCACCATACTAATGCTACGAAGCTTGGAACCCCCACAAACCACACACGCCATTGCTGTTCCTGAATTCACTAGGGTGCACTTCTTACACGTCCACTCCTGTTCACATGATGCTGGGACAGTCCCTTCACCAGGAAGGAACTGGAAGTCCTCGTCAAGGTCTTGCTCCAAGGTAGCTAGGGTTGCTGTAGGAGGACCAGGCAGTAAGAGACCCAAAGGGTCCCCATCATTTTCCGATCCCTCTGAATCGTCTCTCTTAGGAGGGGTATAGCGAACGCTGTCCTTGGTCACAGTGATGAGACTAGGCTCTGTGAGGGATGGGGGTGAACGCACAGAATTACAAATATCACAGCTGTCAGACCACAGTGGGTTGTAGGCATACGAGCACTTAGTGCAAGTCCACATGCGGTCGATAGAGGAATTGGAGGTTTCCGACGAGGAAGATGAAGAGGAGAGCTGAATGTTACCATTACTGGTCTTGCAGAGATCTACCACGTCTAAGATAGGCATCGGAGGCACTAACCGCTTTTTTGCTAGTGCTTTACGAGATCTCACTTGCTGCTGGGGATCGGTAATACCGATGTAGGAGTACCTGGTACCCGCCTGAGGAAGTTGAAGGTTCAAATTAACGGGCGACCTCGCAGCCGGGAGGTTGCCTTGAGCGTCCGTTTCCACCATACTGCGCCGGTTGGGCTTGGTACTACCTCCTGGCGAGGCGGCGCCAGTCATCTCGGAGAACGATCGGCGATACACGGGTCGTGACCAGTCTCCCGGACTGGCCTGCTGTCGAAGACTCTGCACCTCGGGCCTGCTGCCACCTTCTTCCCAATCCGGCACGGTGATCACTATACCATTACGAGGAAGTGTACCGCCCGCCCGGATAGCAATATTGCTGCTCGCCTTTCTAGGGGTCTCACACACTTCACACCGGTCCTTGCCAGCCGCATTCTCCAAAGTACATCTAGGACACGTCCACGAGGCTGCCAGCGTTGCATTTCGAACCGCGTCTTCTTTATCCTCTCCCACAGCGTTGTCCACGACGAGGCTTGTAGGCCTCTTGAAGGCATTTCCCCCGGCCGCCAGCGACTTAGGGATTATCGGTGCCGCCTCCAGCCAAAGTTTCTGCACGACCGAGCCATTGGAGAGCGATCTGCTTACTTTGGATTTGACCCGCTCATAAACGGAGGGGTTCTGGCGCTTTGGGGATCTATTGCTGTGGGAGGGTTCCTCCTCTTCCTCGTGTCCCATCATATCCACCTCGGGGTTAACGGTGCCGCAGGTGGCGCATCTGGCCGTCACGCTCACGTTTAGGAAACGGCACCGCGAGCACAGCCAGCGATGGGCCAAGCTCGGAGCGCTCGTAGACCTTGCCAGCAGTCCAGTCCATGATGCGGAATGGGGCCCCCATGTTGAAAATCGCCGTGGATCATTTCGCCCTTCTTCAGCTCCCGCTCCTGGACTAAGCTCTACAAGGCTGCTGTGGCACTCCGCAGGCTCCTCAGCATTACTGTAACAAACAAAATATGCACTTAATTGTTACTCTTACCAATGACATTTAGGATTAACATGAACTTAGAATCCTTCTCATTCCGGTTTGACTTATTATTAAGATTTAATACTTTTAAATTAATAGGTAGTAGTAAAACTTGAGAAATTTAAAATGAATCACGATTTAAAGGCATATTAATATGAAGTAATTTTTCTTTTGTTTTATTTTCTAAACGCCGAAATTCAGTTATGAAAGAAAAGTAGGAATTAACACATCGTGTTTTATGAGAGTAGTTTGATAAGTCCGTGACTTTGACGAGGAATCGCGCACGGATCAAAGGTTTCTTGTTGGCACCAAAGTTGTACATCTCCTCTGTGTATAATTCTAGAAGCTCATCGTCATCTGTTTCTTAGAGCATCGCTGGGACCTTTTAAAGCTCTAGTTTTGTATTTCTTCACGGAAAACGGAGAAAAGTAAATTTCATATTCGCAAAAAGCATTGTTTTTTACGTGGTAAGACAATGAAGGAAACGGAAGAAATGCTGCTAACTAAAATGAAGGAGCATTTTAGAAATATTAAATGTAAATAGATTGATAAATATATGTGGCGCATCAATTTTGGTCATTTAATCACGAAATAAATCCGGAGATTAAATTACTAAAGCAATTAAATGGACCTACAGATCTAATGCTTTGGGAAAAGATATTCATTAAAAAAAAAAAAAAAAAAAAAAAAAAAAACAGGAGCCGCATTATGAATGCTGAAATACCGCCAACAGATTGCATTTATAGGTTTTTGTTTTCAGAGGTTGGCAATAAATAGATCTGTTGAGTTGAGCGTCGGTAGCTATGGTAACTTGTTTGGACAGCTTTGAAAATTGTTGGATGCAACTTGAAACTAGTTAGCAATAGAAGAACTTGCAATGTTACTAAGAGAACTGAAGCTTTTAGTTTCTAATTTGTTCTTATTTTATATCTTTGTTGGTTATCGTGCAAGTAAATAGCACTTTATAACATAAATTATAATAAAATAGCGAGTGATTCAACATTTGTAAATATGTTACTTTTAAACTATGCCTATGTATATATTAGTGTGGTATTGTTTATGTATGCATTGCTATTAAATGTATACATTTGTTCAACTTGATACTGAATTGTTTCGTATTCTTGTAAGCAGATAATGAATGGTTGAATGAATGGTTTTTCGTACTGAGGTTGGCAGTTTCGAATATATTTGAGAACTGGCAATTAAGCCATGTTTCAAGCACCGAATTCAAACTACCATTCCTGTCTGACTCAAGGATTAGAAAGAGAGGGAAATAATTCAATGCAGGCATTATCCTTTGAATAGAAGAGGTGTAATTATATGCTGTTCAATAGCGTAGCAAAGGGAATTTGATGTTGGGGAGGTGGCAATCCATTTCCAACCATCTCTTTCAGCCAATAAATGCTGTACAAGTGGTTTTCTCATAGTATCCTCCTACGTTTTGGTCAAACATATGTGCGTTTTGAGTCTGGATGTATGTTAGAAGTGCCGAGTATTCGAGAGAAGATTAAAAAATCTTATGTGTTGCACTCACATGACTTTCTCTACTCTTGTCCTAACCATTCTTACAAACTCTTATTCCTATATCTTCTTCGTGTTAGTTAAAATAAACATCTGTACAAATTATCTCATTGCTTATTTCCTTGTAGGTGCAAGGGGAATGTTGGAATACAGTAGGGTTTGTGCGATATTCAAATATTTTAAAGCTTTGATATTCCGTTATCTTTGCACACGAAACATATAAAAAATGAATAACGATGATTCATTTCACGAAAGTTCTAAGTTTTCCGAAACTCACACACATAACAAGGAATATTTCCGAAATGGTTCACCCTACAAGAAAATTTATTGAGACATAAATTGTGTATTTTAGCAAGATCTACATTTTTTGTATAGTATGATTTGGTCTATCTCTAACGGTTTACCAGTTATGCAAAAGTCGTCCAGAGCAAATACGACTACAGGGGCTATAGCCAGAAAATTCAAGATATACATTTCATTTGTCATCAAAATATCTCAAACATATGACATTTTAATAAACATCGTTAGCCATTTTCAAGAAAATCAAAATTTTCCATGTAAAGGGTAGTTTAGGGTGGGGCTATTTTCCTCAAAATCTTCGTGTCACATCCTTGAAAGACATTAAACTTAAATACCAACTTTGGTGTTTAACCGACTTTTCGTTTTTGAGTTATGCTGTCCACAGACTGACAGACACAGACACAGACACAGACACACACACACACACACACACACACACACACACACACACACACACACACACACACACACACACGCGGACCTTTTTCTAAAATGATTTTTTTTTGGATTCAGGGGGCCTCAAAACATGTATTTCCGGTGAAATCTCGACATCGAATTTTTGGGTGGAATACAATACTTCCCCTGCTTACCAGTAGAGAAAGTAAAACTAATGCATGACATAAAAACATGTGTTACATTCACATGGCTTTCTCAACCTGTTGTAATTAAGTACATGTATCTACTATACACTAGTCCTGCAAAAGATTACTTTCCTACCTAGTTCATGTTAATCGAAATAAACCTTTGCAGAAATAGTTTCATTACACAATTTAATGTAGGTATAAGGGAGATCCAGAAAGCGGAATCGACAGTCGTATGTCCACATATACACTGGCCTTTAAATTCCAGACCTACATCACTGAACGAAAAAAAAAAATAAAATAAAATAAAAAAATAAAAATAAATAAAATAAATATAATAATAATAATAATAATAATAATAATAATAATAATAATAATAATAATAATAATAATAATAATAATAATAATAATAATAATAATAATAATAATAATAATAATAATAATAATAATAATAATAATAATAATAATAATAATAATAATAATAATAATAATAATAATAATAATAATAATAATAATAATAATATATTTATATATATATATATATATATATATATATATAAAGATCCTGAATCGTAGCAGCACTTTTAAATCGACTACTTCAAATTCAATATATATTTTAATTGTCAGGTAAATATCCTAAATAAGTGACACTGCAATATCAATTCTTACGGTATTTTTGAGAAAATAACAATTTTCGAAAACATTTGCAGTAGTCGAGTTGGAATCCCCCCTTTTTTACTTTGTCTACTACATATAGTAAGTAGAGGAAGTATTGTATTCCACCCAAAAATTCGATGTCGAAATTTCACCGAAAATATATTTTGAGGCACCTCTGAATCCAAAGAAACAGAATTTTTAGAGAAAGATCCGCGCGCGCGCGTGTGTCAGTCTGTGGACAGCATAACTCAAAAATGAAAAGTCGGTTAAAAACCAAAGTTGGTATTTAAGTTTAATGCCTTTCAAGGATGTGACACGAAGATTTTGAAGAAAATAGCCCCACCCTATACTACCCTTTACGTGGAAAATTTTGATTTTCTCGAAAATGGCTCTGACGATTTTGATTAAAATGACACATGTTTAAGATATTTTTATGACAAATGAAATGTATATTTTGAATTCTCTGCCTATAGCCTATGTAGTCCTGTTCACTCTTGATGACTTTTGAATAACTTGTAAACCGTAAGAGATAGACCAAATCTTACTATATAAAAATGTAGATCTCGTTAAAACACACAATTTACGTCCAAATGAATTTATTATTTTATTTTTATTTATTTATTGATTTTTTTGTGGAGTGAACCATTTCAGAGATATTTCTTGTTATTAGTGTGAGTTTTGGAATACTTAAAAGTTTCGTCAAATGGAAGATGGTTATTAATTTTTTTATATCTTAGCCGTGCAAAGAGAACAGGATCTCAAAGCTCTAATAGATCAAAGCCTACTGTATCTCCACATTCCCCTTACACCTACAAGGAAATAAGCAATAATAAGGTAATTTCTGCAAATGTTTACCTCAACTAACATGAAGAAGATAAAGGAATTGGAGTTTGTAAGAATGGTTAGTACAAGAGTAGAGAAGTCATTCGTGTCGCAGTTTTGGTAGATACTGAAGCTAAATAATATGTCTGTATTTATCCATCATTTCCTCTTTGTTCACAGAAAAATACCTACACGGTATTGAACGTTATATTTTTGGGGGGTTAAGGCGCCTTAAAACACGCATTTCCGATGAAATCTCACGTCATAGTTTTGGGTGGAATATACTTTCTCCACCTACTGTAAACGCGTAATAGAGAGTGAAATATATTAAACGTTTTATATTTATTTTATGCCCATTTTAAGTGGTCACTACAGGATTCATAGCTTCCGCAAGCCTAACAAGGCTGCCTAATAATTTAACGACGGCCCATTGGTAGTTTACGTAGTTTCATTACATATCATGACATTAGAAAGGCTTAGAAAACACTGCCAACCATACACAAATGATCCAGATCAGCGGTGATCAACAGACCAGCTCGCTTCCGCTACACATGGTATTTTCCCCACACCACCGACCAAGGCAAGGAGAACCAGACCTGCTAATCAGAGGCGGATGGCGCGGAGTATCGTAGTACATACAATACAATGGTAGAACGAATATTTTTGTTTTCGAGACGAAGACGATAAAGCTAAGAGCTTGATTCGTAAGAATGGTAGTTGCAGATTTTTACCATTTCCCTTGCTTACGTTCCGTGTTCACGATAAACGTTATTCTACTGAAAAAATGCAACGATCTTATGTAGCAATTGTACGACCCATTCTCCTCACAATTTGAAGACCTAAAAACATTTCAAACCAAAATCCAATTATTTTGCACCTTTGAGTTTCCATGTACTGAGCTACAGAATATGAAACTACTTGCACTGCAGAATTCCACGAGCATAAAATGCGCTGAGAAAGAAGATGGGAATTATTTAAGTGTCTGCCCTGCTGTCAGTATCCAAGATTAAATTTGTTTGCATCTGGTTGAATGACAGTTTAATGGCTCCACTTACGTATATCTGTGAACAAACATTTTAAAAAATGAACTACATTAAAAGTGAGTATCGCAGCAAGATAAGTGAAAATCACATTATCTTTTGAGACTGTGCACTTCATCTTTTGCACCAAATATTGGAGACCTTCTGAAACGTAAATCGTGCCAAAAGAAATATCCTCAGAAACATCGTGGATTAATCAGGAGTAGATGAATGTGTACGCCTTTGATTTCCTGTACGCAAGAAAGTGCCGTCACTGGAACTCAGTAAGCACGGACAAATGCGTCATTCTCTCTCAGCTGGTGGAAGGAGGTGACTTCAACCTTCCCTATCTTGCCTTCGGTTGAGCCCCGCTGTTCCAGATAGGCTTTCATCAAAGATTCATTCGTGGCACAGTTACATTGTATGTAGGACAATTCCATACAACACAGCCCCAATATGACCTAGATGTTAATAATGAAAACTAAAAACTAAATTCAATTATTATCAAGAGTGCTCTTTACTTATACGTTATATGAAGCTCTTTATGATTACACATAATGCAAAAATGCAATTAGTTCTCTTCTGGTTTTGTATGGCATAAATAGAAGTAAATAGGTTAATTAAATATTTCTATACTGTGACAAATGATAAGTCCAGTTACTTTTAATGTCACTTTATTTCTTCTAAAACTTAATCACAAAACACTTTGATTAACACAATTTACAATTCACCATGACTTTGCAACTCACAGCTGCTCTGCTCTATCGTAACCTTGACACAAACACTGTTCAATGTACACAACAGACAACTGTCTACAACTGTCTTGGACGATACACGTGAATTTCCGGTGAAATCTCTATACGAAATTAATAGCTAGAATGCAGGAACTTTTCTACTTATTTAGATATATAGCTATACAGTATTATTGCTTCCTTCGTGACTATTTCATACAAAGAGGCGCTAAATTATCAAGTACGAATCATCACCTAGTCATTCTTTTGTTCTGTACAAATTATCACTAATTCATTCATTAGTTTAGTCAGTGCCACCAACTGTATCCCATAAATTACTGACAAACAATTTATTGCACGTTACAATCAAAATAACACTCTATTTCAATTTGACAACTGTCTTTTCAAAATTGTTCTTTTAATAATTGATGTATTTTTCCAGAAGAGAAAGGTAATTTGTCAATGTTAAAAATAAAACGAGATTTATTTAAGATTATAAACTGGTTTTCGTTATAACAAGAGAAGATCGAAATGCATATAATTATTGGGTTTCGTTTTCTTCAGTTGGCAGTGCTGAGTAACTCGAACTAGACTAATCGAAATGAATATATTTTAGTTATTTTTTATGTAATTTAACATTTTCTGATCAAATCTTTGCCATATAGTATTTAAATTCATATTTTATTTAAGAAATAGTCCAGATAAATTTCATACAGGTCTGACCTCGCTCCGCACGAGAATTTATCGGATAGGTCAGACGTCTCATGACATTACTTGTGACTCATTTGTGTCAGAACTTATCGCAAATCTTTTGTTTCTTATTCCTCAATACGCCACTATATTGACAGTAGAGATTGCTGTCCCAGATTAGAAAAAGAAGTCTTAATGTTAACCCAAGTTCAACAATGCATGAACCTGCTGTTTTTCAACACAAAATCCGTAAAAGATCGACGTTCTCGTTTGTTCTCCAATCAGGTATTACTCCATTCCTGTGGGCTTTCTTTCGTTTTTTTCCCTCTCCTCTTTTCTGAGCACCAATCTTTTTTCCTTCTCCCATACCACCTTTTCCGCAACGGCTGTGAAGTCAACTGTATTGAGTTCGTTCCTTCGACGTTTAATTTTGTAGGAAGCCACTTTGTATGGGCAACAAGAGAAGCAATGCCCGAAAAGGTCGTGTTAATAATTCAGGAAAGAGCTAATTCCGTCTGAGTGTGTGTGCGTGTGTGTGTGTGTGTGTGAAAGAGGGAGAGAACAAGACATTGATATTTTACAACTTTGTGGTGACCCCTCTGCTGGCCCCGTTGCTAGAGCACCTGCCTGCTGTGCAAGGGGTCCCGGGTTCGATTCCCGGCAGGGGAGTAGGAATTTTTCTCCAGGATTATTCCTCGTCCTTCCCTGAGTCTGGAAGTATTCGTGGTATTCGTGGTGGACGAAGGGTCGTTTGGGCGGGTTTTCTCCGGTTTCCACCAATTGCTCCATTATCACCCTTCCAATCATCGATTTCGCCTTAATTATGCATTTCATATCATCCTCTTCCTCATTATCATACCTGGTGCTTGGCTGACCACCTGCTTTCAGGTCTTCACTCTGTCTGGTCCATAGGTCTCTCTCTCCCCGACAGGTGTCTGACTATAGGCACTGGCTTGTAAGTCCTAGGGGGTGTAAAGTCCTACATAAGGGGAGGGTAATCAGGGAAAGAAGAAATGGTGACCCCTCAACAAATCTTGACAAATAAGATCTAGACATCACGAAGTAACACAAAACCTTATGTGTGTACACAGAGCTTTGTTCGTTGACATTTTTGGAATACTTCCCCCCCCTCCCCCCCCAAAAAATGAATTGCACCCACATGCCTTTCTATATTCACTCTTCTTCAAGCCAGCTTCTTTCAACTTACATATTTCGTAAGAACTTACTTACTTACTGTAAGAACACAGTACGTTAAAGCGATGGTATTTGAAGATCCAAACCACAAGTGAACAATATCTGTGAATTAATTAACACCACAAAGGTTTGTATTTGGTATAAATAATGAGCTTTATTGAGATACATATTTTCTGCGCAGTAAGATTTTGTTTGTCTCTTACGGTTTTCTAATTTTGCAAGTCATTCAAAATGAAGAGGAATTCCGAAGCTATTCCCCGAAAATTCAGTACCTATATGCATTTTGTCATGCAAATATCTTAAACATAACTACTGCATGTATATAAACATTCTTAGAGCTATTTCTTAGAAACTCCAAAATAGTGAAACATTTTGTGCGCAAGGGAAAGTTTGACGCGGTCTGACTTTCTTGAAAAATTAGAAAAAAAAAAAAAAATGAAATTGTGATTTATTTACGGACGCTCTTTACTGCTGTGGTCCTCAGCATTCTATTCTACCTATATTGGCGTAAAATACTGCTTAATTTTGCTCAGAAGCCTCTTTGTTAAACTTGTGGTTCTTTTACCTGCCATAAATCTAAAACACGGGACCACCGGCTTTGCTTCCCTTGCGAAGGAAGCTATCCTAAGGATTTTTACGCCCCAAAAAAATCCATCGCCCTCCGCTGGGTTTGAACCCGCTACCTCGGTAACTAGCGGCTAGCATGTTGCCTCTAGATCACGGAGAACGATATTTTCTTGAAAATCTCGTATCTTATCCTTATGAGATACTAATAAGAACTATGTTGGTATTTAATGGAATTTTCATTTTTGACCTATGCTGTTGACACACACACACACACACACACACACACACACACACACACACACACACACACACACACACACACACACACACACACACACACACACAACACACACACACACACACACACACATTTGTTGCACTCACATGACTTTCTCTACTCTTGTACTGACCATTCCTACAAACTCTTATCCCTCTATCTTCTTCGCGTTAGTTGAGATAAACATTTGTAGAAATTATCTTATTTGCTTATTTCCTAGTAGGTGGAAGGAGAATATGGGAATACAGTAGGCTTTGAGCGATAATCAAATGTTTTAAAGCTTTCAAATTCTGTTCTCTTTGCACAGTTAACATAAAAAAATTGAATACCGATATTCCATTTGACAGAAGTATAAGTTCTCCAAAACTCACACAAATAACAAGGCCTATCTCCAAAACGGTTCACTCTGTAACAAATTTTACCTAGACATAAATTGTGTATTTTAGTAAGATTTTCATTTTTTATATACTAAGATTTCGTCTCTCTCTAAAGGTTTACCAGTTATGCAAAAGTCGTCCAGAGTAAATATTACAGGGGCTATATTTATTTATTTATTTATTTTTTTTTTTTTAATTAACGTCCTCCAACATTGTGTCATATCGGACGAATGAATGAAATGAAATGGGTTCATGGAGCTTTAAGTTACCCGACATTCGTCTTCTCAGGGTAGGGAAAACCTCGGAAAAAAACCTTACCCGGATAACTTACCCTAAGCGAGATTCGAACTCGCGACCTCTTGAACGTGAGGCAGACACGCTAATTACAGGGGCTATAGCCAGAAAATTAAATATATATACATTTCATTTGCCATAAAAATAACTCAAACATGTAGTATTTTAATCAAAATCGTTAGAGCCATTTTCAAGAAAATCAAAATTTTCGAAAAATTATCCATGTGAGGGGTAGTTTAGGGTGAAGCAATTTTCTTCAAAATCTTCGTGTCGCATCCTTGAAAGACGTTAAACTTAAATGCCAAATTTGGTTTTTCACACTTTTCGTTTTTGAGTTATGCTGTCCACAGACTGACACACACACACACACACACACACACACACACACACACACACACACACACACACACACACACACACACACACACACGTGCGCGCGGACCTTTTTCTAAAAAAAAATTTTTTTATTCAGGAGGTCTCAAAATATATTTCCGGTGAAATCTCGACATCGAATTTTTGGGTGGAATACAATCCTTTCTTTACTATACTGTAGATAGTAGAGAATTTTTTTGAGAAAAGTGTAAGTGCTTGAAAATTCAAACAAATAATAAGAAATTCTCAGAAAGGTTAGGTCCAAAAATATTTTATATAAAGCGTTTACTTTAACATATGTACACTTTTTATGTAGTAAGATTTTGTCTATCTTTTACGGTTTAGCACTTATACAATAGTCATTCAGAATGAAGAGCACTTGAGAGGCTATTCACAGGAAATTCAGATATCTACACAACGAATATAACGAGGAAACGCCGCAAGCATTACAGGGACTTTCCCAGGAGTAAATACTCCATCTCAATGAAGTCCCCATAGGCCGTAACTTGTCAGAGCAGTAATTACTAGTTCTTGACGCGTCTCAGCACGTATCTGTGGCCTGGTGGCCAGAGTGAAGCATCATGGACAGCTACAGAAGTATTGTGCCAAAGCTATGGTTACAGCCAGAGTAGCTGTCAATGGTTTCTAAGCGGTAGAAATAAGCATTTAAAATGTACATACATTTGAAATATAAGTGCAACGTATAACATTCACACGGGTTTTCTACTCATTCTTCTTTTACTAAACACAATCACATTTCTTTCACTACTCCCTCTTCGACGAACAATTCATACAAGTTGCTATATGATTGAAACAAAAATGCGTATTACATTCACACGGCTTTATCAACTAGCTTTTCTTCCTGTAGTATTTGTTATTGCTCAACAGTGCTTTTGCTTGTTCCGGTGTTTTAATAAAAAGCTCAAGATGTAGTTAAAAAGTAAAGTTATCCCAGTTGGTGTCAGGAGTGCGACGAAAACCACGATACGGAACAGTTGATGAAACAAATGTTAGCCAAGATGGACATAATGGAAAATGAATTGAATTCTGGAATGCGGCAGGGGAAACAAATATGAAAGCCGAATTCAAAAGTGTAAGCTACGGAACGGAAAATATGGAAATGGACAAAATACATAGAAACAAAAATGGAAGCCAAATTGAAAAATGTGAACTCCGGATCGGGAAAGATGAAGAGGGGGAATATCCAGTAGGAACATAGAGCTATTGCGGAATACTAGCGAGCAACTGGCCGGGGTTAAGGAAGCCATGGAAGAACTCGACGGAAAGATGAAGGACCTTGGCCAACGTGTTAACATCCTGGAAGATAGTCGACCGCAGCACCAAAGAACTGAACTCCATACTGGAACAAATGCTCGACGAAAACCTCAAACTATGTCTATGGGGGAGGCCTGCGTTCAGCAGTAGACGTTTTACGGCTGAAATGATGGTGCTTATGAAATATCTATATGAATCTCTATATCTCTCGTATCTCGGAGATGGCCCTTAACAACTGCGATAAAAATTTTATTTAGTTAACGTTTTGCTTTTCAAGTTTATCTAAATAAGTATCTTCTCCCATATAAAGTAATATTGTTACTTTTACGCGTTTTGATTAATAAACATCTGATGTGTTGCACTCACATGACTTTCTCTACTCTTGTAATAGTCGTTATTAGAAACTCTTATTCCTATATCTTCTTCATGTTAGTTGAGATAAACATTTCCAGAAACTATCTTATTGCTTATTTCCTTGTAGGTGCAAGGGGAATATGGGAATAAAGTAGGTTTTGAGTGATAATCAAATCATTTAAAGCTTTCAAATTCCATTCTCTTTGCACGGTAACATATAAGAAAATAAATAACGATGTTCCATTTGACGAAAGTTTAGGTATTCCAAAACTCACACAAATAACAAGGAATATCTCCGAAATGGATAACTCTACAAAAAATGTATTTGGACAGAAATTGTGTGTTTTAGCAAGATATACATTTTTGTATAGTAAGCTTTCCTATAGCATTATTTTAATGTCTGTAATATTATGCCTATCTTAAAAGCATACATACATTTTATACAGCATAAAATCGTATTTTTAAAACAATTCGACAATTTTCAAAGTTTGCACACTTTAAATGAGTGTGGAATAATACTTGTTGAAGAAGTTCTGGTTTGTTGCTTGGCACATGCCGAGATCGCTGGAGGGCCGGACATTGTCCTACATCTGGTTTCCGCAACCGTACAAAGTCTGTCACAAGGAACCGTCCGATTAAGCAAACGAGATTAAACTACGCAAGCTGCCCATTGCCGTAACAAAGTTAATTTAGCTAGCCACGCTTGGCAATAGCACATACAATGCTCCGCATACGCGAACCCATTTTTAACTCTTCGGAACATTCAGTGGTGGCATGCAGAAGGAATCCACCCTTCAAAATATGCCGCAAGCGCGAGGAATGTTGTATTATGGGAACAGCAGCCCTAGATAATTTTCTCCAATGATTAGGAACACAATACAACTCTCGACAAAATAAACGCAGCAAGTATTTACCTCAGGATAATGGTTCATAAAATAGGCAAATACTTGGAAGCTGTGCGCAATTCTGAAAACGACGTGGAATCCAGGTTCTCAAACAAACGACGTTCAAAAAACTTAAGGAAAAATCTTATGTGTTGCACTCACATGACTTTCTCTACTCCTGTACAAACCATTCTTACGCACGCACGCTCACACACACACGGACCTTTTTTCTAAAAATGCTTTTTTTTATTCAGGGAGCCCCAAAACATATGTTCCCGGTGAAATCTCGATATCGAATTTTTGGGTGGAATACAAACTTCCTCTATTTTGCTATACGTAGTAGAGAAAGTAAAAAAGATGCCTCATTCCAAACGCAGCAACAAAGATAGAAGGAAACAAAGAGGTTAACATCTCAAAAATTAATCTTAAATATATTAGCAATGGACACAAAAGCACAAAAATGAGCTGTAAACTAATCGACTGCAACCGAGAAAGAAAAGCTATGTGGTAAGCTGCGAGGCTCACATTAGGGAGGGCCCGGATTCGATTCCTGTCGGGCCAGACACTCTGATATTGACTTTTTCGGATTCCGTGGTTCGGTAGGTGAATGTTGTGGGTGTTCCCCTTCTAGCACGTATTTTCTGTCCCTTTCATCTGTTCTAGGGTTTTAGGACCATGCGACGGCAGTTGGTGTGTTGCAGCAGGACGGTGGAATTAGCGTTATGGAAACATTTTCTCCTGACGCTTGGCAGGACTGTTAGGACCCACTTACTTTCTGGGAGTGTCTGATCTGTTGCGGTTGGCTAGGGCAGGGCTAGCCGGCATCAGAATGTGTCATGCTGGAATCGTTAGGAACCCCGTCCTTATAGGTGCACGAGCTGCCTCAAGGGAGTTTGAATATGTAAACTGAAGGGACGCTGCCCTCTACTGTCATGCCCTTGTTCGTGGAACTTGTGTAGTGTTGTTAATATCCAGCTGCGGTTTTGCGCTTTATAAACAATTGACGCACAATCCTCTCCCGCTGCAGGTCGAAGACGGCGCCTTTAAGATCTAGATCTTGTCGCCAGGATGTCTGCTATCCTGGTTTGGTGTCCCAGTATCTAACTAGCTCTAGCAAGAGGTCCTAATCAGCAAGGTATGCGTGAGTGGTGGCAGGAATGGAACCAAACGAAGAATTAACATACATTTGACTTTATTTGTAAATTTCCAATTTGTAGAGAACTGCCGACGATATCTAAACAGAATATAGCTTTCTAGCTTCAACTGCAACGCTACAATACTTGAACTTTGTCAGCCTTTAGCGACCGCCGAATGATATATACGCGCCAGCTTACGTACAGGAGATACACAAAATTGCATGTGTACTGGCTGCGCAATCCCAGACGAATGTGAGTTGCCTTGCACGTGATCGCATGGGCGACACGAAGGAAGCGATTTTCATTGGTCAACTTTTGAGCACGTCATGGCAAGATAAGAATCAACCCGCTGAACTCTCCGGGCTTTGCTCGCAAAACAATTGTAATCTTATCACTCATCTGATCTACCTAGGCTTCCTTTCTTGAGACTTTAATATATTCAGCTTTATTAACAATGTTCTCCCCTAACTATTGATTACAAACTCCTTTTAATTCTTTCTATTATTAATTACTTATATTCACATTATAATTTCGGTTTCACAATGAAAATACTTCCTCCAAGACAGATAAACCACAAGTTCCAAGAGTGCTGCAAAGAAAAAACATTCTAAAGGAAAAAAATTAGAGGCCCGTTTCCTGAGAATTTTAAATATGTAGTGTCAGCTTCTTACTTTAAAGTTGGATGACCAACACATTCAATGCCCATTACTTCGAATGTTGCAAGTTGAAAATAGAACTGAAGTGGAGCGTGAATGGGCAAATATTTGCTAGAATCACTATCTAATTCACTGTTTTCAAATGGATAAATGTAACAGTGGAATTTCTTAAAAGACCCGATACAGGTTGCGTTGCAGTGAACTTTGCTTTTAGACCTTTCGGTGAAGGAGGACAATGTTATTTGGAAAATAACGTGCCCATTAATGACAGGACACTTGAAGTTTCTTTAACCGCTTGCAGGCAAGGAGCACGAACAGAATGGTTCAAGAAAGGCAAGCTCGTATTTTGGCGAATAGCAAGGCACGCATAATAATTAAATTTTGAAGGGAAGCTTGGCTAATTCCTTGTTGACAGATCCGTATATTATAGGTCTTTAGGTCTTGGCTTAAAAAATATGAACTATGGAAAAGAGATTGAGTCAGAAGCTTTTCAGTATTATAAAAAAACACACGGTGGCAAAAGTTGCTTAATTCCACAGCTTTCTTCTTTCCGTTTCAGTTTTCTGCGTGGTAAACGAATAAAAGACAATATATGGAGAAGTAATTCTTGAAAACATTATTACATCCAACAACAAAACAGTTTATCTGTCTTTTGCATCTTCTTTCGTGATTTTCAGGAGGTTCAAAATCTGATATTTTAGGTTATATTCCTAAGGGTAGTCAATACAGTGATACCTTATTGTAGCTCGCCACTAAACTGTATAGTCAAATAGTCATTTGTGAATCTGCAACCTTCTAGTTGTGATGTTGGGGAGTAACATATCGACAGTGTTGAGTTCACATTGGTCTAAACGTCTCCAGAGAAAAAGTAGTGCAAATTACCATGTGCAACAATATGCTATGATGGTAAAATTCTGTATGTCAGCTAAGAGGTAAAGATATAACGGCACTCCAACGTTCACAACATAAAACAAGTGGTAACAAGAATATGGCTGCTATTTCTCGCTTTAAAAAATCGCTTATTAATGATCCAGTGCCAAGTAATTACTTCAGAACTTTCCAAATTTTCAGTGTATTGTGAGGGTTTGTGCAGAGCATTAGCTTCAGTGAACATACCCATTCCGAAAGTGATTCAACCTCTGTTTAAAACCATCCTGACGAAATATACAAATTACACGCCTGGTGAGTCAACTTTACGAAAACATCTTCCCAAGTGCTAAGAAGAAACTGTGACTTATATCCACAAAACTTATTCTAATGAAAAATACCTGTGGATAACACTTCTTCGAGACAATTGTCAAACTTTCCGGAAGGAAAATTTAGGAAGCATGTTATTGTGTAGTAACTATAGAGTACTTGGTAGTCCCTTCCAGGAATGATGTCTGGTGAGGGCGCACAGCCATTCATATCTTTTATTTTTGACATTTTAAGTACATAAAAATAAATATTTTCCTGTTTAACAGCACCTAAAAATCGAACCCTAGTTATATTTTGTTCAGATACTTAAGCTATGCCTCCATATGTCCAAAAAGAAAGAAAAGAAACAAGTAGACTCTCTTTGAATGACTCGTCACAAGGCACGAATATCCACAATTCCATTCAACCACTCGAAGATTGTAACTCTGCTTTCCATTTATACTTAAATGTCTGCAAGTAGCGAAACTTAAAACTCCCTTACAAACTTTGCTTCTTTAAAACTGAAGTTATCCTTTTTACCATGGTATTGGCCACTTCAACGTTATGGCGGGACCTATATAACTGTGGCAGGGCGGAACTTATCTGATTATATAATATGGAATTAGAATATTGAAGGTCACTGATCTCTAAGAATGCAATTTTAGTAACTCGTCGAATTACCTGCTTACCACATAAACTGTTGTGTGACTGCCACAGGATAATTGACGTTAAGCTAAGCAAAAGTGTCTTTTCTGTACGCTATGCAAGTTTTGTATTATGATCTAAGTGATACCTCACGGACATATTGCTTTGTTGGGGAAATGTACATATACTCGTCCGAAAATCATGAATACGTCGCATTTCGAAGGCGAGATACTTTAATCGAATATGTGTTTGTCGCCTGGCATTTAATATGTACACTCATTTCCATTCATGTCCTCCCCGTAGCTTTGGGAGGCATTCTACTGGCCTTCACAAGTAGTGTATACATAGCCAGAAGGGGGCGTGCGTATTTGTTTATCTTTTCGCGCATGCAGTGGCGTCATGTTTTACGTGTACCGTTCTAGATTATTCACATTTGAATACAGAACTTCGAGCAATGTCTTCAAATGGCAAATCGGCTTCTCACGTACCTTCGATACACCTCCGCAATATTTGCATATATCGCGTCAGGAGTTAAGCAACATTGGGACTGAATTTTCTAACTTTTTCAATTTGACATCTTTTTACTAGAAAATTGGCACACTGGGTATGAATAATTAAAGAAAAGATCGTGTAAAAGCTCAATGTTCTATCTGAAACATTTTCTCAGACAACAAAATTAAATATTTTTAATTAGCCAAAAAAATCACTTTTAAAACTGCCTTTACACTTCTTCAAAGTATACTAGTGACCTCTTCTGATACTTAAGTAAACTGAAAATAAATTAAAGTATTTGATTAAAGTTGGTATTATTATTTGCAGAGAAACACACTTTTGTTTTTATGACGTTGTTGGTTGTAAAAATTCCTTTTCTTTTAGCATACTTTTTTGTGAGCTAAAGTATAAAGCAATCAACAAATGTAAGTATATTTGAATCTTTAGATAATACATTTGAGATTATGTATGGAAATTTACATGAAGATCAGAGCAAAACCGTAATGTAAAGAATAGATTTGATACAAAATGCAAAACCGAGAAAAAAGCACCAGTATAGTGCACCAGTGTTGCTAAAGTGCAGTGCACATGTCGTTGGGCTTTTATAAATGGCGGGTCGTAAACATTTAGTCCTAGGGTCCCCAGCACACACCACTGCTTGGTTGAGCACTCCACACAAAACCCTCCCTGCCATGTATGCGCCGGCTGAGAAGCTTGGTAAAATGCTCCTGAAGCAGTAGAGACGACACATATGGTACCCAGGGTACATAAACTTGTCTCTAGATGCCATTTCAGAACGCGATCGTTGCACCTTTTTTTCCCTCCACTTTTGGCAGCACGTAGGTCAGGGATATGTTTACAATGAGGAGTGGACATCAGTCATTCCTGGCTAAAGTTAGCAGCAGTGTTCTGTGTATGCAGCATCTGTATGCAAGAGACATGGCAGCTCTTGTAACGAGTAAAACAGGTCAACCACCAATTGCAAGAAGATGATTACAACTTAGAAGTACTCTTTTTCCTTCGAATCTGTCGAAATGTAGGGTAATTCTATATGTCGAGCCAGTTGGAGTTGGAAACAATAATATAGCCTGTCGGAAGAATGTTATTCATTAGGAAATGCTGGACGGACATGTTCGCGAATAACAGAAATATGCCCGTTCTGTTTCGGGCCACTTGAAACCCTATGTCGTTGGCGCACTCTTTTTGATCTCGTATGTTTTGGCTGACGGGATCTGTGCTTCGGAGCCTATCGCAATCTCTCCAAGAGCATGCATATTTCCAAACTTTTCAATGGTGGTGATTATAATAGCAGTAATGGAATTATACCACGGATTAACTTATTTAATCCTTTGAGCTAAGACTTCCAATATATCACAGATCAGCCAGTCATAAGAATAAACAGCAAGCGAAGTTCATAATCGTGAATATGAACACTTTTTTGTGACTATGTACGCAGCCTAATGTAAGAATAAAAACGTTACTATACTTTAGGCGAATACAAACTCATTTCCACGACTTAAAGCAACATACGGGAAACCTATAAAATCTGTTTACATTTGACAGCTACTATCTAATGATTTGCCAGTTGATTGCTGTTCGATTTGGTATAATAGTTTATTATACTAAGATTTTGTATTCACCCAAAAATGAATCTGATTAAAGAACATTTTTAGACTATGCTTTTTACGACTTCAATTAACGCCTACATAATGTGAAGACCGGCTAAGAAATGCATTTGGCGAAGAAACCCCATTTATGACAACAATTTATAATAGCAAACTCAAAAGAGATCAACTCTTCCTTAGAGAAGACTTGCGAAAGCCGCCAAGAACAGCTGCTGATGAAAATAGCGCACTATTCGGGCAAGCTTGAACAAGATCGTCGGACATCTTATGAATATGTTTGAACGACTTCATGTAATGATACCAGTCAAATCCAAAACATCTGATATCAACAGTTAGATGCGAGAAAATTATGTTGTCGATGGGTTCCACATAAACTGACTTTCATCAAAACAATGACGCATTGATTGGTGCAGAAAGGTGCAAGGCGGCACTTGAAATTTGATTTGGAATACCGTTATTGGTGATGAATGTTGGATTTGTTATGATTGAAAAGAAACGTCCATAGGCTCAAGGTCCTTCGAACAGAACCTAAGTAAAGAAGACTGACGAATTCGCAGTGCTAGTAAGATGGGAGAATTACTCCATGGTGTTTGCTGGGATAGTGGAGTCCCCCTTCCTTACTGGGAGTTTCTCGTCTATTAACGGGACCCCAGTCACGTTGGAAGATTAAAGGGCCCACTATAGCCTACGTTCGCGCCGTAGACCTACGTGCTGTAGTTTCTGGAAGCCTCTCGGTCTGGCTAATCCTAAATGGTAGCTTTCCCGACTGTCACATTCTTTCTGACCGATTCCGAGACTGGGTCTCATCTGGAAATATGTACTGACGTATTCGACACCGTCGATATACATAAAGAGCGCTTGTAAAGATATAAGAGAACCGTTTCTGCACCTTCGTCAATTTGTGTGTATAAATGAGCTTTAGAAAACGATGGAGATAGAATTGAGGCACATCCCGTGCTTTAACAGCTTCCTCTAAAACAATCTGATGCGTTGCACTCACATGATTTCCTCTACTCTTGTACTAACTATTCCTACAAACTCTTGTTCTTCTACCCTCTTCATGTTAGTCGAGATAAACATTTACAGAAATTATCTTACTGTTATCTTTATTGTCTTTCTTGTAGGTGCAAGAAGAATATGGGAATACAGCAGGTTTTGAGGATAGTCAAATCTTTTAAAGCTGGTCGCTATATGAAGGGTTTGAAATTCCGTTCTCTTTGCATGGTCGAAAAGAAAAAAGTGAATATCTAAGTATTGCCGAACTCACAAAAATAACAAGGAATATCTCCGAAATGGTTCACTCCACAAAAGAAATGCATTTGGACATAAATTGTGTATTTTAACAAGGTCTACATTTTGTGCAGTAAGATTTGGTCTATCTCTTACAGTTTACCAATTATGCAAACGTCATCAAGAGTAAACAGGACTATATGAGCTATAGCGAGAAAATTCAAAATATACATTTCATTTGCCATAAAAATAGCTCAGACATATGGCATTTTAATAAAAATTGTTAGCCTTTTTGAGAAAATCAAAATTTTCGAAAATTTTTCCATATAACGGGTAGTTTAGGGTGGAGTAGATTACTTCAAAATCTTCGCGTCGCATCCTTGAAAGATATTACACTTAAATACCAACTTTGGTTTTTAATCGACTTTTCGTTTTTGAGTTACGCTGTTCACAGACACATACACACGGACCTTTTCCTAAAATGCGTTTTTTATTTAGGGGGCCTCAAAACATATATTTCCAGTAAAATTTCGACATCAAATTTTTGGGTAGAAAACAATACTTCCCCAAAAAAGACAAATAAGGAGTTTGTATATTGTGGTATACCATTTTATTTTGTGTTTAGGTTTATGCCATTTTGCGGTTTACATACCAAAGAATACTATATTTTTACAGCATATTGCTTGATCAATGAATATGTTTTATTTCACGGTGTATAGAACACTTCAGAACTCTACCGTACTTAGTTGTAGTTGGTAGATGATAAATGCCGTATTTATTTTCATGAAATAGCCCAGATTTCCTCTAGCAAAGGGCTGTTTATCATTAGAGCCTCTTTCCAGTGGAATAAGTCTCTTTCTCTGTTATTCCAGCGGTAAGCTGTGCTGCCAAAGTAGTTTTCATAATGGAAAGCTATGCGCTCCACATGTTTATAGATTAATTTTGCATGCAAAGCATGGCATCTGTCAAGCCGTATTTGCTCAGGTTTTACTCTGTTCGCTTGTACATACGAGTGCAAATTATCTGCCGCCAGACACGGGTACTTACTATAGTACATATTTGTTTTCCTTTCAAATGGAGGACAAGTGTTCTATTCCTAGTAGAAGGATTTTCGCCTTCAATCTTCACTGAAGCTTTCTGAACTCTGCAAAGTTTAAGCCAACAGATTTAATTCACTATCTCCAAAACCTGCAAACAATATATTATGAGAGGAGATCTCTGATAAATTGAAATTCTTTCTTTAATATTGTTTATATTTTACGATTGTTGGCGCAATACTTGTATCTTTAAAAATATGTGTTACATTCACATGACTTTCTCTACTCTTGTACTAATTGTTCTTACAAACGCCTATTCCCCTGTCTTCTTCATGTTAGTCGATATAAAAATTCGCAGAAATTATCTTATTGTTAACTTTCTTGTAGGTGCAAGGTAAATATGGGAATACAGTAGACTTTGGGCGATAGTCAAATCTTTTAAAGCTGGTCGCTATATGAAGGCTTTGAAATCCCGCGCTCTTAGCATGGCCAAGAGTTAAAAAAGAGAATAACGACCTTCCACTAGAGAAAACATTAAGTATCGCAAAACTCATACATATAATAAGGAATATCTCCGAAATGGTCCACTCCACAGAAAAAATTCATTTGGACATAAACTGTGCTTTAACGAGATCTACATTTTTTGTACAGTAAGTTTTGGTCTATCTCTTACGGTTTACCAGTTACGCTAGAGTCATCAAGAGTAAACAGACTACATGGGCGATAGTGAGAAAATTCAAAATATACATTTTATTTGCCATAAAATATCTTAAGCATGTGACATTTTAATCAAAATTGTTAGAGCCATTTTCGAGAAAATTAAAATGTTCGAAAAATGTTCCATGTAAAGGGTAGTTTATGCTGGAGGAATTTTTTTCAGTATGTTCGTGTCGTATCCTTGAAGGCTATTCAACTTAAATACCATCTTTGGTTTTCAACCTTTTCGTTTTCGAGTTATGCTATTTACAGACCGACACACATACACATACCTACAGATTCAAGAACACGCACACATTTCAGGTGAAATCTCGACATCGAATTTTTGGGTCAAATACAATACTTCCCCTACCTGCTATACGTAGTAGAGAAAGTAAAAATATGCATAATGGTCCAGTGAATTTCACCTGGCCTTGCAAGTCAAAAATGCAACTAAGGTAATTTAATATATTTTGCAAATAGTAAGCTTTTAAATTTATTACTTTCTCTACTGGTAAGTAGGGGAAGTATTGTATTCCACCCAAAAATTCGACCTTTATTTAGATTTCCTTGAAATTAATATTATTAATTTGATATAGTACAGCTAATTTTATATGCATAATTGTAATTTTTAAAAACGATGTTAATTGTAAAGTATAGATACTTTGTGTTCTTGGCAGCCTACAAATGAGGAAAGTACATTAAATAAACTTCGTCTGAATAAATGTAAACAATACATTTGTCAATGCTCCTCAAACTGTACCAGAGGAACCTGCAGCATAGCTAATGACTAAGTGCTGAGTAGGCACTCTCTTCCACGGCCTATCTCCCTCTCTCTCAATGCTTTTAGGTGTTCTGAGAAGGGATCCAGTGGTTTCGGAAATTTCCTAGAGGTGCTAGGAAGCGTATCATCTGAGTAAGTGATGGTGGCATAGGCACTATGCAATTTTTACTTTCCCTGTCAGTTCCTATAGTTACTATAGTATAGTAAGTAGAGGAAACGCATACCATCCAACAATTCAGTACAGACATTTCATAGGAAATAGTGTATGTTTCGAGGTTTCCTGAATTAAAAAAAAAGCCGTTTTATTTAGTAATAGCGTTTGAACCGAGCTCCACTGTAACGTGTGAGGCTCGCATTCGGGAGTTCATGGGTTCGACTCCCGTGACGACCTTCCTAACCCATGGGGTTTTTCGGGGATTTTCCCTGCTCGCTAGGCGCATTCTGGGAAGGATATTTACATCTCCCGAATGTCCTGTCCCTCCATTTCACCTCATTTCTCATTTCACGTCACCTTTCATCTGCTTGGTGGTTTCAGGGTTCTAAGTGTCGGTGGGAGTTTCAGCGTGCATAACAGGTGTCTGCTCTCTAAATCTTCGTCTTCCGGATCGAGGGAGATCTCCGAATTTCGGGCCTCTCAGGGGACCTAGAGCCCTCAGGAAGGAGGGAAGCGGAAATACGACCCGCCACCGGGGAGTTCAAATCTGTAGCTCTTAGGGGCGCTGCCCTCGCCTCTCCTCAGGTCCAACCACGCTTAATATCCTCTCACCTCATCCCTCCCTCGAGTATAGGCACAAAAGATCTTCCACAGGTCGAGGTGCTAAGTCCCCCCTCGAACTTTGTCTAACCTACCTATTTATCTAACAGCGTTTGAGGCAATGAGCACTACGCTCGGGTTATGTATTTATTCGTGTCTGATTATAAAAATACATTCAAAACAGATACAGGAATAAACAATTCAGATTACAAAGGTGAAAATATTAAAACTAGCCCTCAGCGAATATAAGCAGTTGATACAGTTCGGGCACTGTTTGAAAGTCAATATCACACAAGCAACTGCGACAGTTAAATGTTTATAACTGAACTACTGGATTGAACGTATCGGAGAAGCTTGGCGAAAGAGGCAGAATAGTCTCCTACAATAGTAATTAGACCAAACCGATCGCGAAGCGAGGAAGAGTGACGACACTGTGAGGAAGTAAAAAGCATTTTTAGAAAAAGGTACTCGCGCGCGTTTGTTGGGACAGGCTATTTATGCGCACTATTGTGCTATTTGGCTTTAGCTTTTCTTTAACGAGCCATGATAAAATATTCTTGTACTACTCGTAAATGTGATGTAGATCATAATTTTACCCTTTTTTAACTGTCCTTTTTGCTGTAATCGTCACATTGAGATTCCTTTCTACAACGGGACCGATGGCGATGAACAGTAATCGGGAGATAAACTTTTAATAAATCTTTAAAATTTACAAACTACTCGAACTTTTGTTGTTCGAAACTTTCAACTACATTTATAACACTGATCTTTCAATGTATTCACTTTCTGTACAACGTTTAGGAGCATTGTCTTCTTTCTTCACCGAAAATTTTTCAGCATCTCGAAATACATTTTAAGATCGCTATCTTTGGCGAAACTTAATATTTGAACATTGTTATTAATATTTACTTTCTCACTGAATTTTCTCAATTAATTTTAATTCATTTTATACGTTCCTTTCAGTATTCTATTTTTGTATCTATTTAAATAATATAATAACTTGCTTTCTTTTGAACAAATTCATAATGTTTCTCAAAAACTTGCTTGACGGTTTATGGATAACTATGTGTGTGTGTGTGTGTGTGTGTGTGTGTGTGTGTGTGTGTGTGTGTGTGTGTGTGTAAACAACATAAAAAACGAGAAATAAGTTCATACCAAACTGGATATTTAATTTCAGCATCTTCCAGGGTTGAAGCACGAAAATAGAAGCAAAATGGGGGGGGGGGTGAATAAATACATCTATTATTACAATATAGATTAGATTAGACTGGATTGCGTTCAGCGAGTTCACAAGTAGCCATGGAGGCCGGTGAACATTGAACATGTCAATAAATACACAGAATAGCATATAAAACACATTTACAGGCACAAAAAGCAAAACAAAAAGAGAAAAACAGGGTAAAGGAGGAACTTCCCTGTAATTATAAGACATTATGTATATTTACAGATATGAATTGAGCTTTGTTTTAAACTTTGGTTAGGCTTTTTCTGCCACGCCCTAGTGTTTACTTATACTATAATTGGCAATGAATGTCATCTTTTGTCACACTGTTCTATACATAGACATTTAGGTAGCATGTAATTAACAATGATTTGTCACTAGAGAAGCTAGAGATTACTTACAAGGCTATATAAGCATTATCAGGATAATTTGTCGTTCAGATAATCTTGTACAGAATAAAATTATTTTGAACATAGACACTCTTTAGCAGCAATTTTAAAAGCATTGAAATTAAGCAGTATACGCTGTAACAGTAGCAAGGAAAAGTTTTCCCTTGAAAAGAGAGAGGCTGGAAGTAGCATGGAACTATTTCTTTTTTACCGAGAAAATAACAATATGCTCCAGACAGAATACAAGGATGTCACAATGATAAAAAGGTTACTGCGATTTGTAGACAAAGTTACGAAAAATGATACCAGAGAACCACCTTCGCCTCCAGCGTTTGTTCTAGAGGTAGAATTTGTCACGGAGACACCTCCATAATTAATTGTCCCTTAGTTCTTCAGTTTATGAGCAATTTATTATGCCCAGGGCCATGGATAGTTTACCAATCTACTTTAAAACATACATAGCGCACACAGTAAAATAATAAAACACTAGCGCCAAAGTTTGTATCTCGGAGTGCGCTTTGCAGATTGATTTCTTCTACAGTATATCCTCAGTTAAACCTTTTCAAAAGGGAAACCACTAAAACAATGCATACATGAGACAACATAAAAGTGAATGGGAATTGAATTATTCATTATTTAATATAATAAAACAATAAGTGAAATATATTCATAAACAAATACACTATTATACGCAAGCCAGTACTGTTATACAAACTAAATAAAGAGAAGGATGTAGTGCGCTAGTGCTTTACACTGGTTTAAAAAATTGATGTGTTGCACTCACATGACTTTCTCTACTCTTGTACTAACAATTCTTACAAACTCTTATTCCTATATCTTCTTCGTGTAACTTGAGATAAACAGTTTTACAAATTATCTTATTACTTATTTGCTTGTAGGTGCAAGAGGAATATGGCAATACAGTAGGCTTTGAGCGATAGTCAAATCTTTTGAAGCTTTGAGATTCCGTTCTCTTTGCACACTTAACATATAAAAAATGAACGGTGTTCCATTTCACGAAAGTTTTAAGTTTTCCGAAACTGATACAAATAACAAGGAATATCTCCGAAATGGTTCACTCTACAAAAATGTTAAGACATTAATTGTGTTTTAGCGAGTTCTACGTTTTCTGTGTAGTAAGATTTTGTCTGTCTCTTGCAGTTTACGAGTTATTTAAAAGTCATCCAGAGTAAACAGGGCTACATACGCTATAGCCAGAAAATCTAAAATACACATTTCATTTGTCATACAAGTATCTTAAACACATGACATTTTAATCAAAATCGTTAGAGCCATTTTCAAGAAAATCAACATTTTCTAAAATTTTCCATTTAAAGGATAGTTTAGGATGGGGCTATTTTTTTCAGAATCTTCGTGTGGCATCCTTGAAAGACATTAAACTTAAATGCCAACTTTGTTTTTAACACTTTTCGTTTTTGATTATGCTGTCCACAGACTGACAGACACACAGACAGACAGACAGACAGACAGACAGACTGAATGACATGCACGCACGCACGCACGCACGCGCGCGCGCGCACACACACACACACACACACGCGCGCGCGCGCGGACCTTTTTCTAAAAATCCTTTTTCTGGATTCAGGGCGTCTCAAAACATATATTTCCGGCAAAATCTCGACATCGTATTTTTGGGTGGAATACAATACTTCCTCTTACCAGTAGAGAAAGTAGAAAATCGTAATTTTTTCTTTGCTTTTATATTTCTCCACGTTCATACATATGTAGTTATTATACGCATTAATCACAGGAATGCAGTAAAACTTTGCTATACAGTTTCTAGAGCTTGAATTGCCTCATGCTTCTGGAACACTGTCATTGTTTAGGTCTACTTCTTCACCAGTCGTATCAAATACGACCTGGGGAAGAATGGTCTTGCCCTACCGTATTGTTAACACGTGCGCAGCAATAATACATTCTAAAAACACTGATGCCTCGCCCAACATGCAAAAATGTTTATGCTACAACATTAAGATTACAATATACAGACACTATGTGTAACTAAACATAGCACTAACATACCCTACAAACAAACAAATTAATACCTTTCTAACATGAGAAGCAGAAAAATTTGGCGCATAATGAGAAAACGTATAATTGCGTTTAATATTAAAGATCGGTGCTTAAAAAGTTTAATTACACCCAAGAAAAAGTGAATAAAGTATAAATGAGGCTTAACTATGAGGTTATAGCGTTAACAAACTGTCGTAGGATTGTTTCGATACTACAATATATACATAACTCATGTTTTAATACCTCCATTCACTTAGCTGGAGATAAAAGGAATAAATTGCCCATAATCGGGGAAACAGAGAAGAAACAAAGGAACTTTTAGTTTTTGAGAATGAGGATCTTCAGTAGAGAAGTCTTACTGTTAAGATGCATATAATTCCATAGTAAACTTGGGAAAGGAGGCAGCGCCTAGTTTATGAAGTAGTTGCATTAATTTCCTTCTTGTGAATCATTTCATTAATCACAGCTATTATGTCACGAAATTATCAGTACATTCAATGTAATCTGTCACGCTATCCCACACACAAAGTAGATAAGCTTTCTCAAGCTGCGCATGTGGTGGATTTCAACGAACTGGTATTTATAGTATATTGCGATACAAAATGCGGTAAGGTATTTTTGCAGAACGATTTGTCGAGTATTTTCACTTCCGAGTTTCTGCAAAGCACTTAACCCATTTTTTTTTTTTGGTAAATATTTATTTAAGGTCGTTTTGACAGCACGGTCTTATCACGTCCATACATAGCAATACATTGTGGATATTAACTTACAATTATACATACACATATTACATTATGTTGACATTTACAGTAAATTTGAAAGTTTAATGTTCTTCATAAACTGTAGAGTCTTGCTGATCATATTCGGTGTATTGACTGCATCAAATGTATTTGACCATGGTGAATAACAGAAATAAAAGTAATCCCTTCAGCTGTTCAGCAAATATTAACAAAGGGAGGTTAGGACGACAAGATTTAAATATCAAATATGCTTACTTTGCTACATTTCTGCAACAAATATACATTACAATAATTGGAGGATTAAATGCATTTTATTAATGTCTGCGCTAAATATGCAAAACGCACGGAGTGCAGGAATTTCAACTTCCCACCCGTGGTGACATGAACAAGAAATAGATAAAAACACCATCGTCGAAAAAATATTACATCAATTACGATTATCATATTTTAATGATGTTGAACACAAGATACGTGCCAAGCACAGGTGTTCCTGCCCTTCCTTTCCTGACAAAAGAACTTCTCACCACACGTACATAGAAAATTACTCGAAAATTTCACCCAGGAAATTGTATGCTGTAAAAATGGTATGTGTCAAAGGTAGATAATGTTTTCAGTTGTATGGATCGAAAATAAAGGTTACTACTGGGCGAGCTACATTGTCATCACACGACCTAACATTCCTATTTCAATCAAGATTCAGGAGTGTTGCTGAACGCTTTCAAATCCCTGTATGGAAATGTACACGAATTTAGTAAATAAGACAAATCTTAGAAAGAGAAGAAGAAATTTATCCTCTCATCCCTACGCACTTCGTTTGGAAAACCTCAGGACACCGTTGAAGGGGATAAAAAACAATAGCCCAACAATCATGAACGGAGGAACTGATGTCAAGGATGGGATCTGACCGGAAAACCCATTAATTTCATAAGGGTTTTGCGGTGTATTCAAATGGATATGGTCCAAGTACCTCCATTTGTCTCTGCCACGTAAAAACAAAAGCGATAAAGTAGCGCATCAGTTATCATTCCCAACGGATGTTCAAGAATAGCTATACAGATATTTCGCTTCTGAACTGGAAAACCGTATCGAAGAAAAGGCTATGGTTCCAATTGGCACGACTTCAATCAAGCAAAGAACCAACAAAACAAGACCTTATCAATCCTTCAAAATTCAGCGACATCAGCTTTCGGCTGTTGCGAACAACTGCTAAGGAGGTTGTTTAATAAAGGAAGGGATGGAGAGAGGAACAGCGATATAATGCAAATGGCAACCGCTGGTAATGTTTTCTCATTAGTAATCCGCCACTTTGTAGCAGTGAAGTTAGAGTAAGGAGTTTTCCACTGGAGAAAGGAACTACAAATTACGTCCTTCCGCAAGTTCTACTATAAATTTCATTCTTTACCTTTGGAACTTTCCATCTAAAAAGCCTGTCAGCTTTGCAAGGAAGGACTTTTCAGCAAAATCTTGAGGTAAGCTTCGCTGTATGGCAAGTTTCCCGTTTGAGGAAACTTAACAGGGTGGGAAAGATACCTTACCCTATTGCTGCTGTGAATGCAAAATGACCGCTCGGCTCCTCAAAGCCCATGGTTATGGTCCCTACACTGTGTTCATAAACCCACGAACTGGTGCTTCGCGATCATATTGGCGAAAATGCTAACGTATCTTCTAACTGTAATAGCTCTCATAATATGGTTATACACTGTTAACCAAGCTTCGCAGAAGCAACTTCCTAATCAGATGCCAATCTCGGCCACCCGCTGAAGAACGACTATTGCCATACAGTGCTCCTAAACCTGTTGACCACGATAAGGGAGAGTTACAGCATGAACGTGAACTATGGGTGACATAACATTTAATGGCTGCCGGATCAGCACAGCAGTGATATAAATATTACTTGCGCCCATAAAACTTATTCGCACAACAGCAAAGAGAATAGTAGTGGTCAGCTATCAGCCGCCATTACATTTTGTGTCTGCCATAGTGGACAGCCCCTACTGAGCCTCAAGAGGCACAACTATTACAACTGCTAGTTGAACCTAGGTTATCGTGGCCACGATTGCATTCTACTCGACGTGCATTAACTCTAAACAGAGAAATAAAATATTGAAATTCACTAACCACGTATAAAGTATAAGGACTAATAAATATCGGTAATAAGACACGTATATTGTAACTAGACATTGTGTTAAAATGTTTTTCTTTTGTAGTAGATTTTGATCACATACAATTTGAGCGAAATCATAGTCGATTAGCTTTTGCAAATTTAAATTAAGCTCGAATATAACAATATTAATCACAAGTTACTTCGTAATTTTTTCTGTAATTTTGTGCAGTGCTTCAAAACTCATTTTGACAACGTAATGAGATGGAAATACATATTCATGTTCAGTGCACGTTAATCTAGGTAAAATTATACGCTACACAGTCTCAATGCCACTGAGCCATGGTCATTTTCTTTGTCGCTAACTGTACGGATCTGCTGAGAGCGATAATTTGAAGCCGCCTGCGCTATGATAGGGGTGAGTTAACGCTCGAATCCCTCGGGATAATGTTCTCCGCACCTTGAGGGCTTAATCTGTAGGTGCAGCTGTAACCCCCACACCAAATCGATACATAGTACCGGATGTACAGTTGTCAGTTCGCTGTTCTCTTAAACTACGGCATGGCATGGCCTAGGCTAGGATGTACGACGGCGATCGCTATTCCAGTCAACTGTTACAGAGGAAACTATTAAAGGCTACCCGTTCTTCGGCGCATGGCAGCTACTTGTTTCGTCTACAGATGAATCTGCGTGCGTCATTACGCTGCCTATCAGCAAGCAGTAACTACGTTATGGATATAGCACAAATAATTGCATCAGTATACTGCATAAACAGTAAGCGTAAGCTGACCGGTTTTCACATAAATGTTCCGGTGTCCCAAGAAAATCATTTTGGACAATAACTGACCCAGTTTGTAATCGAGAAACAAAATGTGTGCAATAATATGTATCATTAATTAAACATAGAGGACGCATAGCTTTGGTGTCTCCAGCCAATGTGTACGTGTGCTGGGACGCATGTTTTTGATGTGCCCAGTGCGTCTGTGTGTAAGTGCGTGTGCGTGTGAGGAGACATGCTTGAGATATGCCCCAGAGTGAGTGCGTGTGTGTACGTGTGTATATAATTGTAAATATGTATATAAGGGAAAAGACAAAACAATGAAGGGAAAAAAAAAAAAAAAAAAAAAAAAAAACGCTACAAACAAAAACTGTCCTCGGTGACCTAAAGCTGGTCACCGTATGGGTTTTTGCAAAACCCGCAACATTTATATATGTCAACTACAATATAATATAAATTCTAGCCTGTAAGCCGGGCCCTATGAACTGGCGCCAGGCCAACACTCGAATAAAATGACTTGAACTTGAGCGCCCTATCACAAGCCCTATCCTCTGATGATGCTCGTCGGAATGACGGGCGAAACGTCAGGTGTTCACGCATCGACTCAACCACGGCTAATAAGCCCGAAAACATCATTTTGCTGCACAGATGCCGACTGTGAAAACCTAAGCTCACACGGATGTTTGTAGCGAGCGCATAATGAAGCTTTAATTTTTCCCCAATTAAAAGTAGTAAGATGGCATTAAAATGGACACCTGACATGAGAAAACAGGAGAACCCGCTGTCCCAATATTGATACAATCTAATTGTAATCCTACTGTGAAATGTAAATCAGAGTCTGGCATTAAGCAAGCTGCAGTTATATAAAAAGCGTCACTAGGATCCCTGTGTTAAAGAGCTTATGAAATTACTATTGTACAAAGACGTGTGCAGTAAATATGTTGCTTCTGCATATGTCCGAAGGGTAGGCTTCATGGTTTGTCATCGGCTCCCCCTTGAGCGCTCCATTTGCGTTCACCACCAGATCTAAGAGACAGCTTATTCTTCGGTCTATATTTTTTCTACAAACGCAAGGCCATAATAGAGACGAATGGCAAGAGTGATGTTCTACAACTGATAATGGCAAATACCGGAATGTTCGCCATGTTTATCAGGTACTTCTTTTTTGCTGCCGATGAAACAGTTCCCAGAGCACAGATGGCTGGTAAATATCATTTAGTATCATACGCAGAGTAGATTCTCCCCTTATTGTTTTACGAAAGCACTTAACTTACAACTTTCCAGTTTTTTGAGAATGCGACATGATTGGTGGCTTCTGGACATGTTATAGTTGAGTGAATATAATTGTGTGCATCACATAATTCCTATCCCTATGCTACTTTAGATGGAGAAACATAGAATAATGATACTCTTTTGCCACCCAATCCGTCCGGCATCTGCTAAGAATTTGGTAAAGAACAGCAAGCAGTTTTAGGAGGAAAAATAATAAAATGCATATCTATGATTCACTGCTAATATGGAACTGCTGGCGGAAGAGGAAAGGATCTTATGGAAGATGTAGATGAAGATAAATGATACCAACCAACAGTAGGGATGAATATAAATGAAAAAGGTAGGCCTAGTCGGCAGTCTAAGCATCGACATGGCGCTTGGTATTTTAGATGGTAATTAGCATCCATGTTTAGTTATATCCTACCTTATATCATCTTGAGGAAGACAAATATGAGGATAAACACCAGCTCGAATCTAATTCGAATGTATCAGAAGCTGGCGAGGGGATCTGAAGAAACCTGGAAAGTACCTTTTTTGGAGAGGAAGTCCATGTTAGAAATCTGAAACGTGGAATTTCTGTTAGTGGCTAACTCTAACAGAGGCTGAGAAATCACCGTTGGAGGCTAAGTAATTGCCAAGGACGACACTTTGTCCTAGCATGGACGTCTTTTATTGTCATTGCTTGCCAATAAAGATGTCAGAGAGGGCGTGGGTTCAAAGGCATTGCAGTGTGAAAGAAAAGGGCAACCTCGCAGCGGAGAATGAACGTACCCTTCATTTGTTTAAGATTAGATTCCTGGCCATTTAGCAGTGCGTAAAATACACCGCATGAACTTGGCTTCAACTACATGCAGTTTTGTTTTACTCGTGCGCTTATACTTCCTGCGATGTTGAGCGAACGTTCTCACAGTGCAAACATTTTTGGTGAAAATCAGAAACCTGGTACCAGTTAACCTCTCGGCGAATTGAGACAAAGTGCCGTTTCTGGTAATTGGTTACTGTGACCTACGTAGGCTTTTGCAGCTCTTTTAAGCCAGCGAAATCCCAGGATAAACGGCATTTGTAGACGACGTATGGATTTACTTTTCTTAGCAAGAAGTTATAACGTTCACATTTTGCTATCGATTTCTATCGGTACTAAACACGCAAACCTTGGATTTAGACAGACAGGTGCCAGCCGCAATTGTCATGTTAACGTCGGGCGAGGAAACCGCACTCATGGTTCCTGTAAATAACTCTCTGTACTTTTCATTCATCTTCTCATTGTCCCACTATATCAACCATTGAAGTATTTTACTGAGATTACCCAAACAAAGCACACGTATAATGCAACTTTCTCTCGATTACACATGTTAGTAAAGGGGTATTATAAGGCTGCTAAAAAAATAGCAGGCACAAAATTTAATGGCGGATGGCAGGAGCAGCTGATCAACACAAGATCCTATCAGAGGCTTGACACGCCTTGCGATGTTGTACAGTTACATATGCTGTGAAATTAAGATATAAAGTCGGTGATATAAATATCATTTCTACCCATAACATTCATTTGCGCAACAGCAAAGAGAATAATCTGATCACGAAGTAGTCAGCTATCAGCAGGCATTAAATTTTGTGTCGGCCATAGTTATGTCTATGCACTGCGAAGGACTTGACAAAATTTAAATGAGGTTTTCATACAGCAAGCTGTAAATCTACTTTTTACTTTCTCTACTACGTAAGTGCTGTATTCCACCCAAAAATTCGACGTCGATATTTCACAGAAAATATGTTTTGAGGCCCCCTGAATCCAAAAAAGCATTTTTAGGAAAAGATCCGCGCGCGTGCGTGTGTCTGTGAACAGCATAACTCAAAAACGAAAAGTCGGTTAAAAACCAAAGTTGGTATTTAAGTTTAATGCTTTAAAAGATTTGACTATCACTCAAAGCCTAATGTATTCCCATATTCCGCTTGCACCTACAAGGAAATGCGCAATAAGATAATTTCTGCAAATGTTTATCTCAACTAACACGAAGACATAGGAATATGAGTTTGTAAGAATGGTTAGCACAAGAGTAGAGAAAGTCATGTGAGTGCAACACATCAGATTTTTAAAGATCTGTTATCGCTTCAGTCTAATATGTCACTCCTGCACCTACAACTGAAAGTGTAAAGAAACCATTTCTGTAAGCGCTTATCTCGATTAAGGTTAAGTAGATAATAGAATAAGGTTTTGTAAGAATAGTTTTGGAAGAATGATATGAATGTAACTGGCGTTTCAACCAGCATTTCGCTTCGCGTGCAGTACAACACACTTGAGAACAGCAGCCCGACAATTTATGAGTGAATTTTTTTTTTAGCTACATCAACTTAACCGTTCATTAAATTTATATACTGGAGGTTATCTTATTTAAGTAATCAAATCTTGGTTCATTTCGGCCTAACCCTTTCCCTTGTAGTTTTTTGTTTCAAAGCTAACGCTAAAGTGGTATAAATCAAAAGCTTCTACAACATGTTATGGCAGCGGAATCAAAGAAAGCGGGCAATAAAACGTTAAGTTCATACCGTCCGCAGTCATTGGTTTTATCTGAGGTGTGAAACTGCATAGGCAAAACAGAAGCTAAAACAGAACGCTATGACTCGGCTTTAAGGTAAAAATTAAAGAGAACCAAACAAGGTTAAAGTGAAGAAAGATCTGCTTACTTAAATACACCCACTTGTAAAACTCCTAAAAACCACAATTTCAGTCCAATTCGTTTGAAAGTTTTATTGAGGAATCAGAGCTTAATATACAACACAGATCTGTCCGACTCGTGGAATAGCCTGAGTGACCTCCAACCCGCTAAACAGTTACCAGAACAAGGTCGTGAGTGGGCTGCCCTAAGAAAGCACCAGCTGCCCAGGCCTAGTATAATAATTGCGCCAAATGTCATCCCAATTTAAATTAGTCCCAATTTTGCAATTAACACGTTAACCTAATAGTATGCGAATAAATTTCAGGATGAATTTTTAATTAACGTACTAGTTTGGGAGAAAATAAATGTCAAAAACGAGGCTTTCATTTTACTTCCTTTACTACACACAATAGATAGAGGGAGTAGTCCACCCAAAAATTTGATACCGAGATTTCACTGAAAATATATGTTTTGAGACTCCTGAATAAGAAAAGCATTTTAGAAAAAGGTTTGTGTGTATGTATGTGTGTGTGCGTGCGTGTGTGTGTGCGTGCGTGTGTGTGTGTGTGTGTGTGTGTGTTTCTGGAAAAACACAGGTAACCAAAACTGTCCTTTACATGGAACGTTTCTCGAAAATTTTGATTTTCTCAAAAATGGCTCCAACAATTCCGATCAAAATAGGTGAGTGAGTGAGTGAGTGAGTGAGTGAGTGAGTGAGTGAGTGAGTGAGTGAGTGAGTGAGTGAGTGAGTGAGTTGGGTTTAAGAGCCCGTCGACAACTAGGTCATTAGGGCCCGAAGTCCGAAAATAAAAACAAGCAAATTAGTAAAAGTTCACCCCTAAAAGGTTAAAACGTCGAAGTTAAAATAACTAAAATGGAAAGTTAAAAGTACTAAAACGTGAGTTAAAACGGCTAAAAGTTAAAACTGGTAAATACTTAACCTTGTAAGACTGTTAAAAAGCTAAAACCACCCTAAAATCGTAATTCCGCCAGGATAAAAAACACCTTACTTGCTTGCCAAAATCAATCTTGGCAACAAACCGCAGTACTGCAATAGGTGAGTTTATGACATTTTCATGACAAATGAAATGTATATCTTGAATTTTCTGGAAATAGTCTCTTAGTCCACTTTATTCTGAATGACTTGCATAACTGGTAAAACCAGTGGTGCTAATGATGGGGGCGCGAGTTTTAGCTCATCCCCCTGTTTTGTTCTTCGGTTTGCCTACCGTCCAGGGAGCTTCCATTCTCTTAGCATCCGCAACACATGATGGAGGAGGGGAGAAAACTGAGAATGACACCGCGGGTCACAAATTGGTCACACTGTAAGAGACGCACAAATCTTACTACACAAAATATGCTATCTCGTTAAAACACACGATTTATGTCAAATACTTTTTTCTGATGGAGTTAACCATATCCGGAGTATTTCTTGTTATTTGTTTCAATTTTCGTACAATACGAATACGTTATTCTTTTTTTATCTCTTAGCTATGCGAAGAGAGCGGCATTTAAAAAGCACCCCATAGCGACCGGCTTTAATAGATCTGACTCTCGCTTAAAGCTCACTATAACACCATGTTCCCCTTGTACCTACAACAAAATTAGCAATAAAATAATTTCTACAAGTGTCTACTCGTATCTCGATTAACCTGAAGTAGATAGGGGAATAAATGTTTGTAAGAATATTTGTATAAGAGCAGAGAAGGCCACGTGAGTGTAACACATTAGATTTTTTTTACTTTGTCAACTACGTATAATAACTGGAAGTAGCATTGTATTCTACCCAAAAATTCGATGGCGAGATTTCACCGGAAATATATGTTTTGAGGCCCCCTGAATCCGAAAACAGCATTTTAGAAAAAAAAAAAAAAAGTTCGTGTCTGTGTGCGCCTGTAAACAGCGAACTCAAAAACGAAAAGTCGGTTAGCAACCAAAGTTGGTATTTAAGTTTAATATATTTCAAGGATGTGACACGAAGATTTTGAAGAAAATTCCTCCATCTTAAATTACCCTTTACATGGAAAAGTTTTCGAAAATTTTGATTTTCTCGAAAATGGCTCTAACAATTTTGATTAAATGCCACAAGCTTAAGATATTTTTACGGCAAATGAAATGTACACTTTGAATTTTCTTCCTATAGTCCACATAGTCCTGTTCACTCTTGACGACTTTTGCATAACTCGTAAACCGTAAGAGATAGACCAAATCTTACTATACAAAAAATATAGATCTTGCTAAAACACACAGTTGATGTCTAAATAATTTTTTTGTGGAGTGAACCATTTTAGAGATCTTCCTTGTTATTTGTGCGAGTTGTAGAATACTTAAACTTTCGTCAAATGGAACATCGTTATTCATTTTTTATATCTTAGCCGTGCAAAGTGAACGGGACCTCAAAACTTTAAAAGATTTAACTATCTCTCAAAGACTACTAAATTCCCATATTCCCCTTGTACCTACAAGGAAATAACTCGAAGAAGATAGAGAAATGGGTTTGTAAGAATGGTTAGTACAACAGCGGAGAAAGTCTTGTGAGTGCAACACATCAACATTTTTATTTAGGAAACCACAAATATGCATTGTTGTGAAATCTTGAGATCGAATTTTTTAGTGAAACGGAATACTTTCCCACTTGCTATAGTAAACAGTAGACAAAGTATGCTTGTATAAGGTCTGTAGAAGAGAGATAAAAGTAATCGATAGTGGTTAGAGAAAGTTGTGTGATTTGTTATTGAGCCCACCTCCGTGGTGTGGGGTGTGGCGTGTCTGCCTCACATGCAAGAGGTCTTGAGTTTGAATCTCGGTCAAGGCGAGTTATTTGGATAAGGATTTTTTCCCCGGGGTTTTCTCTTATCCCGAAAAGGCAATTGTCGTATAACTCTAAATTATAAAGACTTCAGGCTCATGTCAGCAGTATTTCACCAATTTCATTCATTCATCCATCATCCGATATGAACTACCTGCTCAAAGGACGTGAACTCCCCCCCCCCCCATAAAAAAGGTCAAATTGCAATAAAGATTCGATTTTTTTTTGTTTTATTTTAAGCTCAAACACCAGAATTATGTTGTTCTGCCAGCTGAAATATTAACATTTAATTATAAATTTAGCGCAATTTACATTTTAGAAAATGTTTCCTCCTTCAGGTGGCGCTGTGGCCGAACGTTTGGGCCGTTCACCTATCGCCAAAGCGGCTTGGGTTCGATCTCAGGGGTCGCTTGTGGTATTCCTGGTGGACGAAGTTGCGCCTGGGTGGGTTCTCTCCGGGTTTTCCAGTTTCCCTCGCCACTTATTCCACCAACTGCTCAATCATCACCTTTCCATTCATCAAGTTCGCTTGCATTTCATATCATCCTCTTCCTCACTCTCATGCCTGGTGCTGGACTGATTACCCGCTTCCAGGTCTTCACTCTGTCCGGTCCATAGATTCGTCTGCTCCCCAATATGCATGTGACCCTAGGCACGTGCTTGCAAGTCCTTGAGGGTGTAAGTCCTCCAAACGGGGATGGTAAACAGGTAAAGGAGAAGTGTCTTCCTTTACGTTCCGCTGACCTCCTTGACCACTTGATTCCTCCAACTCTGTTTGCCAAACTATGTATCTATGGTCCGGGGAAGAAACCCGGAACGCCCCCGTATTAGGTTAATTTATTCACGAATTTCAAATAATTCTATAGAATTAAGTATTCGGAGGATTGTTCCACAGGGCAATGACTATTGACTTACTGAAACATAAATACAGAGAAGTTAATTTGGTTGATTTTTACATCTGTCTGCCGAAGTATGCATTTCTTCATTTTAAGGACTGCATAAGGGTTAATATAGTATTCGCATCAACCTGTATCCGTAACGACATTTTCAAAAATGAAATATGTCAAATCAAAATATAAGTCTGCTATGACTAATGAACATTTAAAGAGTCCGTTTTGATGACAAGCAGCATGAAATTAGAATCACAAAATTAGCACTACATGTTATGTTGTAATATAAAATATGTTATTTCTGTTTAATTATAGTATAACTGTCAGATATTTGTTGTTTGTAAAATACATAAATCTTAATGTATCTGACTTAGAGATTCTTTTTCGTACAACACTACCTGGCAGTGACTCGCGTACCATTGGTTGAGCACCCATGCCTAGTGCCGGTGAGTTCATTATCCATACCTTAAACTTATGTGCCTCGTCCACGATTTATTCTCCGATGGTTAATGTGGCCCGCGTTCGTAAAAGTTTTGCAACCTTGCTCTAGTCCCGGGGTCTCCAAACTACGGCCCGCGGGCCAAATCCGGCCCGCCAGTGTCATCAATCCGGCCCGCGACTGCTAGTGGTTTGTTACTGTTGTTGGTATTTTAAAGTTAACTGTGTCATGAATCACAAATTTATTTAAGTTTAATTTATCAATTAATTACAGAATAAATTCTTACAATATTATTTGAGTCAGTTACATATTGTTACAAGTCAACGTAAATATTAACACACATATAATACAATAATAGTATTTACAATAATATGTATTTATAATATTTGGTTACAATAATTTTGTTGCTGTCATAAGTTATATTGGATAAAAAAAAACTTAATATTAGTTTGTTTTATTTAGTCTGTTTTATTTACTTGCTAGATAAAGCTTAATGACAAGTTATAATAATCAGAAAATTAAACTTAAATATTATAACTAACAAATAATTGAAATGATTCTCGCTAACATTAGTGAACATCCCGCGGTTTCACCCTTGGTAGTTACGTTGGGGTAAAGAATATCGTATATGTATGTAAACCGAAGTTTGGAATGTTTGTGTGTGTGTGTGTGTGTGTGTGTGTGTGTGTGTGTGTGTGTGTGTGTGTGTGTGTGTATCCTAAATATCACACATTATTTGTATCCTGAAGATCCCTTAGGTATGTTCGGCTCAGGGCGCGTACTTGGCGACTAGTCTAGAAATTACAGATAATGGCAGGAAAAATTGAAACGGTCCTGGCCCTCGGAAATTTCTGGAGTAATTAACACGGCCCTAAGGCTGGAAAGTTTGGAGACCCCTGCTCTAGTCTTTTCTATTATCACCTTAGTCCAGGAGTCCAGGAGTGAGTACGAGTCGCCTGGGTTAACCCAGGCGGATGGTGTGCAACTGCGATTGGAGCTTTATGGCAACTTGAGGGAGATGGGAGAACCATAGACTGGGCTTTAACACTGGGGACACACAAGCGCAATCTTTGCGTCCGCTTTTACGCACCTAATATTTGCGTGCGTTTGAGATCTCAACACACACGACTGAAACACTCGCGTTTTATGGTCCGTTCAGTTCTCCGAGATGGAAACTGACGAAGTTATTGCTGTAGTGGGTCATGCTTATCTCGCATTAAAAAGAAGGAAATGGGGGGGGGGGGGGGGGGTTTACATCCAATTAACAGCGAGGGGTATTTGCACGGCAATTTTTACACAGTGTATCCTCCATTGCATGAAGATAGTGACAACATTTTTAATTATTTTCGAAAGTCAGCTTCTTCATTTAATGATTTTCTTTCAAATATAAAGGGACGCTTGTCCTTGCATACATCACATGCGGTATCCCATAACACAGGACGAATTTCAACCTCATTAATCGCTCTGTATCTACCTTTGCAATTGCAGAGGCTCTTGGAGAAGCAGAACGCGACCGAAACGCGCTGAATGTGACGTGTTGCACTTGTTCTCTGGTTATGCTGGCCAGTTCAGAGCGCACGCAGCTTGCAGATTACGTGCGTTCTAGCATTTCAATTCTGCTCCCCACTAAGACGCACGTTTACGTGCGCTTTCATTTCGTGACCTTGATTACCCGTTGAACATGTGTGTTCCATTAGATGCCTTGTGAAGCTAAGCCGTGCGCACATAAAGTGCGTAAAGCGCACGCAAAATAAACGCTCGTATGTCCTCATGGTAAAAGTGACGAGACTGCGAAAATCGAATAAATATGCACAACATTAACTTTTCTTGAAACCAAAACAGTAAGAACAATCAATTGCTCTCAGAAATTGGTTATTCGTAAAACAATACACGATGATACACATTTTATTTCATTACAGCAAATAAAACTGTTGGATCGTTCGGTCAGTACCCTGTCGAGCAACAAGAAAACTACGGATCATGGCATACCCAGGATCCCAATGTCCGGTATTGTGGTAAAGAAGGAAATGAAATATAGGGATGAAAGGGATGACAGAAAAATTCGCGAATCAAATTATCCAACCCAGCATTCGCCTAGGGATCGAGAAAAACCGAAATATCGCGCTGCCACCTCGCTCGGTCTATCATTGTCACGGATTGAAACTCAGCTTCCGTATTCCTTTTGTACACTTTTTTTAACCCCGGCGCGACAGCCCACAAGGGACCAAGGCCTACCGCCCAGCCGCTGCGTCCCCCACCTCTGCCCACTACAGGCGTCATTGGTGAGGTGCAGTACTGGAGGGTGGGACGTGGTCAGCGCCCCGAGCCCTCCCGGCCAGTTATGCGGTCTTCTAGACCTGGGACCGCTACTTCTCCATCAAGTAGCTCCTCAATTGGTCCCCCTGAGACCTAACGAGGCTGAGTGCACCCCGTGTCAGACCTCCCATAGGGGATAAAATCCCCATGCTGGTACCGGGGATCGAACCCGGGTCCTCCGTGCCAGACTTTTGTACAATATCACACATTTAATGTAATATAAAATATGTTCTGTTTAATATATAGTAGATCTATCGGATACTTATTGTTTGTAAAAATAAAATTAATGTTTCGGATATTATTTGCTGACTCTTTCTCGTACCCCTCTACTCGGCAATGACTCGCGTTGAGAACCCATACTTTAGTTGAACATTTAAGTATTTTGCTAGTTAGGATGAACAGCTCTGTAATTATTACTCGCACTATTTTTATATAAGGGCAGTGGGAGATAGAGCCAACACATGTCAATTCTTTTAATTCTTATTGCACAATAATTACTGAATAAATAGTAACCAAATTTAGGTAGGTTATACCTCAAGTGTGTCTGTAGGGAATAATTATATAAGTAACATGTTAATACTCGCTTTAAGTTGTGCAACAGTGATATAAGTGATACCCTGCTTTTTAGCTCAAAATGTTGCAACTCATAATTCAGGTGCACTTTCATCATGATTTTCTTTTCTATGATCACTATTTTTTTCTCTGAATCACATAAACGATGTTAAACTGTGCACAGATATGTTTCCACTATCTAACTTAACGAGAATAAAAATATAATTTAGTTTGTGTAACATTAAACGGCTAATACAATTTTCATAAATAATATTTTATTCTTACTTTTATTTTGAAATTTTAACAAAAATATTTCGCATAAATAAATAGTTCTAAGAAATATTCTTAAAATATGATATGCATATCTTAATGCTTTTTGAGAAAAGTGCACCTGAAGTACGAATAAATCAAGCTACGGAAAATTGTGAAGAAAGAAAAGATACAACCGGCGTCGTTATACACTGCAATTTAAAGGGCCAAACTGGTCAATAAGCCTCAAGATATGGCTTGTTGTTGTTCTCACAGCAATAAAAATGCCATGCAAAGTTTAATTTCTAAGAGAGATTTGGCAACGTCACGTTAACATTAAATTGTGATATAATTCATTCCAATTGAAATACAAATACACTACAGCATTGTTCACACAATATCTGCGTGACAGCTAGTGAAATAATAAACCATTTATATCCATTCGTCAAGAAGCTAGATGGCTCCAAATATTCCAAATATTTGACACAAATTACTTTTTTTCTCCGCGAAGCGGTTCTTTATTGACAATAATTGCATTGGACATATTTGATACACTCATCATGTAGAATCCCTGGTTAACGTATGGCCGAACCAATATCTTCCACCCTGTACCTATAATGCAAAATCGAATTTTCGCTGCAACTCGACCTCCGAGTGCCCTTAAATCGGTACCAGTTCTAAAAGGAGACCTCCATCGCAAGAAAATGCTAGCATGGGGTCAAAGATCAATATCTTGCGCTGAATGCACCCCACCCCAAAAAAGAACAGAGTATATGGCCCTGTAATATTCGATACCTGGACCAATAACACTTCTAAGCAGATTCCTCCTCGACCAGAAATATTTAAGTTATGCGTCATTTCGAGATTCCAAAGTCTCTGGCAGTGGCGAATCTTGCTCTCAGGCCCTCGTGATGGGAGAATCAAAACACCCACTGTGATTCCAAAACATTCGTCTCCAGTTTAGAACATTCCAGAGTCAAATTAATAGAGAGAATATTATCTGTAGAAATACCACGAGAAGGTTCGCGCTCGCAAAATTACCCCAAATATGACAGCCTCGAGTGGAATTTGTTTAGAATATTCCATGAAATAATAATTCATTTATTTAATATTAATAGTGATTTAAAAGTTGTTGTTAGCTAATGTTGGATTTCTGACAATGAAGTCATTAATCCTCTTGCTCTCCAATATAAAGAGAGCAATAGCAGTAATAGTAACCGCTTTTTAGAGAGCACCATAATTTTATGTTTTGGCAGTCACATCGCCCTCTCACAAACCCCAGAATGTCTGGAGGACCACACCTGTCATTGGTTTACGGGCCTCACCGACCTGGCCAGCAGAATTATCAAAATAAATTCACCGATCATATCCTCTGATTACCAATCAGAGGACGTATTACATGCCATGACAGATAGTGATTTAAAAGTAAACACAATAACACTCGTATATTTTAATTAAGATTTATTTTCATAGTTGGCACTACAATTAATCCAGTAGGTTTGAGAACAACATTAATTTTAGCGTTTAATGCAGAGAAATGAGGAATTAGACATATGATAAATATAAATATAAGTGAACGAATTTGCGTTAGTAGGGTATTCATTAAAGGTAGGCCTGCTACATTTAAAATTACAGTTGTTTGACTTCGCCTCTTCAATTAAAAGATCCATATCCTCACTAGAACATTCATCAAATCTTTTGTCTGCCATTTTTTAATGTCCCGTTAATTATTTTACTACATATGGAGACTTCAGATGTTCAGAAATGTAAGAAACGGAGGTGATATAACAAAATCGATATTACCGAGACCAAGAGGTGATAATGCTGCACATTCATAGCATTGATGGAGAAAACGCCACTAAAAACAATACGTTTAGGCGGTGATATGAATTCGTCTCTGCCCTCTCTTAGATACGGCAATAATTCATATTTAGTGTCTGCCTTGAAAAACTAAAGGGATAATGGTGCAAAGCCTGTTGAATAATACAGAGTCCTAGGAACCAGAATCTGTCAATTGTTTAAATAACAGAAAACAAAGTACAAGACCAATCGGAGTTGCTGATGCCCCTCAGAAGGCGCCATTGACATATGGCCACCGTTTGGGACAACTATTATTTGGTGTTTCCTCATCTTTTGGGTCATTACCTTCAATTCCCAGGTTCAACTCCATTCTTTGCTTGTTCCTGTGGCCGGTGCACGTAGTTGTCCTGGAAATGTTAGGCAGGCACGTCGGAGCAGTGGGAACTTGATAACACGGGAACAAGTTCTCATCCGATTAACTCTACTCCTGACCACGTCCCATTCTTGACAAACCCCCACCTCCTCGTTTCTGCTGCGTAGTTGGGAACATTCCTTCACTGAGAATGGCTTCACACTCCAAATCTCTACTTAAAATGTCTAAGATTTGTCACGGTACATCAGGATAACATGCCAAAAAATGCCATCCATACAGAAAGTTACCGGAAATGTCAGAACTATTCCCCCTTTCCTTTCAGTTCACTCCCTTCCCACCGTGTAGGAGATCCCTGCAGCAATGTTTGTTCTGCCCCTCCCCCCACGCCCATGAATTTTATTATATCACTGTAAATATGAAATCTGCGAATAATACCGACAACGACACTAAAAATAAAACAAAAACAGTTTTAAACGATTTCAATTATCTTATTGTTTTTCAAAATATACCCCTTTAACATAAATACATTTTCACATCCGATGAAAGAAATCCTTAAAGCAATAATGCCACTCTTCCTGAAGCACTTCAGAAATTAGATTTTCATGTTTTACTGCTTCGTCTGATGAAGAAAAATCTGATGTGTTGCACTCACATAACTTTCTCTACTCTTGTACTAACCATTCTTACAAACTCTTATTCCTATATCTTCTTTCTTGATAGTTGAGATACACATTTGTACAAATTATCTTATTGCTTATTTCCTTGTAGGTGCAAGGGGAATGTTAGAATACAGTAGGCTTTGTGCGACAGTCAAATGTTTGAGATTCTGTTGTCTTTGCACACTTAACATTTAAAAAATGAACATCGATGATCCATTTCACGAAAGTTCTAAGTTTTCCGAAACTCACACATATAACAAGGAATATCTCCGAAATGGTTCACCCTACAAGAAAATTTATTGAGACATAAATTGTGTATTTTAGCAAGATCTACATTTTTTGTATAGTATGATTTGGTCTATCTCTAACGGTTTACCAGTTATGCAAAAGTGGTCCAGAGTAAATACGACTACAGGGGCTATAGCCAGAAAATTCAAGATATACATTTCATATGTCATCAAAATATCTCAAACATATGACATTTTAATCAAAATCGTTAGAGCCATTTTCAAGAAAATCAAAATTTTCGAAAAAGTTTCCACGTAAGGGGTAGTTTAGGGCGGGGCTATTTTCTTCAAAATCTTCGTGTCGCATCCTTGAAAGACATTAAACTTAAATACCAACTTTGGTTTTTAACTGACTTTTCGTTTTTGAGTTATGCTGTCCACAGACGGACAGACTGACACACAGACACACACACGGACCTTTTTTCTAAAAATGCTTTTTTTTATTCAGGGGACCTCAAAACATTTATTTCCGGTGAAATTTCGACATCGAATTTTTGGGTGGAATACAATACTTCTACTTACCGGTAGAGAAAGTAAAAAGTGATCCCATGCTGAATAAAATCTTTAAATAATACTAATTAATGAACTATTAGGCGGCGACGTGGTCGAGCGGTTGGAGAGTTCGCCCATCACCTAGGCGGCCCGGGTTCGATTCCAAGGACTCGCATGTGGCATTCGTGGTGGACGAAGCGGCGTCAGGGTGGATTCCGGGTCTCCGGTTTCCCCCGCCACTCATTTCACCAATTGCTCCATTGTCACCTTTCCAAGTATCGATTTCGCCTGCATTTCATATCATCCTCTTCCTCACTATCATACCTGGTGCTTGGCTGATCACTCGCTTCCAGGTCTTCACTCGCTCTGGCCTATAGATTCTTGTGCTCCTCGACAGGCGTCTGACCCTAGGCACTGGGGAGTCCTACATAAGGGGAGGTTAATCAGCTAAAGAAAAAAAAACTATTAGAGAAATTCGGACAAGTTTCATGATAATCAACTCGCAAAAATCAGAAAGTTACTGCCAAATATGAACAACTTTCATTTGTTTTTAGAAACAAATTTTTACAAAGTTTTAGAAACATTTTAAAAGTTTTCAGCGTCGTCCTACCTCTTAAATGTGATATAATCGCTTCCTAAAGTAATATAAGCTTCAACTTAATAGTTGTACCCAGTTTATGGCGTCCCGCTAGTGACTGTGGATAAGAAAGTGATGCACTTACATGAAAAAAAATATAATAAAATCATTTCAACAAAAGCTACAGACATAAGAATGCGATATTTTAGGAATAGTTTGTAGAAAAGTAATGTCAATGTAACACATGAGATTTAGAAAAGTGCTCTCAAACGCCAGTTCTCACTAAATAGGGAAATTTTGGGATGGGCCGAAGTTCTAGAGTATCTCCCCGGCATTTGCTCGTTGCCAGTTATGAGGACTGAGAGAAACTTGGAAAGAACATTACGGAGGACGGACCTGGCGGGATTTAAACTGCGGACCTCCGGAATACGAGTCCCACGCGTTACCGCGGAGCCATCTCGTTTGGTATTTACCGCACCGCAAAAAGAAAACCGGAAGGTTTAACTGCTGCAAAATCTGATTTTATCATTGCTCTGCTTCTAATGATATTTAATAATAATAATAATAATAATAATAATAATAATAATAATAATAATAATAATAATAATAATAATAATAATAATAATAATAATAATAATAATAATAATAATAATAATAATAATAATAATAATAATAATAATAATAATAATAATAATAATAATAATAATAATAATAATAATAACAGCAGCAGCAACAGTAAGAGAACATTACCACGTTAGGTTAATGACTCTGTTGAGATATAAAAGTGACAAGTACTCCACTTGTATTTCTGTAAACACTGTTGCATGAAGCAGGCCAGGCACTGCTAGTCACGTCACTGCAATACCGCAGACACCTGTGCGCGCGACCACAACTTGGTGAGTCAGACGAAGGGAAGGTAAGTGGCAGCGTGACTCACCTCCAATGAAACGCGAGCCACCTCGGTAGCTCGGTTGAAACATACGTGCCTTGCACCAGAGGCGGAACATGTTCCTTGTTCCGACAAAACAGCTCAACCAAGGACCTTGTAACAGTGCCGACATTAAATCACCGTAGCAGCAAGATCCACTGTCTCCAAATGATACAAATTACTAGTGCATTACATATTAACTTCCATAAAACAGCGGGATGTTGCTAATGTCAGGGAAACCCACATAAAAATTCTGTTCCACCTCACAAGTCGCGGTGGTAGATCTCCTAATTTCCAAGCCCGTCACAATATTCTATTTAGTTTGTAAATTAATGAGAAGCCAGAGATGTAAGGACATGCGGGAATAACATAAAAATATATAGAGTTATAACCATAGAATAATTCCGGACCTGCTGAACTACAATTCCCTAATTCTCCTGCAGAGGAACACAACCTTCTGAGCTTGAAATTATCGAATACTTTGTATATAGGTCGAAAATAATGCTTTTTTACCCTTACCGTTTTACGTACTTTAATCGAGTAGGTCATATATGGCAAATTAGCGAAATGGTAAACACTAGATACCGTCCATAACGTAAATCTGTCCCTCAACGTTCTTCCGCTGCTGACATGAACACAACAGAGAGGGTCCTTTCAATATACTCTTAGCGAAAGAATCTGCTGCTCCCAAGTCGGATTACAGTTGTTCATTTAGTGTTGTTAAAGATTCTGCTTGTAAAGTTACACTCTGAGCGACCGAAGTAAAAGACTGACGAAATCGTCCATGCGACCAGTTGGCATTCTAAAAGGCAGTGGGGTGAGGAAGGCGCTGAACAATACTATAGATGTTCCTCTCCATGTATAACCTATAACTATGTTTATGTCTTTGAATATATCGTAACTGAGCAGTGATAAATTAAAAATGACTAGTGAGGGTTGACGGGATTAAAAAGAGGCAGAAAGGACAAAAGGTAACTGTGGTGTCAATGAGACGGTACCAAGAGTGGGGATATTACTGGCTCCTAGCGCACCTCCCACGAAAGTGAAAGATTGGAGGGCAAGCTTGACCGAGGATCAGCTTGCTACCACGATGGTTTGAGGTTATTTATTATGATTAGTAGTGTTTAACGCTCATTCTTACATTGGGCACCACGGACGCCTAAACGCCAACATGAAATTGGGAGAGGAAGTTCGTGAAGGAAACATTCCAGGCCTAAGTTTAGAGCATCCCTCCCATTTGCCAGCTGTAAAGATCGAGGGAGAAACTTCAAGGGGCACAGTGCTTGCGGACCTTCCATTCACGAGTCTCTGTCTTAACGACTTCGGCCACCTGTGTCGGTAGGAGTGATGAAAGGAAAACATTATTTTTCACATCTGCAATATCGGAAAACAGGCACGTCATACCTTGGAAGAGTTGACCGTTCACTGGCTGTAGTTGCTGGAGTAATTTGGTTATGTCCGAGAGTTCCAGCTGGAGGAATGAGGTGTTGTTCTGGAAGAGTTGGAGTTGTTTTGTCGTTGCAGTTCTGGCGGAGTGTTGCTGTTGCTGAATGGAGGCAGTTTATTGTCATCATCCGTGGTAGACGAGTTCGGACAAGTCCAGTGGGAGTCGCACTCAAACGCGGTGGCAACAGCATGCTGGTGAAGAAGCATGTGAATATTCGAGGCAGCTGACTTGGCCATGGTCAGTGCCACCTGTTGTCCCCTCCCGCGGACCCCCATTTCGCACCCAGATATATGTAGGTACGGTTTGGGTGAATACTGTAGACAGTGCTGCCAATTTTATCGTATATTTCGGTAGATCAATCGAAATCACAATTAGCCTACGGAAATATTTTACTTTCTAGCAATTTTCTGCAACGGTGTTCGTTTTAATTTTCATTACAGAATCAAGATCAGATATAACGAGAGTTAATAAGACGCGAATGGCGAGTAACTTTTGTTTCATCGAAAATTTCACGAGCGTCTTAATAATCATTATATGGGAGTTACAATAGCTTTTCTACATTTACGTATACAGTAAATATTTAATATTTAGATGCATACGGAAGAAAATAAAAGTGGGATAAATCAATTACTCGATACGTATTTCAGATGCGCCTCGATAACAAATGAATATCCATTCAAGGTCGCAGGTATTGATTTTACAAGATGGAGACAGAAATGTTTATTAGTGAATTTGAAGAGGTGGAATTTAGTTCCACACCTCCTGATATCCTGGAGTAGGCGAGGATGAAACAAGAATTTACATGGTGGTTGGAAGTCCACAATGGTAGCTGAAGGCAATATAGATGAATCTCTTGAAAATAAACTAAAGATCTCAAATACAGTACTAAAGGCCATAGAAAATAAAAACATTGAAATAAATATAAGGTCAGAATCTCCTTCAACTAAGTTTCACAAGGGATGATTATCAGAAATTGCCTCTGCAAATTGTAGCACAATGGAGTAATTGGTGACATGAATGGCGGGGGAAACCGGAGAAAACCGCCCAGACGCCGCTTCGTCCACCCGAATACCACATGCGGGTCCTACCTACATTCTCCTACGCATTTCAAGATTAAAGACTGCTATGTATGCACTCACATTACTTTCTCTACTCACTCTTGTACAAACTATTCTTTAAAACCTTTATACTCCTATTCACTTCATGCTGAGCGAGATAAACGTTTGTAGAAATGGTTTATTACACATTTCCTTATATTTACAATGGGAAAAGATGTGATAATCAAATATTTTAAAAGCTAGTCGCTATGTAATGGCTTAGAAAATTGCGTTCCATTTGCATGGCCAGAACATACAAAAACGCATGACTTACTTGAGAAAAGTATATGTACTTGAAAATTCAAACCAATAACAAGGAATATCTCGAAAATAGTTATAAAAAACCGAGATTAAATTTTTTCTGTACTATGTAGGCTTTTGTTTATCTCTTAGGTTTACCAATTATGGAAAAATCATTCAGAATGAAGAAGACTTCAGAAGAAAATTCAAGACATACGTTTCATTTGTCGTGAAAACATCTTAAACACAATCCTTTTTCTAAAAGTGTTTTCTTAATTCAGCGAACCTCAAAACGCGTATTTCCAGTGAAATCGCAGTACCGAATTTTTGGGTGGAATGCAGTATCTTCTCCATCTACTACCTATGTACGTGACAGAGAAAGTAAAAAGTGCCAGAAAGGTTTCAGTACCTTTGTTGTTACAGGCACGCAGGTACCTACTTAGTTTTTATTGTGCATGGAGAGAGGACGCTGCCCTGAGCACTCCGCTAAAACTACAAACAGTATTTGCAGACTCACGCATCTGGAATCAGCTGCATTAATAAAACGTAAAGCGGAATAATAAAAGTTTCTAAACATCTCTCTCGCTAATCTGCAGTAGAGAGGATTTCGTGTTTACAGGGGAGAAATAGACCTCTAGTTGTGGCTGTGCTCGGTGATACGCAAATTCTTGCAATTTAATCTCACGTTGTTACACAGGGTCATTTGAACTGGCCACATAGTGCTATATCAAACCTTATACTTTGTCGACATTTTCTAATTTCGATTTAATCTGATCGTAGGGTTAAATTTTAAATAAGGCACGCAATGTATTTTCATATTTTCGAATTGCAATTATTAAACCTTAAAATTATCGATTAGGCTCCTTCAATACAAGAACAAAACAACTCGCTGAGTAATCAAACGTTTTTCCTAGTACAGCAATTCCGTTTGAGCAGTCCTACGACTTTTTCTATCCATCACTATGACTGACACAAAATTTAATGGTGGGTGGCAAGAGGACCTGGTCAACACAATATCCAATCAGAGGTTTACCAAGCCTTGGGATATTGTATTGTTAAACATGCTGTGAAATCACGCTGTAAAGAAGATCATTTGCGCCTACAAAATTTATTTGCACAACAGGAAAGAGTGGTCAGATATCAGCCGCCATTAAATTTTAGGTCTGCTATAATTTAATTAATTTTATAAAGTAAGAATTTTTTAATATGTGTGTATGTAGGACAATAAAAATAAAAACATTCAACCGATTTTGGTAATTATTCTTTCACCATTGAAAAGCCCTATTCTATCTGATGCAGCTGGACTATAAAACACCTAATTTCTAAACATAGGTTACTAAAAGACTAAAGGGGAAGCATAAAGCTCCGTTGAAAATGTCCTGAATAAAAAATGGATGAAGAAAGCCGGTTAGTTGCTGTTGCTCGCAAAAATGCACAAAAGAACAAACGCCGGCCAGTTACATTTTATTCCAAGAAATATGCATCGATTGCCATGATATAAATGAACAGAAGACAGAGCTTAAAAATCTGTGTTGCACTCACATGATTTTTTCTACTCTTGTACTAAGCATTCCTACAAATTCTTATTCCCTTATTCTCTTCTTGTTTGTCGAGATAAACATTTGCAGAAATCCCTATTGCGAGTGAGTGAGTGAGTGAGTGAGTGAGTGAGTGAGTGAGTGAGTGAGTGAGTGAGTGAGTGAGTGAGTGAGTGAGTGAGTGAGTGAGTGAGTGAGTGAGTGAGTAGAGTTTAAGGGCCCGTCGACAAGTAAGTCATTGGGCCCGTATCTCGTTGCTTATTTCCTTGTTGGTGAAAGGGGAATATGGGAATATAGTACACTTTGAGCGATAATCAGATGTTTTAAAGCTTTGAAATTGGGTTCTCTTAGCACGGCCAAGAGATAAAAAAATGAATAACGACCTTCCATTTGAGTGAATCGCAAGTATAGCAAAACTCACACAAATAGCAAGGAATATCTTCGAAGTGGTTCACTCCACCAAAAAAAGAGCTTACTTGGACATACATTGTGTGAGATCTAAATTTTCTGTGTAATATTTGGTCTAAGTCTTACAGTTCATCAGTTATGTAAAAGGTAAGACTACACGACTACATGGGCTATAACCAGACTATTCAAAATATACGCTTCATTTATAATAACAATATCTTAAACATATGACATTTTCACCAACACAGTTCAGTTATTTTTGAGAAAATATAACTGTCGAAACATTTTCCATATAAAGCGTAGTTTAGGGTAGAGGAATTTTCTTGAAAATTTTTGTGTTTCATCCTTAAACTTAAATACCAACTTTGGTTTTTAACCGACTTTTCGTTTTTGAGTTATGATACACACACGCATCTTTTTCTAAAAATACTATCTTTTGGATTCAGGGGTGTCAAAGAATACATTTCCGATGAATTCTCGACATTGAATTTTTGGGTGAAATACAGTACTTCCTCTACTTACTATACGTGGTAGAGAGAGTAAAAAAAACAGCCGATCACGCTTATAAGGGTGCGAGTTGAATGTTGCATATTTTGTTTGTTTCCTTGGCACTTATTAAATATTCAGATATGTGAATAATGTAACTGTCAAAATAGAGTATCTTTTTTTCTCATTCTATAGATACGCACTGAAGTTTCTGGAATTGTGAACACTCTTCCTCGTAAAGGAAAGATTTCCTTTATTTCCTTTGTACTTATGTCGTAATCAAGTTCATTAGTATGGCATGCGAAATGACTGTACAGGATGGCGCCGAGCCGATAGACACATTTCAAACTTCAATAATCCGCAGGGGCAATAACATATTGGTTGTCGGAGTGGGAACCGGAAAAGGAAAGAACGCCACGATATATGGTCAGTAGTGATTAAGCATTGACGCAGAGAACATCGTGTTACCTCAGTTCGTATTAATTACGAAACCAAGTCTGTGACAGAAGTACGTTTTTTTAGACAGCACTTTCTGTTTCATCTTTCGGGCTTGGCCAACAGAGTATGCGAACCCTCAGAGCTGCACGAAATTCCGTTGCACTCTCTCAAGGTGACAGTTTGGTGTGAAATAGGTGTCTTGGGATTGTAGCCCCATGTTTTTATCCCAAGTGAAGAAACAGCCATAGTTAATTCACTATGAACCTTCCTTCCAAAAAGTTGGCGTTGACTCGAAAGGTCTTAATTTTCAGCAAGGTGCTGCAACGTTGCGCGAGAGTATGACTGTTCTTCGTAGACTGTTTGGAAGGGCCAACTCTCGTTTTGGAGACATCTGGATTGCCCGATCATATTACCCCAGATTTTTTTTTCTATGAGAATTTCTGAAGCACCGTGTGTTCAAGAATTGTATTCAGACATTCAAGAACTTAAACAAGCCATCGTTGACGAAGTTAGTCTATTGATGACGACATACGGAGGCGGATGTTGAGCAACGTACAGAAGCGTTTAAATGGAAGCATTTTCCGACACTATTTACAAGAACGCTGGTAAGTAAATGACATATTATAATGTATTAATAGACTGTACCACTTTCTTTTTTCCTTTTTCCATTCGGTAACATATGAAGCTTAAATGTATCAGCCTATTCGGCGCTAACCTGTATAAGCAGAGCAGTTTTCTATCATTTGAAATGAGTGAATCGATATTTTGTATCAAAATCCGTGAAGATTATTTTTCTTGGTGGTCGCAGACTATTTGCATTTGCCAAAAAAGGTTAACTTGGTGCTCTGGGGAGCGGAATCTTCATATTCACCAGCTTCACCTCCACTTCATGGTAGACCTTAGGGGCTTCTGCACTATGTGGTATCTATTTAGCTTTGTAGATACATTATTGTTTGCACCATACAAAACGTAAAAAACTACCCTGCATAATTATCTAAAGAATTCCTCGACCATTCCTACCGATAATTTTCCTGCGCCAATGGATAAATATAGCTTAAGCTTATAGCTTTTATCGTGGAAAGGGAAAAAGGAAACCAAGTGTTCCGACGATATTTCACATCCTTTTGGGTGAATATCAGGGATCTTAACTGTTATTACGAATAACCGGGGATGTATGAAACTACAATTATAAGGAGTAAAGAGGGGGTTTAACCATAAAAATCTTTTTAGACTATTGTACAACACTTTAAAGAAAAAAGAAGTTAGGGAGGTAAATGAAATTGATTAATACGTCATTTGAGATTAACAAACCAATCACGTAACGAGTACATCAGCTAGTGCCTTATATAACACTATTCCTATCAAAGTATTTTTCTATACATATGTAAAAAAATATCTATAATTACCCATAAGTACTTTCTTTTTTATATTCAAATTAGGCAATATTAAGTTGTTTATGTGTAAGATGCCGAAATTACTCAGGTATAGCCAACGCAAAAGCAGACATGACGAAAACGGAGCTGTCTCTGTGATGACTTCTGTTTAATTAATCTGCAATTAGCTCGCTGTCCACTACTTTAAAGTACAATTGATGAAATTACTGATTTTGTAAAGCGTCAAGTTTTGTCAAATACGAAAAGATAAATTATTATTTACGTTTGGCGGGCCATTTCTCAAACACATTTTATCTTGGGATAATTGTTTAGAAAATAGACAACGAAAAGGGTTTTCAAGCAAAGGCATATTTGCGGTGGGGGATTTTTTGAGCAGTTTTGTCTGGCATTTCCAAAGCTTTTGTTACCCATCTGTGTAATGTGTAACTACAGCGATGATGATTAATAAATAATAATAATAATAATAATAATAATAATAATAATAATAATAATTTAACACGATATACAAAGATATTTTTTAAAATGCTCCACGGCATAGATTTTTGGCACATTACGATTAAACTTACTGTTTTTTCTGTTCGGAAAAAGTGGCTTTACAAAGTTAGTCAAAACATTATAAATTACACTGCATAGAATCAAAATATTAATTTTAGATTTAGGTGACCTCAAAACTTGCGTTTCCAATGAAAACTCTGTACTGAAATTTTGGGTGGAATGCAACACTTCCCCTCTTATTGAGAATACGTAGTAGAGGTAGTAAAATAGCTATGGGTGGGTACTGAAAGGTGAAATGAAAACATTTTAGGTATTTGTTAATCTAAAAACTCAGTTTATTCCCTAGAAAATCAAGTCTCTGTAACTTAAGTGGAAAACATAGAGTAAGTGTACTCTGGTTTTAGCACAGGTGCAAGTCTGTGAATTGCCTTTCAATGAATGCGATCCGCTCTTCTTCGCTGAGGACGAAAGTCGCTCAGGCTAATGCGCCTGTTCCCCAATGAATTGTGTTCGTTTGAACTGCCCCGTTGAGTTCTGCAACTCTTTCAACGCACGAAAGAATATCTGGGCTAATATATAGCGACCGCTTTTTAAAAATACAACTATCGCTTTTCTTGTACTTATTGGTGTAAACAAGCTATTTCTGCAACTGTTTATCTCGAGTCATACAAAGGTGCACAGAAAAATAAACGTTTGTAACATTTGTATATAGAAAAGTTATACAGAAATAAATGATAGCGGGAAGAGAAAGCCATGCGACTGTAACATGGGATATTCCTTAATAACCGCCTTTAACTATTTTGGATATATCGGGAGCTATGCATGTATTTAGAAATAATCAGTAGAGGTTAGGAAATGGTCCTAATTACCGCAACTGAGAATCGAACCCACGCCCTCTAGGATGTGAAGCCAGAATACACCCTGCTAACAAATGTTATGGTTGGGGGATGACCAAAAGAGGGGGGAGGGGCATTAGAGGATCATACGCACTGGAGATATGAGCAAGCTGGTATACAGAAAGATAAAAACACAAACAAACAAAAGGTCACTTCACTGAACAAATGCTCTCGTTGCCATGGTGTTTCATTAGTGGGTCATTCCGACATCTCCCAGTTCTGGCATCGGCCAAATGAACACAATAATTATGCATCCGTGCGCAAGCTGGTGACTTGATACAACAAACACCAGCTAGACTTGTTTTTAATTGGAAACATTTTGTAAATTTTGGGAAAATTGGAATTAATTCTACGAACGTCAAGTTAATTAGTTTAGAGTTGCTTTAACTCAGTTTCTCTCATTGAACTGCTATGGTATATTTTAAAATCAGACGGACATCACACCTAAGGTATTCACAGTAGTAAAGCGAAAGCAATTCAAGCACGAGGCGAAGATATTCTTATATCTCTGTTGGCTCAAGTTAGATATGAATCGATTCCTACTGGATGGGAGTGGGGAAGCAACGAACTCTGCTCCAGCCAATTAATGTGACGGCAAGAGGGATACGAGACACGGTGAGTATTGTGGTGTTCTTACTTGCGATCTATTTTGAGATTCTCTGAATCAAAAAGGGCATTTTTAGAAAAGGTCCATGTATGTGTGTGTGGTGAAGAGAGAGAGAGAGAGAGAGAGAGAGAGAGAGAGAGAGAGAGAGAGAGAAAGAGGGAAGGAGAGAAAGAGAAAACAGCTTAACTCAGAAGAAACGAAAAGTCAGACAAATACCTAACGTAGGTATTTGTCGATATTCCAAAGAGGCAGCAGGAAGTATTTCAAGAAAATACCTCCATTTCGAAACCTTTCCATAGACAATGTTTCGTAATTTTTTATTTTCTCAAAAAATGAGCTAAACAATTTAATTAAAATTCGATATGTTTAAGACATTTGCGTTCCTGAAATAATATAATGCATTTTCTAGGGTAGCCTCAGGATACCGTTAAATTATTTTATATATGGGCCAAACAATGAGATTTAAAAAAAAAAAAAAAAAAAAAAAAAAAAAAAATACTGTACATTTCTTTAAAACACTACTTCAAATAAGTTTTTGTGGCATCAGTCTTTCCCAAAATACTCGCTATTATTGCTTGAAATTTTAATACTTGTCAATTTCATTTTGTCTAACCACGTATCTCATACACAGAAGAAATGCCGCATTACAATCAAAACTATCAATGTTTCATCTGAAATACATTTTCGAACCCCCCTGAATAAAAGAGAGAAAAATACAATCTTTAGAAAAAGGTACATGCTTAGGTACAATTTCTTATTACCTTCTCGAGTCGTTACCAACTCCCTCCCGCGGTCAACTTCTTTGCCCGATTCCGTCCGAAGCAGTAATTGTAAATATTCCGATTCCCTCCGTGCCAAATAGGAATCTGTTGGAATAAAATATTCTGATTCCCTCCCTATGTCGATTAGGTCTTCACTTTTGTGTTGATAATACCTACTAAATCGGTAGTAGATACATTAATCGATTAGGTCACCTCGTATGTCCTTGGCATTCAACGTACCAGTGCATTGGCTGATGTGTGTGTACACCAGTAGTGCCCAATCGTGTATCTTATGATTTGATGACGTCACTTTGTCACTCTTGTGGCTAACGAAAAAGACAGGTTGCGACGCGAATCGGAATTACGTAGTAATGGTAGCCTGATGCATGGCTAACACTGTATACCATCATGATTAAACTGTATTTCTTGTACAAATTCACCGGGCAAGTTTTTTGTTAGTTTAGAACATGGATATATTAAGTGATTGTGGTTTCACTTCATTGGGCCATGGTCAGACTCTTTCGCATTAAGTTGAGCATCACTGGTGTAGATAAGGCAAACGTGGAAAAAATAATAAATGAAAGGGGCAATGAATTGATTCTATTACGGAATTATATATTTAGCTTCAAAAATATTTGATTTTAAACTCACCAAGGACATTGTTGGTTATTTCGTCCAAGCCTGTATAAAATGTGACGGAAAATCGTGCGGTTAAGACATGGAGGGAATCGAACTACACTTTATTTGAACAGAAAATTGAGAGGGAATACGACTATACCATTTTTGGCGAGGGAATCGGTCGGACCCGACCTTCTCTATTACTTATCTAATAAGTAGAGGAAGTATTGCAATCCACCCAAAATTCGAAGCAGAGATTTCAATGGAAATGTTTTGGGGCTTCTGAATTAATTACTTAAAGGTGCGCATGCGTTGTGTATGCGATTGTGTTGTGTCACGCCGGAGACAATTGCAACCCGCCGAGCGGCTTGGAAGTCGCTGGTATGTTCAACATGAAAGTACGCTATTTTGCAAGTGTAACTTTGCATTTAAATATAGACAAAATGTGATTAAGAAATGGCATCTGTTACCCTTAAAGTGTGTGCGTTAGAGAAAAGAAAACAAACCGAAGTGTCTGTAAAGCGCTGTTCCAGCTTGGGGAAATGCCTCTCAAAATCATCGCCCTATATCTTTAAGTTACCTATCTGTGAATTCAATTTTATATTCATACGGAATTTCATTTGCTGATTATGTGAGAAAAAACAGAGCCACGCGCATTATCTCGTGCCCTTGCAATGAAATCCCATGTAGAAATTTTAGATGGAATGCAATACTTCCTATGTCGAGTGATTGAATAAATGGTTTAAGTTAATGGTAGGTTGGATTTAACTAACAGAGATCTTTCTCCCCTATTGGTAGGCCCATCAAGTTACGGCAAGTATGAAAATAAGCCAAGAGAAGAAGGGGTTTCTGAACATTTTTAAGCAGTAATCTGCAGGTTTTGCTTTTTCTCCTTCCCAGTTTTTAAGTGGGCTGTCTATATACGTCACATTTAAATGAACGCGAAACTTCAGTTGCAATTGAGTTTGTGCTGATTTATTTATCCGTTACTCCTGTTAAGGTCCTTCTCCGTATTTAATTAGTAAGGGATGAATGGCATGAAAGGAAAGAAGCACCTGTTGCCTTAACAAAACTCTCACTCTTAACCACCCCTGTGATATTGCTGCTATTCATTGGTTCAAGAATATCACTGGTTCCGGAGCCTCAGCAACATTTTTTGCCACTCGTGCAAATATTTGACGCGCTGATACCCTAAGCCGCTACGGTAATATACCTATGCACTGAAAGTGATTGGATGGAATCTTCACTGTTTAGTTTTCATTTCATGGTTATACAGAATTACTTACTACCCTACTTTACAGACATTTGTTTGCTCGTTCGTTCACAAGATCCAGCATATGTATGCATCATGCTTTTATAATGGATGAGAATGTTGCCGCTGTACTTATTGACAGAAATGTCTATCGTTTTCGGAGAGTTTTAGGACTGACAGAATTACAAATTAGGTGCCAACTTAGGGAGGAGGAACAAGGCATTTTATGCCCCCTTAACCTAGGTATAATCATATATTGAAAAAGATATATATTTCTCTCACTTATAAAGGTATTCGTCTTAGATAAGCATTTCCTTGTATGACTACTCTGCTTCTGAGAAAGCAAAGCGTTAAAATAGTGTGCGGTTGCATTATTACCTTCATTTTCCCTCCATTTTAATCCGATTACTTAAGTGGCAAAAGCTATTAAGCATGTTATTTGAGTTGTACGACACGTAGTTTACGTCAAAATTTAAATAAGCCGTTATTTAATAATTTATACGTTTTGACTGTTCATGATAGTTCATTATGGGTAAGGTGTGTGTAATTTTTTTGCAGCCAACCCGGCTCTAAGTACAAGAATCCGCCATTTTCTTTTTACCTGATGTTAATGTACTGATGATAGGTCCGTTTTTTCAAAGGCATTTACTGAATTGCGTTGCTATGTATACTCTAATAAAAAGTTTGTAAAATCGGCTGGAAACCCGAAATACGCTTTCAGTAAACGAGTCGTATGTTTTTGAGGTGTACTTTAGCGAGGTGTACTTTGTCCCTTAAACCGCTGTTCCTCTAAATTTTGGCATTCGTCTATCTAAGAACGTCAAGCAATACGTTTTAGTAAGCGCCAAACTGGACTAAAGCATACATGGCGTCTGATGGGTGGCCTAACTTCCAAAAAATAAGGGGCGCCTAACTCACCTGGCATATTATTTTGATAATAATGTTAATATCTAATTGGGATATAATATATTAAAAGCACGAACAACAGAAGTAAATAGCAGTGCCAATATAACAAAGCTTGCTGTGGAATGACGTCCAATTCCAGTGAATTCGTGCCACTTCTCCTACCCGTGGAATTCACAAAGTCCTATCGTGACATAATGCTATATCCCGTGGTGCGCTGACCCGATTCTTTTGTTTTGAATAAAAAAGGAGCAAAACGCTGCGTCATAATTATACACAAAAGCTCGTAATTTTTCCGCGAAATTCATATACGTCAAGTTTCTCGCTTTATGTGCTCACATCTTAAATAAAAGTTACTAGAATTTAAAACGGTTACCTTGCGTCCTTTATTTTACAGGAAGGAGGTCTTTCAGACAGCCTTAACTCAGTTACTTTATTTGAAAATACTTCAACTTTATTTTGTATAATGAAATTATCTTTTTGATAGGCTTAATAAAATATTCGATATACTTATGTCTAATACACAGTAATTTCATTCAATTTCAAGAGTGGCAATCAGTATAGCACGTGACTTATGAGGGGAAAAAATTATGAATATCACTCCCTCCCAAAAAAAGGAAGCCTAGTACAATCTGTATCACATTCTCTTTTAATTTTGTTCCCTTATTAGTGGAGGCATTTTGTTTCTTGCTGGTATTCAAGCACACAGGCAACCCCTCTCCGGAACTTTTAATATAATGGTTTCACACTTTAATTGTGGTGCATTCTAGTTTGCATTCACTCATGTATGAGAAATGTGGCATTGAAACCCAGACGTCGAGTTTTAAACCTTTGCACCACACTATCATGCACAAAAACATTGGTGCAGGTATTTTGGTTATCCCCAAGGCTGAGAGCTTTCGGAGTTATATAAATGCACTTTTTCTCGGTTACATGTAGGGTTTAAGCTAGAGAATAGAAGAATGTCACAAAATGCACAAATCAAAATTTGCATTTGTGCAAAATACAGTAAAACCTGCCTAAAACGAACGCGATCGTTCCAATAATATCTTTTTCGTTTTATCGGGTGTTCGTCTCACAAAGGATTGTATATATTTTAGTAAAACAAAGTATAAAAAATATAATCGTATAGCATTAAACTGAAGGAATAATTTAAAATAAATTTTTTTACTTAAAAATGCATCCTCCAGGAGTTCTGGAACATTCTTGGAAGCTGCAAATTTCTAAAGGTCACTCCAACAGATAATGCTTCTCTAAAAGTGCGTATTTTTTACTCCCTTTCGTTGGCTTCGTCGTCGTCGATGTCTTCCATAAGTTCACAACTTCAGTTTCCGCCAGCAATATCCGCTGCACTTGGAATGTCTTCAGTCGTGGCAAGTTCGTTACCAAAGCATGTAACTATGTATTAAGCACAATGAAAATCAGTATTAGGCTATTTATGCAAACGGTTCCGGAAAAAACTATTCCGCTTCCGCGTTAGGCAGTCTTCCGGTTTAGAGTGTAATTTAGCATAGGAAATAGCTCCGTTCCGAGATTCATTTTCCAGTTGTCCAGGTTTCCGTATATATAGGGGGTCTGGTTTAGTCAGGTTTTACTGTATAAGTTTGTGCAAAATTCTGCTACTAAAAAGTTTACAAAAGATACTATTAATGAGGGTTTTATAAGCGAAATATGTGTTTTAGAGGCTTCCACGAGCCGCCATTCTTAGATTCGACCAAGCCTGAGCCTTATAGTGTACCAAAGTGTTACGATCCGTCCATCTTTTAGGATGACAAAAGTACATTTTCAATCAACTGGCTAGAATTATGCAAGAGAGGGGCTAGAAAGGTAACGCTTGGGGAGGGCAGAGATATATGTACATTTCAGCACCAATTTAAATCCCCTGTACCCTATATACGTAAATGTTTGTGCTGCTATGGTATAAACGCCCAAACCTTATGTGAGGCAATTCATTACGCATATTTCTTAAACACGTGGCTCCCAAAGGTTATACATATTTTCTATATGATCATGAATATCGACAGACCCCTCCAAACTCCAAAGGAAGACACCCGATATTCTAACATCTGGAAACTTTGAAGACCACATAATCGCCATTCAATGTCCTTTTTGGGGAGCGGAGCAGAGTCCATTGAAGTGGTACGCCATTCATGTTGGAACATGATATCCATGTTGCCTTTCAAATTTAACAGACCACAATACACATTTAGCTGTTTGCTGAGCTGTAAACAGCCGCGGCGCTGTGTTTATTTTTGTTGTTAGACAACTTCTGTGTCTTGTGCAGTTTCAATGGCAAGGTAAAACTCCCATCCCTTGAGAAGCTTACAAAAAACGGCTAACTACAGTTTGTTCACCAGCTGAAGGTCCTTGGCAAGAATGCAGCCAGCTACTACATCAGTAAGCAATTCCCAATAAACAATGATATCGCGACCAGCAGTTCTGCTTTACTATAATGTTGCCAAACTAGGAATGCGTATTCACGCCAGATTAAGGCAAACATCGCTCAAAATAGCACAATTTAAATGTTATTTTCAGTTCATGCAGTATGTTTAGCTTATAAAGCGTAAACAATGTTTTCAACTACTCCGTCTTTTTCCCATTGATCATTTTCTGCCTTTTCTGTGTTTTTAAAAAACACTGCCAATCTGTTTCAGTCTTACGTGATATATCCTCGAGCGCAAGAATAAATCAGCTGTTGCATTTCTTTAAGTATTCATTTTACCTTGGCCCAAACCAGTCAGTCCTATGGGATTGAAATGACACATGTATGCGGGCAAGTAAACCATAGTGTGGCCCAATAATAACGTTACAACAATAAAATTGAGGAAGAATTCAGTCCAAGAACTTATTTGCTCCTACAGGATCAAAGAATGAAGTGTTAACATTTTGGTCAGTTAATAGTATAGTAATTGCTTCTGCAAGTACAGGTAATGAAAGTAATAGAAGAAGGGCAGTAATACCTTTAAGAGTTTCTTTAGGTTTATTTGATTCAATCATCCTATAAGGATCTGTTTTATACATACACCCGTCACTCTGAAACCCTTTGTTTTACAACCACAATATCATAGTAGATTTCAGAGCTATCCTAGGCCCAGGATTATCCGCTTCTACATTACTTTTACCATTAGATACTTTCGATATTAAACTAGTGACCAGTACAATTTTACAACTGAAATTAAGAGAAACTAGCAACGAGTAAACATAGCGCGAATAATATTGGAGGTAAGCTGGCAACATGACCAGCAGAACAACGATTACGCGGATGTTTGCAAAATTACGGTTACACTGCGTGGAATGTCTCTACCCTGCCCCTCATTCCCCTTAGACCATGAGGTGGTGAACAGACAATTGTTGAAAGAATAAATATAACGTCATAAATGTGCATGGAAACTACATTTGAAGTCGAAATTCAACCGTAATAAAATATAAAAAAGAAAAGAGAAAGAGAGCGTGAATATATAAGCAGTTATACCAATGTTTCGTTACCGCAATTCTTTTACGCAAATTAGTTGGATTTTTATGACGTCATATTCTTATCCTGGCTTAATTTTCTATGCCTAAGTTAATTTAGGCATGCTTCTAATATTTGTGAACACCATGTCAGTTTTTATCGGCCACATAAATGCATATTTGAGCGTATTTTAGTATCATATTTAGGCCAGATATACGAATAAGGCATACTTTCAGTTATTAGGTAGTATTTAACACTTAAGATATTTTTGTAAACATCATATCATAACCTTACCCTTTCCCCTCAGTCCATTGTCACATATTGGGGGACTTGGCTGGTGCTGCCAATTACTATGGCATAAACTACAGTGAGATTGAGAAGACTTTCAATAGTTTTGACGAAATTATATTCATCTACAATAAAAAATTTACAACAGTTGTTTTCATTCACCATGTCCAGAAACAAACTTAGCCCACATACAATCAAATTTCTCTATGATTTTGAAGTTCATTATTTACCTTGAAACTAAGGGCATCAAGTTTTGCGGTATATTAAGCATTGTGAAGGCAATCGAAAGTTCATTGGTGCACAAGGCACTCAGCTGAAAAAGTTAGTCGTGTGCTTGAAAGAATTCCTACATATACAACATTGTATAAAGTTAGTAACATTCTTGGTGGCAAAGAAACATAGGTCAATGAAAATGAACCAGTACTTTCTGTTAATGATTTCCCTTACTTCACGTTTGCCCCCATTGTATAATTCGAGTTTGACCATTTGAAACTGTATGTCCTTAGTTACACAGTAACTCTGCTGAAAATTACGATTAAGAGAGGTATTGACTATCCATCTGTAACTATTTAAAAAAAAGTTTTAGGTCACATTTTCAGGATTTTAGGTCAAATACTGGTGATTTTTACAGCATAAATCCATGCATATTTCAAGAGTTTTAGTTCATAAAATTCGAGCCTAATTATCACCAGAAAAATCACAAGATATTCAACAGGTAGAAGACTGGGTAGTTCCAACCTGTAACTAATGTTTACATTAAATCAATATTCCCAAAAGCTATTTTGCTCCCCTTTTTGCAACAACGTATCACATCTAAGTTGCACAGAGAAAAGAGATTTGAGCAGTGGCTGGGGAGAGTGAAAAAGTGGAAAGAGCGAGGAAGGAAAGGAGAGGGGAGGAGGGAGAGTAACGAAAGAAATTGAGAGATAAGAGAAGAATATCTGCATTTAAGACAGTAACTCCAGCGCAGCTTACTTCCATGGTGTGCGTGTCTGCTTCACATTCAAGCGATCCTGAGTTCGAACCTCGTTTAAATTGATGGCTGAATCCACTTATACTCAGACAGCCAAGTCTCTCTGCCTGCTTCCCCCCCCCCCTCTCTCTCTCTCTCTCTCTCTCTCTCTCTCTCACACACACACACATGCGCGCGCAAACAAAGTAATACGAATAACAAATGCAAGCAGAGCATATGGTTCTAGAGACAGAAGACAGTACAGTATTTAGTCTCCGAGTTTTCAGTTTGTCACCTGTACGTGAAGTTTAATTTCACTTGATTCACAAGTTGTTTAAGTGAGAAGGGACTTTTAACTAACCCCATATACTCGTATCAGCTCGGTTTATTCTAATCTGACATGGCGTGTACTTTGCTTGTTAGACCCTATAATTGAGAGAATTTGCAATGTATGGTACAAGCAAAGGTTCAGCGTTTAACGCAGCCAGACGCCTGTAATTTGCACATCAACCTGGTTAAGTGTATCGCACCAGGAAATTAAGTGTGGGAGTGAGACAGACGGACTGATCGAGATGGAAAGCTCATGATCCGGGCTTGAACACACTGCATTGCGTTAACCCTCACAATATCGCTGAAGTTGATGCCTTTTATTAGCAAAGATTGCGTAATAAGATTCTAGAAATAGAAAGGCGAAACACTCAAATTTGAAAGCTTTTTTAATCATGCTTATCTAGCCAAATAATTTTACTCTGAGAAACAGCACCTAGTACATGAAGCTTAATTAAAGGCTATTTTCAGAAAAACCTCAAAAACAGAAGTGATAGAGATATTTACTTTTGTTAGAGTTCGTAAACGTATTAATATTGTCACGTTGTAAACAAACGAGGATCACCAGAAGAAAAACCTGTGCTTGTGCATGTTATATTAGTTGATTATGAGGTAAGGAAATATCTGCGTAGCTGTAGAGTGTAGACCATGCACAGTGTGACACAATAGAATAGAACATCTTGGAGTTAGCAACACTTTA